>JAPXFY010000034.1:9804961-9902461 GCA_030674185.1 Monoplex corrugatus
AGGCCCGGTTGACACCAGGATACATTATAATAGTAAGCGTTGAGCACAGACCTATGATGCAGTCTCAATACATCCTCGACAGAACCCCATTATCATCATCATTATCATCCCCACTGTCACCACCGTCCATCATTGTGAAAACTTGTCCAAGGTTCTGTGATGGCCATTACTGTGGCGTAGAAAATGGGAAACACACACACACATGTGCACACACACACGTATCACACAAGTACCTACACCACAACACACAAACACGTACCACCAACAACTACACACACACACACACCACACCACGCACGCACCACACACACACACACGCACGCGCCGCACACACACACACACACACACACACACACACAAAACTATCTTCTCTGTGACGACTTGACAACGTGATCCACACCATCACAAAATCCACGACACAACAAATCATCCCCATCTGATTATGAGATCTACTAGTACACCTTTTTCTTGACGACAATCTGATTTCATGATTCAGTAACCAGTCGGTTCATTCTTCTGACCTCCTAACACGATAAACAAATAATGAAATGCATAAAAGGGATCAATTACGATATCTAATTTCCTGACTCAAAACTTGGGATTCCCTGAATCCAGAGTCATCTTTTTACTGAAATGAAACCCATCATATATAATAATCACAAGAAATCCCTTGTTGAACTGAAAAGAAACAAAATCCCGAATAATTTTTTTTTTTCTAAATTCAAAAATACTGTCTACAAAAAATTTCATGACTTAAAAACTATTTCCCGAATAAAATACATCTGATATCCTGAATCAAATGATTTTTCAATAAAATTTTCATTCTCCCAATTAAAAGGAAACCTGTTTTGTAAACAATCTATTGTCTTCATTTCAAAATCATTTTGTGTCTTCTCTGAATAACAAAAACCTAATTTCTTGAATAAAAGCTCTCACTTTCAAAATATAACTAAAAAAAAAGACACCAGAGTTTTCTGAGAAAATAGATGAAAACAAAAAAACAACAACAAAAAAACAACAACACATCAATACCTTAGACTTGCTGAATCCAAACGAAAAATTTGCTGAACTTTATTGCACAGACCAGAAACCACGATACTGAGAAATCGGGGAAAAATGTGTTTCTACGCTAACACCTCCAACACAAACTGAACCCAAAGCCATCAGTAATCAAAACAAAACATAACATGAAACGGAAAATCGATGGTTATCTACTGAGCAAAACGAAGCAATTCATGCTTCTGACACAATGGCCTACTTATCAAGCGTGACGAAAAGATGCACTAACAGAGACAGACATCACAATCTAAACATCGACAAAGATGAGATATATCACCATATATACACAATCCACAATAAACATAACAAAAAACAACAAACAAACAAAAAAAACAAAGGAGTCACATTTTCCACTTGATATGACAGCTATTCCGTGTTTGACATAATATTCCACTTTTATTGCCGATTTCTCACTCAACCTTTTCTGTTACTTGTTTTGTCACTGTTACACCCATTTCCTATTCATCCTACTTTCCTATCTGATGTTTTCCCACTTTAACGCTTATTTCCCACTCAATTTCTCTCCCCACCTAATATTTTTTTCCATTTTTGTACCACTTTCCTCTCAACCTAATCTGCCACTGACATTTTCCCGTTTTCATACCCATTTCCCATTCCACCTTGTCCATTCAATCTATTTCCCACTTGACTATCCCCACTCTATTTGCGTTTTCATACCCATTTCCCACTCCACCTTGTCCATTCAATTACATCTATTTCCCACTTGATTGTCCCCTCTCTATTTCCGTTTTCATACCTATTTCCTGCTCAACCTATTCCATTCTTACACGTTTTCCCATCTGCTATTCCTTTTCGAAACCTGACTGTCCCCTCTCTATTCCCATTGTCATACCTATTTCCCACTCAACCTATTAAACGTTTTTCCCATATGCTATTCCTTTTCGAAACCTGACTGTCCCCTCTCTATTTCCATTGTCATACCTATTTCCCACTCAACCTATTAAACGTTTTTCCCATATGCTATTCCTTTTCGAAACCTGTTTCCTACATGGCCTATTTCCCGCTTGGGGCATTCCTTCTTGATGCCTATCTCTCGCTTGACCAATTCCATGGTTTTACTTACTTCCTTCTTGACCTGGTTTTACTTACTTCCTTGTAGACCTAGTCCATTTCATACTCATTTCTCGCATTTCCCACTCCACACCCTCCACTACGGCCACTCCCTTTTGAAGTCCCACTCTCTGGCTTGACCCAATCCACGTTTTTACATTTTTCCCTCCTGACATGACATATTTTATACCTATTTCCCTTTTTCCCACAGGACCCATTTTCTCCTTACACCTACGTCCCGCTTAAACCTATTGGAAAACTCACCTCCTTCTGTAGAAGATCAAATTTAAATGTAGGTTAACTCTTGATTCCCTTCTCCTATTCACCAGCTGAAAAAATTTACTCATTCAATTCTTCCGTCCTGTTCACCAGCTGAAAAAAACGTACTACTCTCACTTCCTCATCCCAGCTACCAGCTGCAGAAAATACACCTTTCACTCTCCCTCACCCTGTCCACCAGCTACACTTTATCCATCAGCTGGCTGGAAGCTGGTGGATAGGGTGAGGGGAATAAAAGGGTTAAGTTTTTGCTTTGCTACCATGGCTGACAATGCAGGAAGCTGGTGGACAGGATGAGGGAGAGATAGGGTTAACTTTCTGCTTTGCTATCATGGCTGGTGGATAGGGTGAGATAGTGAAAGGGCTCGGCAGAAACAATAAGGTGGGAGAGATGCCCCCATCCCCTCCATTTCCCCTCTTTACCCTCACCCCTCTTCCCCACAAGACACAGACACTTGAGCCATACAATAATCAAAGTAATGATATCACAAACATAGAAATATACAAGGCTATACTCAAGTTCAAACCTTTCCTTTTTTTCCACTGAATCCAGTCAAGCAATAATAGAACACAAAAGTCGACATGACAAGTAATATTTGGATTACGCAATGATGGAACATAATCAGACTTACATAAGATGCAAAAGTTCATGCAACTTCATGCAAAATACATAATACACAGCAAAATATATAGATATAATACACAGCAAAATAAAAAATGTAACACTGGATCAGAAGTTCAAAGGGAAAAGTATACATCTGATATAAAATTATAAGCGTTATCAATTTCTCAAATTAATTTAAAAGAAGAACATTGATTGGCCTTCCCTTTTCACTTGATGCTTATGACCCGAACGTCCACTTTTGCATCAGATCAACATGGAAATCCATCATGTATTGATGAATTAATCAATCACTTAATTGAACATACACATACACATACACAAAACATAATGATCCATAACATCATGAGGGAAAATGCGTTAATACATTAGAGAGACAAACTACTCATTGCGAAACGAAGAATCCCATTCTGAACGAAACCAAAATAACAAAGTATATCTGTAACCAAACAAGACAGGCGCAACGCAAATTTTTGGCCAACTGAAGTTTTTCACACAAACACAAATTCACCAGATTTATGACAAAAAAATGAATCAACAGATCAAATAACTTCACTGATCAACATATTCCGTTCATGGAGCAGAAGATCACTTATTGCTGACGACAAAGCTTACACTTATCAATTACTCCCTACCTGAGGTTGTCACAGCAAAACTTACAGAATCCATTCCACTTTGTCTCAAAAACCCATCACATTTTCCAAGCACCCAGCATCACAGCAATAACCACTCAACAACTCTTTCAACCTGGTGAAGAAGAAGAAAACGTGAATTTCAAAGTCAAAGCAAAGGTTCCCACAGCAAAATGTCTGTGACCAGAACAGTTGTAATCCACCATCATTTAGATCCAGAACTGCCTTAGGCATTCTACTATTCAGAATCTTGAACTGCATTCTACCACGCCCTTTATTTTGAGAATAACACACACAAAAATGCAGTCACTTCAATTTTCATTCATAACTCTTGAGTATCAATGTAATCCTCGACTCTTTCAGCTTATCCATGGACTCTTTCAGCTTATCCATCATCTTCCTGCCTTACAAGGGATGTTAGCAAAGACTTCACTCCCTCACTCTATTCACCAGTTGCCTGCATGCATGATCAGACAAGAAAGCGAACCAAAAACTCAAGTTTTTGCAGCTGGTGGATCGGGTGAGGGAGTCAAAGGGTTAACTTTGTTGCAGCTGAAGGATAGTCTGAAGGAGTTAATGGGTTACATTTTTGCATCTGATGGACAGGGTGAGTCAAAGGATTAACCATTTCACCACCGCCCTTCCAGTCAGATAGCACCCTGCACAATGGCTCAGACAGCTAAAACAGCTATATACTGATTCACCCAAACACAACACTGGAAGGCCTCACACTATATTGCCATTATTCTGGAACTTCACCATCAGTCTTGCTCATATTTCATGCAGAACAGAACAACCCAGAAAGTGACATCATTCAAGCTGTCTACAGCTGTCTACAGTGTGTCACTGGAATAGAACAACCCAGAAAGTGACATCATTCAGGCTGTCTCCAGCTGTCTACATTGTGTCACTGGAATAGAACAACCCAGAAAGTGACATCATTCAGGCTGTCTACAGCTGTCTACAGTGTGTCACTGGAATAGAACAACCCAGAAAGTGACATCATTCAGGCTGTCTACAGTGTGTCACTGGTATAGAACAACCCAGAAAGTGACATCATTCAGGCTGTCTACAGTGTGTCACTGGAATAGAACAACCCACAAAGTGACATCATTCACGTACGCTTCTACAGTGTGTCACTGGTATAGAACAACCCACGATGTGACATCATTCAGGCTGTCTACAGTGTGTCAATGGAATAGAACCCAGAAAGTGACATCATTCAGGCTGTCTACAGCTGTCTGGAATAGAACAACTGGAATAGAACAACCCAAAAAGTGACATCATTCAGGCAGTCTACAGCTGTCTACAGTGTGTTGACTGGAGCCACCTATAGTTGTGAGTCCCTGAGATCAATTCTAATCACCACAGGTGATGAAAAATTCAGGCATTATTCCATTCTGGTCTGTGGATTCCTAAAGAATTGCCAGTATAGGCGGGCAAAACAGTACTGGTCAGTACGTCCCAAGAACACGTGGCTAGAATGAACTGCAATGGGTATTTCGTCACTGGCTAGTTGTGAACATTTTATATGCAAAAGAATTAAAACACAACTTGCTTCTCAACACAGCAGGATACAGTGAATAACTGATATGACTTTTATGTGTGTACAAGGAACTTTTAATTAAAGCAGACAAAGATATGACTGACAATCAGAATATTATTATACGATTCCTGTATTGAGAACACGAAACCCACACAATACACATCATTATCTTTTTTTTTTTTTTTTTTTGGTGAACTGATAAACCACAGAAACATTTTAATAACAGAAACCACATAAATGAATGAAAACAATAAGAAAATATATATATATTAGACAACAACAAAGACTACTAAGAACTATTCCAATAACAGGAAGCACATACATACTTCAAGAATGAAAACAAAAAGAAAACACAATTGCTGAAACATATTGCTATATATTAGAAGACAAATACATCAAGATCTCCCAACCATTCAAAACAAACAGAAACAAAACAAACTGTAGAACACAGTAGGGGGGGGGGAGAAAGAAAACTGAGTATTTTCAAGGTTTTTAGCTACAAAAAAAAAATAAATAAATAAAAGGCAACTAAATTCTCACAGTCAACAGTTCTTTTCTAGAACGCCAACTGTAAAACCTTACAACTGTATTTTTCTACACCATCAACTGAAAAATCTTACAGCTGTATTTCTCTACACCATCAACTGTAAACTCTTACTACTGTATTTTTCTAGAACACTAACTGTAAACTTTTACAGCTGCATTTTTCTACAACACCAACTGTAATATCTTAAAACTGTATTTTTCTAGAACACCACTGTAAAATCTTACAGCTGTATTTTTCAGACCACCAACTGTAAAATCTTACAGCTGTATTTTTACTAGACCACCAACTGTAAAATCTTACAGCTGTATTTTTTCTAGACCACCAACTGTAAAATCTTACAGCTGTATTTTTCTAGAACCAACTGTAAAATCTTACAGCTGTATTTTTACTAGACCACCAACTTAAAATCTTACAGCTGTATTTTTACTAGACCACCAACTGTAAAATCTTACAAATGTATTTTTCTACAACACCAACTGTAACATCTTACAACTGTATTTTTTCTACAACACCAACTGTGAACTCTTACAACTGTAAACTCTTACAACTGTATTTTTCTACACCATCAACTGAAAAATCTTACAGCTGTATTTTTCTACACCATCAACTGAAAAATCTACAGCTGTATTTCTACACCATCAACTGAAAAATCTTACAGCTGTATTTTTCTACACCATCAACTGCAAACTCTTACTACTGTATTTTTCTAGAACACTAACTGTAAACTTTTACAGCTGCATTTTTCTACAACACCAACTGTAAACTCTTAAAACTGTATTTTTCTAGAACACCACTGTAAAATCTTACAGCTGTATTTTTCTAGACCACCAACTGTAAAATCTTACAGCTGTATTTTTCTAGATCACCAACTGTAAAATCTTACAGCTGTATTTTTACTAGACCACCAACTGTAAAATCTTACAAATGTATTTTTCTACAACACCAACTGTAACATCTTACAACTGTATTTTTTCTACAACACCAACTGTGAACTCTTACAACTGTAAACTCTTACAACTGTATTTTTCTAGACCACCAACTGTAAAATCTTACAGCTGTATTTTTACTAGACTACCAACTGTAAAATCTTACAGCTGTATTTTTACTAGACCACCAACTGTAAAATCTTACAACTGTATTTTTCTACAACATCCGCTGTAAAATCTTACAACCGTATTTTTCAAGACCACCAACTGTAAAAATCTTACAGCTGTATTTTTCTACAACATCCGCTGTAAAATCTTACAACCATATTTTTAAGACCACCAACTGTAAAATCTTACAGCTGTAATTTTCTACAACACCCGCTGTAAAATCTTACAACCGTATTTTTCAAGACCAGCAACTGTAAAATCTTACAGCTGTCCTTCTCTAGAAACATCAACTGTACAGTCTTACAGCCAAATGTGAGATCTAATATTACTATCCTTGAGTATTAATATGTTTTAAAGTTTGAAGAGTTTGAAACCTTCTTTTTGAATGGAATCGTGGTTGCTTTAATTAAGAAAGGTTTGATAAGCAACTGCAGGAAATCTTTGGAGGCCATTTTCCCAAAACACCATCCGGTGGTATGTCATTTCACATCCGGTGCTATGTCATTTCAAAAGGCCACAGTTTCCACATTTCTCACCTTACAACATTCAACTTTATATCAAAATGATCAGAAAACACTGCAGTTTTCAGATGTGTGTTTCTCAAAACAAAATCAAAGTCAACGTAGCACTCACTCTGTGCTGAAGGGAGGGTAAAATCAATGACAGCACATCTCTAATGAAAATGTACAATGTCATGAACAAGAAAATGAACAGATCCTTAACTCTTTCGCTGCCTCACTCTTATACAGGGAGTCAAAGGTTAACATTAAACACTTGAAGCACCAGGTAACTATACCATAAAATTTTACCCTACATCAGGAAACAAGGCTAATAAGCAGGTATTTCATTTCTGGGTTTTTAATTCATTTCAGAATTTCAAAGTTTATAAACTAACATGCAAAAAAAAAAAAAACAAAAAACAATTTATCTATCATAATTTTCTTTTATACCGATTTAACTTTGTAAGGATATTTTTGACAAAGGAAGCAAAATCTCATACAATAAAAAAAAAAAGCTCTCACTGCCTTTAAGGATGCCTTCAACCATAAAACTCTGGGAAGTTTAAGATTAGATGTTAAAAGACTCCACGTAGGGAAACATTTTAGCAGTCATAATGTTCACACTATTCTTAGCCATGGCTTTCACTGGCTGGAGGTGTCTTTACCCAGGTTTTCATATACAGCATATTATGTATTGAACCAGTTAAGCATTATTACGTCATTTTATCGTAACAATACCAACAGACAATGAAACATCCCATAAAATGTTACATGGAATCCGACAGACCAATATCATATATCAAGTTGAATATCCCATGCATATAACTGTGTGATAATAATGTTAAAAACTGACAAACCAAGTCAATCATAATATCAAGTCACCAATGAACATTTACTCCAAAATTCTAACAAAATAAAAAAAAGTACATATATATAATGAAATAAAACAGATGGGGCAGTGGATTGGATGGGAGAGGACATGCAAAATGGCAACATCGAATGTCCGACTCACAAAATCGGGATGCAACAAAATAAAAACATCATTACAGGCATGAGCGACAATGATTAACATGAAGGGGAAACTATCACTAAGCATCACTACAGGTAGGGAGATTATTTCCACTCACCACTACAAGCAAGGGAGACTATCACCACACATCACTACAGGCAGGGGAGATTATTCCCACACATCACTACAAGCTGGGGAGACTATCACCACACATCACTACAGGCAGGGGAGATTATTCCCACACATCACTACAAGCTGGGGAGACTATCACCACACATCACTACAAGCAGGGGAGACTATCACCACACATCACTACAGGCAGGGGAGACTATCACCACACATCACTACAGGCAGGGGAAACTATCACCACACACATATTACTACAGGCAGGGGAGACAACGACCAAATGGCAGGAGAGACTATTACCATAACATTTAAAACGAAAACCGATCAAACTTGGAGCAATTCACCAAGACGAACAAATCTCTAGAACTACCTCTCTGTGTGTGTGTGTGTGTGTGTGTGTGTGTTGTGTGTGTGTGTGTGTGTGTGTGTGTGTGTGTGTGTGTGTGCGTGCGGTGCGGCGTCGTGCGTGCGTGCGTGCGTGCGTGCGTGCGTGCGTGCGTGCGTGCGTGCGTGTGTGTGTGTGTGTGGTGTGCGCGTGCACCATGTTATTCATCAAGAACTACTTTTACACCATACATGATTAGTTGAGAACTTAACAATCTGTGAATGTTTTGGGTTCCCCCACCTCCTAGAGAGTATCAAAGTTACTGCTAAAAAGGGGGTATGTCATTTTAAAGGGTCGCAGCTTCCACATTTCTGCCATTTTTGTCACATTGCATGCTGAAAAAATTTCAAAGACCAAGTCATACTTTCAAACGTAATGTAAAACACACACATACACACACACACACACTCACACACACACACACACACACACACACACACACACACACACACACACACACACACACACACACACATACACACACAGAACAATAAACATAATTGTTATATTCCAGCTCTTGAAACAGACTGTTAGGCATTGGCCCCAGACAGATGAGTTCAAAACTGATCTCCAAACTCCAAACAATACTTCTTAAAATGTTTGCCTCTATATGACCCAACATTAGCTTCTATATGACCCAACATTAGCTTCTATATGACCCAACTTCATCCTATACATGATCCAACAATAACTATACATAACCCATTTTAGCCTATGCATGACCCAAATTTAGCCTATACATGACGCAACTGTACACAACCCAACTTTACCCCATACCTGACCTATTTTTAGTCAATACATGACTGAACTTTAGCTTATCCCTAACCAAACTCTAGCTTATACATAACCCATCTTTAGCTTAACATAACCCAAATGTAGCCAATACATGACCCAACTTGGACTTATACTTGACCCAACTTTATACATGAACCAACAACACACAACCCATGGCCCAACGTAAGCCCATACATGACCCAACTTTAGCCCATACATGACCTAACTTTAGCCCATACATGACCTAACTTTCGCCTATACATGACCCAAATTTAGCCCATACATGACCTAACTTTATACATGACCCAACTTTAGCCTATACATCTTTAGCCTAAACATGACCCAACTTGAGCGTATACATGGCCCAACTTTAGCCCATACATGACCTAACTTTAACCTCTACATGACCTAACTTTATACATGACCCAACTTTAGCCAATACATGACCCAACTTTACCCTATACATGACCCAACTTTAGCCTGTACATGGCCCAACTTTAGCCTACACATGACCCAACTTTAGCCTATACTTGGCCCAACTTTAGCCTAGATACATGACTCAACTTTACCCTATACATGGCCCAACTTTAGCCTAGATACATGACCCAAATTTAGCCTATGCATAACCCAAATTTAACCTACCCATGACCAAATTTTACCCTACATGTGACCTACCTTTAACCCGCGCAAGACCCAAATTTAGCATGTACATGACCATTAGTATCTTGTAAGTCAAGTCAGCACCTAGTTTATAGAAATATGAAAACCCAGCATGCACACTGACCAAAGACAAGGTATGCAGACTGTGCAGTGACATATCATCTGCACGGCCTGAGCGAATCAATGTGCATACATGCAATCAAAAAAATCACAGTGCTTAAAAAAATAAAGGGACAAAAATCCAATCGTAAATAGTTAGCAAATTCTTTCTTGACCTATTTGGGACACATGCACAGACACACACACATTCGCACACTCACTCATACACATGCACACACACACACATGCTCTCTATCTGCTGTTCTCTCACTCTCTCCCTTGCAAAGCCATCCTCCACTTGATACAAGAAATATTTCGATTCAAAAAGGAGGAATGAAAAATAAACCCCAACATTACTAACAGAGCATATATAATAATGGAATGAACAATAACCAGAATAAATATTTTGTGTCTGAAATGTGAGCAAAACCTCATGAGCAACTAAAACAAATGCACAGGACAATACAATACAAAACTTCCATCAGAACTCGCTCAACACATGGGAACATACAAACATGAAAGGTAACACACCACCACTTTGAATACAAGCAGATATGGTAACATAACCCTTTGGCTCCTGCACCCTGTCCACCAGCATCCTGCATAGTCAAACATACTAGCAAAAGCAAAAATAATAATTATAATATAATAATTACAATATTTATATAGCGCAAAATCTTGATAAAATCAAATCTAAGCGCTGAAACACACACATGCACGCACGCACACACACGCACGCACGCACGCACACGCACCCACACACCCACACACACACACACACACACACGGCTATAAATGGGGAGAAAGAATAAAAACAATGGAAAATTATAGAGAGCATATTATATACAATTATATATTGCAATGTGATTCCCCTCCGAGTGGAGACAGGCTGCAGAGGGGATTGATGAGGTCAGGATTTTATGCAGAGGAGAAAAGGTGAGTTTTGAGAGCGGACTTGAAGGAGACAAAAGTAGGTTGCTGACAGACTGAGAGAGGAAGTTTGTTCCAGGAGAGTGGACCAGAAACAGAGAAGGCTCGTGGACCATAGGTATTGAGCTTAGTGCGTGGAAAGCGAAAAGTCAGAGGATCGGAGGCAGAGCGGAGGGTACGCGAGGGAACATAGATCTCAAGTAGGCTTGACAGTAATCGGGGGCTGCGTTATTGAGGCTTTTGTAGCACATGGTGTCTAGTTTGTACTGTATGAAAAAGCATGAAAAAACCCTTTTTTGTGACTAGTCTTCCTTCAGAATGTCTTTTGCCTGTTCCCTGTGTTTGATTTTTATCAGTATATCCCGTATCCACCAGCCGCAAAAACTTAACCCTTTGACTGCCTCACCATATCCACCAGCTTCCAGCAGGAAGCTCTAACAGACAGGATGAGGGAGCCAAAGTGTTCAATTTTTGCGGCTGGTGGATAAGGGATATACTGATAAAAATCAAACACGGAACAGGCAAAAGACATTCTGAAGGAAGACTAGTCACAAAAAAGGGTTTTTTCATGCTTTTTCATACAACCCCCCCCCCCCCTCCCACCCCAAAACTACCTGTTCAAAATTTATGACACCAAATGATACTTTTATCTTAAACCACAGAGATTTGTGCAATTTAAAACAGAAATGATTCCATGAGCAAACTGTACACCAAAATGATACAAAAATATACACACAGGTAAAATTCTGAAAGGAGAAGATGATGTGAGCAAGTGTAAATCAAACCAATATAATATGGAACAGAATGAAAGTGGTTAAGTAACCTCAAAAAACAAGATCTGAACATCATGAAAAATAAAATATGATACAACATACATACAAACGAATGAAAACTGTTAAAAAAGTAACCAGAAAAACTATGAAAGAAGAATACCAACGCGTGTTTCATACATCAAGACAAGATAGGCGCAAATTTTCGGCCAACTTGGCCTTTGTCAAGCGTAAGATTACAAACAAACAAACACCAGATACAAAAATTTTGAGAAAAAGACTGAAACTTCCCTGCTGCTGTGTCCATTGTGAGAAAAGGAATAAACTGACTAAGATGACATCATAATGTGTTTTTGAGTAAATATGTCAGAGCGGAAATGAGAACTATGACGTACTAGTGAAGAGTAATGTTTGGAATGTAAAGGATACCAGTATTAAATAATGCAGAAGAGAAAATATAGGCATACGTTCGACAGAATGGGAAAATATTTAATCAAAATAAAAAAGTATTCTCTTTGATAAAAATAAACATCGTTGCTACAGTTTGTTCTGACAACCAGACTGAATGGAGGAGGGGGGTGGGGAAGAAACAACTAGACAAACACAAACACAAGGAACCTACAGTCTATGAAACAAGACGACAGAGCTAGAAGGGGGGAGGTGGTGCGGGAATCCAGAGGAGGGGGATCTGGGGATGCTCCTGACTTTGACTTCCAAGTCCAAACTCAACAACCAGTCACCGTAGTGTCGTGGTTAACACAATGGACTACCGCCTGGAAGGTTGTGAGTTCGAATCCCTATCAGTACCTTCAAAAATCATTGAGGGATTTTTTGGCTCTAACCGACTCCTACCCAGAGTTGGGTGTACTATGGGCTCATTGGGAAGACTGAGACCGCACAGTTGAGTTTCATCCACTTCACGGATGCGAAATTGAGGGTGTTGCTTAAATCTTCTGACCAACACCACAGGTGTCTGTATCTCTCTGGCCTGGCTGATGCCAGGATATATTATGACAGTCAGCATAGAGTACAACCCTGTCAGGCAGTCTCAATCCTAGATGGAACTCCACAGTATCATGATTATTATCCTTATCGACATCATCATCATCGCATTGTAAAAACTGTTCCAGCTTCTGTGACCATTAAAGTGGCGTAGAAAATGGGATAAAAAAAAGGTGAGCACAAAGGTAACCTCCCTGAGTGCGATGATCCTAAAAAAAAATTTTTTCAAAAGTCCAGACTCAACATCCAGGCCCAGTTGATGGATCTAAAACTGTGTCTATAAAAAAGATCTGGCCAATCAGTGCAATCTTTGTACACATTGTGTCTTTAAACACATCTTGCCGATCAGTGCAATCTTTGTACACTCTGTCTTTAAACACATCTGGCCAATCAGTGCAATCTTTGTACACACTGTCTTTAAACACGTCTGGTCGATCAGTGCAATCTTTGTACACTCTGTCTTTAAACACTCTGGCCAATCAGTGCAATCTTTGTACACACTGTCTTTAAACATGTCTGGTCGATCAGTGCAATCTTTGTACACTCTGTCATTAAACACGTCTGGCCCATCAGTGCAATCTTTGTACACACTGTGTCTTTAAACACGTCTGGCCCATCAGTGCAATCTTTGTACGCACTGTGTCTTTAAACACGTCTGGCCAATCAGTGCAATCTTCGTACACACTGTGTTTTCAAATACATCTGGCCCATCAGTGCAATCTTTGTACACATTGTGTCTTTAAACATGTCTGGCCCATCAGTGCAATCTTTGCAAACTCACTTACCAGTAATGGTTTATTGGCATATTTGGGTGGAGCACATTTGAAACTGTTTGAATGCGACGAAACCCTCACGAACAAACCCCAAACTTCTTGACTCACTGGCGCCAGACCCAGACTTACATTAGACAAAACCCAGGGGGAGATAAAAGATCAAAAACCTGTGAGATGAGATGTCTCAGAACTGCAGCAGGCAAGACCAGAACAGACACGATTAAAAACGAAGAGATCCGACAGATGTTGGAACAATCCTGACAGCGCTCAACAGTAGATCAAGCGGTATGGCTGCCTAACCAAGATGATTAATCAACCAGCCAGTCCTTCGAGCTTACATTATCAAACACTCAGGCTTCAGAGCCAGAGGAAGACCATCATAGTACCTGATAGATGGAGTGACAGAGACACTATATATACATAACTATACACCATGCTTCCCGTTCATCTGCAGACTAACAGTATCATCTCCCCACAACACCTCCCCGTACAGGTGGACAGAAAAACTGAAGTACAAACACCCATACACCCTAGGAAAAAAATAAAAGAAATTGTCACTAAATGACACTGGTTCTTTTTTTAAGACACAAGAAAAAGCAGCATAACACACGCCAACATACAGTTCAGAGTTCAAAACATCAACCTACAAGGCTATTTCACAGCAACCTGCACATTTGGAAATCAAATGAACAAGCTAGTTTACCAACCCATCAATACACATATTACACTTCACGTCAGTTTAACAATGCCACTCAAACAGGTTGACAAACCTGCTGGACAAATGTCTGAGCATAAATAGACAAAACACCAAGCAAAACTGAGCTTAACTCACTCCACCCTGGCCGAGTGCTCATTCTTACAACCTCTCCCCCCTGGCCAAATTGTATATGTTACTAATAGCTTGTAAAGATAGAGGAATGAAATTTTGTGGAGATGTTGTCATTAGAATAAACTAACTTGTGTACAAGTCTGAAAGTGTGTGTTTGTGAAATAATGATATTCATTTTTTTCAAAAATTTGATTTTTTGAAATAATCGCGCAAAGGAGTATCATAATACTCAAAGAACAAAAAAATCCAATTTTTGTTTGATACACTCCAAAATACTTTTATTTTGTGTATTTATGATTGGTTAGTGTGTATACCAAGTTTGGGAGCCCTGCATTTATTCGCCATGCACGGCTAGCCAGTGTCTGACTTGACACCATGTTGACCCCACGCGACCATGTGGTGAACTCGAGCACCCAGTCACTCGCTTTGACCTCACCTCAACCGACGAACAAAGGTCACCAGCACTCGGGAAGGGTACACACATACTCTTGATATATCATTCAAGGGAGCCAGCATGTTTAGTTTCGCATCCAACCTTGACCCTTTCCTACAAAAATTCGGAAAGGTCAGCTACGCTCAGCCTCATGCTCAGGCTGAAGCGATGTGCGCGTGACCTACGCTCCCGCATATGTTCAGGGTGAAAGAGTTAACAAAACACAAGAAACATTAAGAAAACAAATGATTTAGCCATTGTAATAATATGTTAAGGCAGATCCATTTTCTTTCACTTCCACAACCTTGAACAGTTGTGTTTCATAGATCTGAATAAATGAGATCTATAGAGAAATGTGTCCTCCAATACAATGGATGTGACATATGGAAAACTGAGCCCACAAGTACAGTAAAGAGCAGCATATAAATGCATTCTTAAATACAATGGATGTGATATATGGAAAACCGTGAGCCCACAAATACAGTGTAGACTGGCAGATGGAAAAACTGGTTTAACCCTTTACTTCCTGCACCCTTTCCACCCCGAGAACAAACTTAACCCTTTTGACTCCCTCACACTATAAGTAGTCACAAGGTCAAATTTTTGCTTTGCTGTCATGGTTGACAAAGCAGGATGCTAGTGGTCAGGGTGATAGAGTCAAAGGGTTAACAATGGTGACAAAGCAGGATGCTAGTGGTCAGGGTGAGAGGGTCAAAGGGTTAACAATGGTTGACAAGGCAGGATGCTAGTGGTCAGGGTGAGAAAGTCAAAGGGTTAACAAAACCTATGGAGGGCGACATAACACACACCACTACATCTCACATGGGAACACTGGCACACACCACTTCAATCACACATACGGAAAATAAACTGAACATTACTGTATTGCGTCACTGTTGGAAAATAAAGATCGCTCATTTGTTCATTCATACATCAGGAAGCCAGCACAGGAAACATATCCGGGTAGAAGGTAACAACAAAGCCCACGAAACAAACAGCTCGCATCCCAACCTGACATACAACAAGTGGGCACAAATATTTTCTGTTAAGAAGACAATGGGAAAGGATATCATACACATGCAATGTGTCTTATGTGAACAGTGAACAGTGAAGCTGACAGAGCGCACAGGTTACAAAATGGACGTCAAATGCTGCAGGATCAAAGTTTACAATGAAGCTCATGAAAAAATATGGATCACAATCACAGGTGGCGTGAAACATGGCAGGGAGAATGATTACTATGAAGCTCCAAAAACATGCAGATCAAAAAAAGTTGGCACAAAATACGGCAGAGAAAAAAATTACCATGAAGCCTAAAAACTCCAACAGGTTACATTCAAAACTGGAATGAGACAATACAAAAGGAAAACTGCCATACTGAAGAATGAATGAAATCTTGTTTAATTACAACATGAAAACTGTACTACTGAAGGATGAAATCTTATTGAATTATCAATCCCCTACATCAAATTCCTTGCTATTGCAAGAAAAAAAAATGCTCACTTAACTAACAATCCACAACATGGTTATTTCCATTATACTGAAGAATAAAAACTTATTTGATTATTAATCCTCAAATACAACACCGCCATTCAGAGCTGTACATGGGGCAAGACACCGGATATCAACAGAAGAAAAAGTGAAATGTTAACAAAAACATTTTACTCACAAAATCAAGGAGGATGTTTATAGTACAAAGGCAGATTATATTTTGACATTAAGTTTATACACCATATGGTAGCAATATCAAAACAACAGCACACACTCACACAAAAACCTAGTCTACGTTCTCTTAGCACACATTCACACACACACAAAAGCCTAGTCTAAGTTCTCAAAACAGCAAATCAGCTCACACACCAAATAAATAACCTTGATGATCACTGGGAGATCAATGCAATGATCCTTTACACAAGAACAGGATTGATAAATAAAACACCTGAAAACACAATTCATTCAAACCGGACACAAAAAAACACATTTTAGAACCACACAATGACAATCCAGTTGACTGGGAGTGAAAAAAAGGAAGAAACTGTTGCCACTGCACGAAGTTATAAGAATGAAGCATGTGGGATACCATACACACGTTCCATTTTTCTGGGAGTTCTAGGCATGAAGCATGAGATACCATAATCACATGACATGTCTGTTTTTCTTAAGTTCTCAGAATGGAGCACATGGGATACCATAATCATGTGATGTGTCTGTTTTTCAGTGACTTCTGGGAATGTAGCACATGGGATACTATACAACCCTGATGTGTCTTCTTTTTTCTTCAGCAAGTTCTAAGAATGGAGCATGTAAGATACTATACATGTATGATATGCCTATGTAACACATAGTTGGCACTGGACAAAAGCTGATGCATGATTGCAGGACGTTGTATGACGTTTTCCACATTCTACATTTCTACACTGAAATGGAACACAATGTAACACGGCCATGATAGTCAGGTGGGTGCACTGCAGGCTTCCAATCAGAATGTCAATATATCTGGATACCTCCTCATGGTGGGAAAAAAGATGGAGATTTTTTCAATCACCCAGGTCAACATGTGTGCAAACCTGCCTAAACCCCCCTCTTGAATGAACACACATGCAGGATATCGAGTACACGTCTTAAAGATCCTGTAAGTCAGGTCAGCATCCCGTGGCTTATGGTGACATAAAAACACCCAGCATGCATGCCCACCAAACTTGCAGACTGAACAACGTAGTGAAATGTGGTCAGCTCACCTAACAGCTTCAGTTCACCGTGCTCCACTTAAAAAGTCTGGTTTTGTGTAAAGCGTAGTGAGTCCACGTACATTTGGAGAACAATGCTATGATGATAAAATACCAATAAAAAGCCTCAATTCTGATCTAGAAAGCTGGCTTACAATCACAAAAAATAAGATATGCTGTCACTAGAGACACAAAGATTTGGAAAGCACCAACTATGTGTGTGTTGCATAGCTCTGATATGGCTCTAGCAGTCGGCTGGGCTATAAGCAATATAAGCAATATGAACATGTGTGTTGCACTGACAGAGAGAGGGACTTCAGATAATGTCATCTCTGAGTTCAATATGGCTCTAGTAGTCAGCTATGCTATAAACAATGTAAGCAATTCGAACATGTGTGTTGCACCGACGGAGAAAGGGACTTCAGATCGTATTATCTCCGAGTTCAATCCTTGTCCTCAACGTAACATCTGGCTTGTCTGCTGCCAACTTTCCACCTCCCGTCATTCTGGTGATGTCAGCTTCATGTTGCGTAGATCCCATATCCACCTCCCCTCCCAAATCTCCCTGTCCTTCTGGTGTCAAGATCTTGCCAATGCTGAGGAGTCTGCGCAGGTCCAACAAACTTGCCACATTGCGGGCATTCGTGTGGAGCACATATGCAGTGGTCCAAACGTGTAGAATCCCTCTTGCACAAACCGTGAATCCTAAATCACCTGGGCTACATGATCTTGTGGAGCACTGACCCAGTGGTTAACCCTTTGACTCCCGCACCCTGCCCACTAGCACCCTGCATTGTCAACCACGACAGTTAAGCAAAAACTTAATCCTTTGACTACTTTACCCTAGGGTGAGGTTGTCAAAGGGTTAAGTTTTTGTACTTGGTGGATAGGGTGTGGGAGGCAAAGGGTTAAGGTACCAGCCAGAAAAGCAAAACAGTCCCAGGTTTCATTCCAAACAAGAACAGGTCTCTCCCACTCCAAAAGCTCCCAATAAACTGAAGCCCTAAGCATTCAGCACACAGAAAAAAAAATAACACAAAAGAGCCTGACACAAAGGAACCCCACATCAAAGAACCCCACATCAAAGAACCCCACGTCAAAGAACCCCACGTCAAAGAACTTGTGTCAAAAACATCAAAGAACCTCATGTCAAAAAACTCACGTGAAATAATTTCAAACGACAGAACCTCACATCAAAACCTCAAATGATAAAAAAAAAAGATGTGAAAGTACCTCACATCAAAGAACGTCACAACCAAAATACCCTCACACTGCCAACTCTCTTCCTGTTCAAAATTGAAATAAAAATACATATCAAGAGATCCATACTATCAATGCATGCAGTAAAACAAGGCGATTAAAAAACCAAAGACATTAAAACAAAGGATTGGTGGCGCACTACAGCAACATGCTTCCCACACAGAAAGCAGCCTAAACTCCACACAGAAAACCCACTGTGATACTGAGAATGCAGAGGGGACATTTTTGTTTGTTTGTTTGTTTGTTTGTTTGGGAGGGAGGGGTCACTTTTCTTCCACCAGGCTTTTTTCAACTATTTTTCTTTGGCAGACATTTTGTTTTGTCACAGTGACTAAGATCTGATCCATGCACGCACACATGCTGCAAAAATGAGAAACAAATTGTCCCTGACATATTGTCTTTGACGCTGACAGTATCTCGCGCACCGATGCATACACATTATAAAAAGAAAACTGCTGCTACAAAAAAATATGTGTAAATAAAAATTATTGGAAAATGATGCTTCCATCCTCTCATCCGATTTCTTCATTCCCCCACCCCCCTCCCCTGGTCTTGCACTTGCCATGATGAGCAGTTAGACTTTAAATGGCTGTGCAGCTTCCTCGTCAGGTCCTGGGCTGTCCGGCTCTTTGGGAGCGTATGATTTGCCTGTGACATGAACACATATCACCCTCGTCAGTACATCTCATTCAAACTTAAAAACCCAACTTCAAAACACTTTAATACTCAAGGATAAGTAACATCAGGTCCCACTAGACATGTCTTACTGCTAGTTCTTGCTATCCTACACACATAACATTTATAAGCATATTCAGTTTGTAGTCTGTAGTTTGTTCAAGAGGGATTCACTGCACTAAGAAAACTCCATATGTTCTCCACCCAAATCTGCCAGCAATTATCTGTCAAACTTCTGATGCTTGCACAAAACCCTATGCGCTGGCAAGGTCTTGAAATGGGGAAAGGGGGAAGAGGGACCTATGAAACATTAAGCTGACACCACCAGAATGATGTAAACATTAAGGTGGGCAGCGAACAGGCCAGCTTTTAATGTTGCAGGCTGAGATTGAACTCAAGACCCTGAGTTCATGGCATATTCAAAAACAGATAAACCATAACACATATAAGTGAAAGAAGTTATACAACTGAAGTGTTATAAAATACCGACTTCTATATGTCAATTCTGACTATGGGGGTGGGAGAACAAAATGGAAAAAGGGAGGGGAGTGAAAGGGGCAAGGAAAGGGAGACAGACTGACTGACAGATTCATGCATCTCCTCAGGTGTGTGTGTATGCGTTTATGACCAAATTAACAATTAGCAAGAAATACCCAAGGGACCTGGACAGGAACCACAACAACGCCTCACCACTATACGACAGCCCCCTTCGCTCGGCGAAGAGGCTACCGTGTGACACTGGGAACTGGGAGGTGATTGTCCAGTCAGTGGTGAGGCACTGTTGCTCTGGGTACTATCCAGCACCCTCAGGTATGTGTTTCTTGTTAACAGATTCATGCTTGGCATCATGTAGGTTATTTCTTTCACGACAGCCAGTGCACAAGGCGAGAAGCTGCCAGCTGACAAGCCATCAGCGTTTGTTTCTTTCCTGCTGACGCACCAATTTTACTGCTTTTTTATTTTACAGATATTAAAGAATGATTAGTGGTCAAGTGTTTGAAATTATCAGAAAGTTTACACACACACACAACACACACACACACACACACACACACACACACACACACACACACACACACACACACACACACACACACACACAAGATCCACTAACGACACTGACAAACACCACCACTTTCTTTCTCTTTCTTTCTTTTTCTCTTTTCTACCTCTTTGACGTCTTTTTTATACCTCTCTTGAGACGGAAGACAACAAAAACCACGATGACGACGATGGCGATGATGACAAGAACAGCGATGGCGATCCCCACCACAGCTCCCACACCCAACCCTGCCTCTGAAAGGTGGAGAGAAAAAAAGAAAAGAAATAAAACACATGTTTCTGGCACATTTTACATCCGTCTTTGACATATCTTAAACAAAATTAACAAAACAACTTCAGAAAACCTTTTTTTAACTCTCTTGCTACCAGTGTCAGGATTTACCGATCATGTCTCAACAACGCTTGTGTACAAGCGTCTGAGAAATCTGACTTGGGGTTTCGAAAATTCACAGGGCTTTCAATATTTCAGTTGTCCAAAACTAATGGCCAGTAATAGATTCTTCGGTCATTCTTAGCCTCGTTTCAGGCCATTAGGTCACTGTACTCTGCAGTTGGTGTGTAGACAGTGCAAAGTTCACGTCCCACTAGCTCTGCAGCGAAGCACACAATGGAAAAGCAAATGGCGAACAACACTCAACACCTGGCACTTCAAAATGATCCCTTCCTTCAGAGCACTTGGAGTGTGTGCACGTTGGATTTTATGAAATTTCATTCAAAATGTGACTGTGGAACTGATACATTGACCTGACTGTATTTTTAAGATATTTTTCATCTGAAATTTTGTCTAATTTTACTTGTACCATTACTCAGACAGTTGAAATTTCAGCATGTTGTACACCAATCTTTTCGTATATATCCTGCCAAATTTCAAAGCTCTCTGATTTCATTTGTTTGTATGAAAATTTTTTCATGACCTATACAAATGGTGCGTATCAGGGAAATTGCAAGGGGCATAATTGTACAGAGCGAGTGAATTAAAAAAAAAAAAGGTCCTGATTTTTCTCGGATGTGTGTGTACACCTTGTCTTGCACACACTGTACAGCCATTTTGCTGCACCACAAGTCTGCAGGCTCCCATTTCTGTGGTCACACGTCGGGCATTTTCTTGTTTCCAAAAGCCATTGACATTGACGTGACTTACAGGATTTTTAACATGTGCAGTTGATGTTTTGTGTCTATATATGTATTCTTATTCTTATTGTTTAACCCTTTGACTCCCCGCCCTGTGCACCAGCATCCTGCATTGTCAACAATGCTAACAAAGCAAAACCTTAACCCTTTGACTCTCATCCTATCCACCAGCTTCCTGCAGGAAGCTGGTGGATAGGATGAGGGAGTCAAAGGGTTACATTTTAGCAGTTGGTGGATAGGGTGTGGGAGTCAAAAGGTTAAAAGCCCAGTCAGATGCTCAGAGTCATATAAACATTTCAGAACGTACACAACATCTGGTTGGCAAAAAAAAGTTGGAAGACAAATAAGTACACATATCAACACACGTGCACACATAATCAAAGGATATATGCCCCAGGCGTTGACTATTCCATCAGATTAATCATCAGAGGATTTCAAAATACAAAACTGAATGCAAATGTGAACATAACTAAGGACACTAAAGCATACATTAGAATTGGTTTAAATTACCCAAAATTGCTCCTGCATAGCACAATTCCTTACAGCCAAACATGCAGTCAATACATGTACCCAATCATCAATCCTAAGAGATGCTATGTAAGGCTTTATAAAACACATACAGGTGAAACTTTTGAAAATCATGATTTATGGCTGCAAAGCCTAGGTGAGAAAAACTGATTGCAGAAGAATTGAGGCAGCAGAGATGTGGTTTTATCAGAGACTACTATGTGTCAAATGGACAAAGATGAACTAATGAAAGCGTCCTGGAAGAACTTGATACCACCTGAAAACCTCTAGCATACATCAACAAGAGAAGACTGAAATACATTGGCCATGTGTAATGCAACAAGAACACAGACCTCATGGCAACCATCTTTCAAGGAAAAACAGTGGCAAAAAGGAAGAAAGGCAGATCTCCAATCTCATACATCGAGAACATAACCAACATCTGTGACCTAGATATTCAAGAAATTGTCCACAAAAGTCAAGACAGGGCAGCCTGGAGGGAGATGGTGTTGTCCAGGAGTGCAGCGGCCAACACCGAACCTGGTGATGCCAACAGGTGAGACAGGTGAGGTGGGACTGTTTGGTCTTTATGGCTCCTACCCAAGTCAAGTCTCATCCACTTTACAAATGCACCACTCAGAGTGGTGTTCAAATATCCTGACCAAGCAGGTGTCTGCATCTCTCAGGCCTGGTTGTTGCCAGAAAATATTATGAAAGAAGTGTAAAGTGCTGTCCTGAAATGGAATTCTATAGTATCATCACTACCATCCTCGTTTTCATATATCAACCCTTTGACTCCCGCACCCTGTCCACCAGCATGCTGCATTGCCAACCATGCAAGCAAAACAAAAATTTAACTGTTTGATTCCTTCACCCTATCCACCAGCTTCTTGCAGGATGGGGTGAGGGAATCAAACGGTTAAGTTTTTGCAGTTGGTGGATAGCGTGCAGGAGTCGAAGGGTTAACATAATAATAAAAAATAAAAATACTGTTCCAGATTCTGTGGCCCTTCATGCCCTGCACTGATGGTAACCTGTCCAGGCTATTGAGTATTGTAATTGTTGTTGTTGTCTAAAGCCCAGCCGACTGTGCAGAGCCATATCAGGGCTATAACCAATCTAAAAATGTACACCATACCTCACTGGAGGGGAAAAAATCCATCTGGGAAAGAAAATTAACACTTTGACTCCCGCTCCCTATGCACCAACTGCAAAAACTTCAACCCTTTGACTCTCTCACCCTACCCACCAGCTTCATGCAGGAAAATGGTGGATAGGGTGGGGGAGTCAAAGGGTTAAGTTTTTGCTTTGCCAGCATGGTTGACAATGCAGGATGCTGGTGGACAGGGTGCGTGAGTCAAAGGGTTAAGTACAGATATCGATGTAACTGTGCACGTAATCTAAGAACATGTCTGTGGCTTTGACCACTCCATCCAACTTATCATCAATTCATCACCACAGGGGTTAAAAAAAAACAACTGAATACAAATGTAAACATAACTAAGGACACTAAAACATACACATAAAAACAGGGCCTGAACTACTCAAAACTGCTTCTGCACAACACAATTCCTTAAAGGCAAAAATGCACTTATGTATCCAATCATCAATCCTCACAAAAGGTATGTAAACTTTTACTGAACAGACACAGGTGAATGAACCAGCAAAGCAGAAAATGATAGGAAGAGATGACAGAAAGCAAAGGAACAAGGCAGAAACAAAGAGAGTGACAGAAAAGAGGAAATTTCTAGCATAGAACTTCCAGAAGGTGGGGATACTATTCACATGGGAACATTATTCATGTGGGGACACTATTCATATGGGGACACTATTCATATTGAAAGAGCCCCATCCTGGGGAACAAGTTCAGGAGGGTCTGAAAGTGTACTGGAAAGCTCAAATGAGAGGCACAGGGACAGCCATACAGACAAAACACTAAGGATAGGGCTGCAAAAAAAAAAAGAAAGAAAAGAAAAGTTTTGAATTAACCTTCATTACTAAGATATGCAACAGCACTAGTCACCATGGTATGGTGGTTTGCACAATGGACAACTGACTAGAAGATTGTGGTTCAAATCCCCATCAGTCCTTTCAAAAAAATCAGTCAGATTTTTCAGCTCCAACCAGCTCCTACCCAGAGCGAAGCATGCTGCGGGCTCATTGGAAAGACTGGAACCAGTCAAGTCTCATCCACTTCATGGATGCATCACTGAGATTGTTACTCAAATCTTCTGACCAACAAAACAGGGGTCTGTATCTCTCAGGCCTGGTTGACATCAGAATATGCTATGATAACAAGCACAGAGTACAGTCTTGTCATGCAGTCTCAATCCTACATGGAACTCCATAGCATCATCATCATCATCACTGAATTGTAAAAACTGTGCCAGCGGTCTTCTGTGAACATTTAACAAATACCAGTCAGCAAAAATGCAGAGGAAAAAGCAAAACAGCAGAAACAGAAAATACGCTCCACCCAATACGTATTCCAGATTAACAGCATACAAAAGAGGAAAGGAAAACAAGAAGAAGCAGATGTAGCAGCAGCAGGAAAAGACCCCACCACCACAAAATGCAAATACACCGATACATACTCCAGGTTAAGAAGAAGGTAAAAGAAAAGAAAGAAGAAAAAGAAGAAGAATGAAGAGAAAGAAGAAGAAAGAGAGGAAGCAGATGAAGACCAAGAAGAGGAAGAACGAGGAGGAGGAGAAGAAGAAGAAAAAAGAGAAGGAGAACAAGGAAGAGGAGGAGAAAAAGAAAAAGAAGACGGAGAGGGACAAGGAGGAGGGGAAGAAGAAGAAGAGGAAGAAGGAGGAGAAGGAGAAGAAGGCCTTAATCATCTCTCTTTTATGTTAAGTAATTAGAATTATGGGTTTTATGTTGGGTTTTGTGTGTTTTTAAAAGGAGATTGTTTCATATTACTTGTGTGTGTGTGTGTGTGTGGTGTGTGTGTGTGTGTGTGTTGTGTGTGTGTGTGTGGGGTGTGTATGTGTGTGTGTGTGAGAGAGAGAGAGAGAGAGAGAGAGAGAGAGAGCGTGAGAGAGAGAGCGTGAGAGAGAGAGAGAGAGTGAGAAAGAGAGAGGGCAAAATGTGTCAGTAAGATTTTCTCCACTGTTTCTGAATGGATCTTGACCAAATTTCAGTCAAAGGCATGGACAGCTGAGGATGCACAAATGCATTAGTTTGGAGGGCAAAGTTTCAGTGTCAAGTTCACATGTCTCAAAAACAAAAGTTCACACGTCTCAAAACAAAAGTTCACAGTTCAAACAAAGTTCACATGTCTCAAAAACAAAAGTTCAACGTCTCAAAAACAAAAGTTCACATGTCTCAAAACAAAAGTTCACATGTCTCAAAAACAAAGTTCACAGTCTCAAAAACAAAAGTTCACATGTCTCAAAAACAAAAGTTCACACGTCTCAAAAACAAAAGTTCACATGTCTCAAAAACAAAAGTTCACATGTCTCAAAAACAAAAGTTCACATGTCTCAAAAACAAAAGTTCACATGTCTCAAAACAAAGTACATGTCTCAAACAAAGTTCGCATATCTCAAAAACAAAAGTTCGCATGTCTCAAGAACAAGCACACACACAGAAAGCCAAAAATCAACCTTTTTTGAAATGGGAGTGTAAGCATCACTAGCTCAAGAACTGTGAACAATATTCAGAATCTGTTTTCAATGCTGCGACATTCTATCATTGTCCTGCCTTCACATTATGTTTCATTGTATCTGATACTTCTTCAAGATCACGGTGACCTAAAAAAGTACAACAACTGGATTTTCTGTTATGATTTCTATCTATAAAGCGATATTTTTAGAATATTTGACTGTACCATCTCTATTCCATCTCTTACCCACTGGACGAGGCGGCAGGGAAGTTTTTAGTCCCGTTTTTATTATCCATTGTTTGGTGTCTGTGATTTGTCTGTGACCGTGCGTTCGCGCTTGACAAAGGCTAGTTGGCCGAAAATTTGCGCTTGTTTTGTTTTGTGTTGTCTTGTTGGAGATGCGCTTACATTGATTTTCTTGTTCTTCTGGTTTGTACCATCTTGTTCCTTAGTTCTGAGTGACAAGGTGCAGATTGCTTGCTGAAACTGATGTCTTTAACCCTTTGACTACCGCACTCGATGCACTGTCCGCAAAAACTTAACCCTTTGATTCCCTCACCCTATCCACCAGCTTCTTGCAGAAAGCTGGTGGGTAGGCTGACGGAATCAAAGAGTTAAGTTTTAGCTTTGCTTGCATGGTTATCAATGCAGGATGCTGGTGCACAGGTGCAGGAGTCAAAGGGTTAATGGGGTTTTGAAAACACGGACAGAAGGGGCACTGCAGTGTAATTCTGAGTAATAAATTGCAGAATGCTAGCTGATGAGCCGTGTCTTTAACCCTTACGCATTCGCATTCTTTGAGACTTATCTCCCCCTAGATTTCGAATTCTTTGGGTCATCATAAACCCAAAATGGGTTGGTTGATTTAACTGTCTACCATGCGCATACTACGTGACAGGGAAATATGAAAATCGGCGAGTACGGTCACAATACCATGTACTATCATATGGTACCCGAGTCCTATGTTTCTCCCTAAACTGTCATGTTGTTGTCACCAATTTGTCATCAGTTTTGTAATAATTTATGGTGACATTTGTATTAAACCCTGCAATCATGCAAGTTTGACATGCCCATGCTACATGCTCGTGTGAAATGAAAGTGAGAGCCTACCTGATGTGATCCCACTCCATCCTGAAGGAAAAGGTCCTACTGGGGGAGCCACAAGTGTCACACTATAATTGTCAACTCTCTCACTATTGTTACTACTATTTCTAACTACTACTATGCATTCCTGGCTTCCAAACAATTATTTACAGCACTAGAACTACATATTTTACACCATAGTCTATTCACAAGCAATCATTGCAGTGTCCACTCCTGCAGAATAACAGGTGAGTGTCACAAGATCACAAGTGTCACCAAACAGAACTCGGGTAAAACAATCTAAACTACTGCTGTTCCACGATGTTTTCAGCATGATCGTCATGGCAACAGTCTTTTTTGTGATGACACAGAGCGACCTGACAGAAGGAACATCTGTAGGATGTCTCCACTTGGTATCCCTTGGCTGTCAAGTGGCCCACCTTCACACACTGACGACACACCTTTGGTCTGCCCTCTATCTTTTCCAACCTGTGATGTTTGATTGTGGCCATGGCGATTGGGGCGTCTGGCACTGTCTTGTTTCGTCCAGCTTTCCGTTTCCTGCACGTGAACCCAGCACGAAGTTGCTCAGCTACATCTGCTGGAAACAGCATGTGGTCATAGGCCTTCTTTGGTGCTGGGTTGCGTGGCGACTTCTCCCAGGTGATGTGAGCTTGGATAATGTACAGGTAGACCAGTGAGTGGAAGATGTAGCGCCACCACTTTCTGTTTTGGTGTCCTATAGGGTAGTAGGCTCGGTACTGATCCAACCCGTCAACACCACCCATGTACTTATTATAGTTGGCAATGACTGTCGGCATCACCTTGTCCTCCACAGTCGTCATATCTGGCGGCTGGTTCGTACTCAGATAGTAGATCTGCTGCTTGTCTTTGTACACTGATGCCATCAGTGAGCCTTTCTGCAGTTGAAGAAGGTCTCCTTGATTCTTCAGCTTACCAGTGATCATCTCTTGTGGCAGACCCTTCCTGTTGTGCATGATGGTAGCGCAGGAGTATGTGTCACTGCGTAACAGGTGTGACAAGGGGACACTGGCAAAAAATCGATCAAAATATAGATGCCTATTCTGATTATATAAGGGTGATGCTAACCTATCAACTACTTCATGCCCTAGATTTACGGTGGTATCTTGATGACTGGAGTGGCCCGTGTAGATGTCAAAAGCGACACAGTAGCCTGTCACTGACTCACACAGCTCCCACACCTTGATACCCCACTTCATTGGCTTGGTTGGCATGTACTACTTGAAAAATATCCTGCCCTTGAAACCTATCATTGCTCCATCTACGCTGAGTTTTCGACCTGGTTGGTACTTTGACCTGAACAAGGGGAGGATGAGGTTGATCAGTCCCCTTACCTTGCAGAGGGGGTCGTAATCAGAGTGATCACGGGAAGGTGTTTTGGGAGAATCTCGCAGGTGGAAATATTGGTTGAGCTTGAAGGGATCAGTGAAGCGCGGATCTGTGGACCAGTAGCACCATAAACGATGTTGTGGTTTTATTCCCATCATGAGAATAGAAACGTAGGCCCGCATTTCTTCAGGTGCAGTGTCGGCCCACAGCAGATCAGGCCTACCCTTCTCAGTTTGCTTCTGGTGCACGTATCTGTTCGTTTCTTCCGCTGCCGTGACAAAAAATAGCTGTGGTACAAACAAAAAGAAATAATCCAAAGGTGTGGTGGTGTCAGGCAGTGTGTGGCTTGGTCCCCGTGGGCTCAGAGAACTCGCGCAGTGGCTGTGCATGTGTCGCCGGTCGCCATGTTGTCTGCAGCTCAGCAAGTGGTACATCATCTTCTGGGTCGCTCTGTGCGTTGTCATCCCCTAATTCTTCATTTAGTTCAACATCTGACTCTTCTAACATTTCTCTTTCATATTTTTCTACTTCTGCTAAAATATCTTCTAACTCCTCTTCAGTATAGTCAACCATTTCATCGAACTCGGCACTGGCACTCGCTGTGGCAGCCATGGTGGAATGCGGTCAGTTTCATTCACATCTCGCTCTCAGTTTTCTCATGCTCTTTGTGAATGAGCGTGGTACTATGGCCTAAAAATAGTTTATAGCAATGTGTTCATGCCAGAGATTTCCCCTAACAGACTTTCCGAGTTGCCATGACCACACGTTCCAGGTCACGGCGTGATGGAAAAGTATTGTGCACATGCTCCCGGCTACTCCCTGGGTGAAATCTAGAGGCCGGTTCAGGAATCCTGGTTGCTCCCTTTGTGATGAACATAAAAGGGTTAATGGGGTTTTGAAAACAGGGACAGAATGGGCATTACAGTGTAATTTTGAGTAACAAGTTGCAGAATGCTAGCTGAAAGAGGCATGTCTGTCCTTACTGGGGTTTTGAAAACAGGGACAGAAGGGGCATTACAGTGTAATTTTGAGTAACAAGTTGCAGAATGCTAGCTGAAAGAGATGTATCTTTAATGGGGTTTTGAGAACAGGGACAGACAGGGCATTACAGTGTAATTCTGTGTAATGAGTTGCAGAATGCTAGCTGAAAGAGACAGTATTTGAGTTTTGCGAACAGGGACAGAAGGGGCATTACAGTATGATTTTGAGTAACGACTTGCAGAATGCTAGCTGAAAGAGACGTGTCCTTAATGGGGTTTTGAGAACAGGGACAGACGGGGCATTACAGTGTAATTTTGAATGCAGGCTAGTTGGTAGAGCCGTGGACTCAAGATCTGATATCCTGAGTTCAATCCCAGTCCGCAACATTAAACACTGGCCTGTTCACTGCCCACCTTAATGTTTCCATCATTCTGGTGGTGCCAGCTTAGTGTTTGATATGTCCCTTCTCTCCTTTCCCCGTTTCAAAACCTTGCCAGCGCATAGGGTTTTATGCTGGCTCAGGGAGTCTGTCAGGTAATTGCTGGCAGATTTGGGTGGAGCACATATGGAGCCGTCCAAGCGCAGTGAACCCCTCTTGAAATAACTCCAATAACTCCTGGTTAGGGTGATGGAGTCAAAGGACTAAGTTTTTGAGTCGATGGATAGGGTGCAGGAGTCAAAGGGTTAATGGGATTTTGAAAACAGGGACAGAAGGGGCATTATATTTATAGTGTAATATTGAGTAATGAGTTGCAGAACGCTAGCTGAAAGAGACGTGTCTTTAACCCTTTGACTCCTGCACCCAATCCACCAACATCCTCCATTGTCAACCATTCTAGCAAAGCAAAAAACTTAACCCTCTGACTCCTTCACCCTATCCACAAGCTTCCTGCAGGAAGCTGGTGGTTAGGGTGATAGAGTCAAAGGACTAAGTTTTTCAGTTGGTAGAGAGGGTGCAGGAATCAAAGGGTTAATGAGATTTTGAAAACAGGGACAGAAGGGGCATTCCGGTAAAGTTTTTGGTGATGAGGTGGAGACTGAAACAAGTTGAAGTTTGAAAACAGGGACATAAGAGGTATGATGGACTGTTGATGGAAGAGAGTTCCAGATGACCGCAGCTTAGTAGCTATATAATCTCTGGACAAACTGTTTCTAAGTCATAGTTGCCCCCCCCCCCACCCCCCACTCAAGTTTTCATCTTCTGGGAATCCTGAGAATAATACACGGACAGCAAACACCATTTTCTGGGAACCATGAGATTAACAACACTATCTTTTACTGACTTAGAAACCATGAAATTAACATACACAGAGATCATACATCATCTACCAGTAACCAGAAAATTAACACAGAGATCATACATCATCTCCCAGTAACCAGAAAATTAACACAGAGATCATACATCATCTCCCAGTAACCAGAAAATTAACATACACAGAGATCATACATCATCTCCCAGTAACCAGAAAATTAACACAGAGATCATACATCATCTTCCAGTAACCAGAAAATTAACATACACAGAGATCATACATCATCTCCCAGTAACCAGAAAATTAACATGCACTGGAGTCATACTCTATCTCTGTCAAACTCTATCTCACAGTAACCATAAAATTAACACAGAGATCATATACCATCTCCCAGTAACCATAAAATTAACACAGAGATCATATACCATCTCCCAGTAACCATAAAATTAACAAGAGATCATATAATCGTCAATCATTGTTCCTGTTCCCAAAAAGGCAAAAATCTCTTCATTGAACGACTATAGACCTGTTGCACTAACTTCTGTGGCAATGAAAGTTTTTGAACGTTTCGTCCTACGCTACCTGAAAACTGTGACAGACCCTCTAATGGACCCCTTTCAGTTCGCCTATAGAGCTAACAGATCTGTCGAAGATGCTGTGTCACTGGGCCTTCATTCTGTTCTAGAGCATCTTGAAAACCCAAATACCTATGCTCGTATTCTTTTCGTTGATTTTAGTTCTGCGTTTAATACTATTGTTCCCGCAAAATTGATAGCCAAGCTGACAGACTTAAATGTTGATGTTAGTGTGTGTCGCTGGATTTCTAATTTCCTGACCAACAGGCCCCAGGCAGTGAGAGTAGGAAACAAAATGTCAAAAGAACTTATCTTGAATACAGGTGCCCCTCAAGGATGTGTGTTATCTCCCTTGCTATTTACATTGTTTACCAATGACTTCCGTTCTAACTGCTCATCTGTGACTGTAGTCAAATTCTCTGATGACACCACTATGGAAGGTCTTATATCAAACAGTGATGAGACAATGTACAGGAAAGAGGTTGCGAACATGGTTGACTGGTGTGCTGCAAACAACCTAGAACTTAATGTATCTAAAACTAAAGAAATGATAATCGACTTCCGCAAAAACAAACCAGTACTCCCCCCATTGTCAGTGAAAGGCCAAACAGTTGAACAGGTTAAATCATTCAAATTTCTCGGCCTGCACATCTCTAACAAGGTCACTTGGGATGTAAATACATCAGAAATCTGCAAGAAAGCGCATCAGAGACTGTATTTCCTACGTCAACTTAAAAAGCTTAGATTAACCACGCCAATAATGACACAGTTTTATCGCTCTGTCATTGAGAGTGTACTCACATTCTCAAATACTGTCTGGTATGTGAGTGCGTCCAGTAACAACAAGAAAAGACTCAACAGGGTTGTAAAGACCGCCTCCAAAATTGCAGGATGTGAGCTCCCATCTATCGACAATATCTTTCGGGAGCGTGTGACACGCAAAGCAAGGTCTATTGTATCTGATAAACTGCACCCAGCCAACCCTCTGTTCCAACTTCTTCCTTCCAGCAAAAGATTCCACAGTATTAAGTGTAAATCCAACCGATTGAAGCACAGCTTTTTCCCCACTGCTGTAAAGATGCTGAATGATTTGTGACACTGTCTTCTTCATCCATTGCTCCTTTTATCTGACACCCCTGCTTCTGCTTTCTACTCTCTTCTTCCCCGGCCCCCCCTCCCCACCACCCTCCCCCCCTCCTTAGTTATTCCCTCCTCCTTTCTGAGTGTAAGGGCTGCTCATCTGTTGATGTTTTCTGTCAAGTTATATTTATATCATACTAGCAAAATTCATGTCTTGTTTACAAGCATTATTATCTGTATGATTATATATTGTTTTTGATGCACGGGTGGGTGTGCACGCCCAGGCATGTGTGAGTACCTGAAGTGTTTTTGATCAAGTATTTTTCATATTATGTATTGTTCATGTTGTCACATGTCTTGTATGCATGGCGGGAGTGTGTTACGCAAAACCAAATCAAATTCCTTTGTTAATTCATTGGTTAATAAATAGTCTGAGTCTGAGTCTGAGTCTGATACCATCTCCCAGTAACCATAAAATTAACAAGAGATCATATACCATCTCCCAGTAACCATAAAATTAACACAGAGATCATATACCATCTCCCAGTAACCATAAAATTAACACAGAGATCATATACCATCTCCCAGTAACCATAAAATTAACACAGAGATCATATACCATCTCCCAGTAACCATAAAATTAACACAGAGATCATATACCATTTCCCAGTAACCATAAAATTAACATATGTAGAGATCATATACCATCTCCCAGTAACCATAAAATCAATATGCATAGACTGATAGAGATTATACTCTATCTCCCAGTAACCATAAAATTAACGTGCACAGAAATCATACACCATCTACTAGTAACCAGAAAATTAACATACATATGAATCATACATTATCTCACAATAAGCACAAAATTTACATACATAGAGATCATACACCATCTCCCCGTAACCATAAAATTAACATACACAGAGATCATATACCATCTCACAATAACCATAAAATCAACATTTGTAACGATCATACATCGTCTCATAGAAACCATAAAATTAGTATACGCTGATAGAGATCATACACATCTCACAGTAACCATAAAATTAGTATACGCTGATAGAGATCATACACATCTCACAGTAACCATAAAATTAGTATACGCTGATAGAGATCATACACATCTCACAGTAACCATAAAATTAGTATACGCTGATAGAGATCATACACATCTCACAGTAACCATAAAATTATCATAAATGGAAATCACACACCACCTCCAAGTAACCATAAAATTAACATACACAAAGATCTTACAGCATCTCTTCAGAACCATGAGATGAAAATCATCTCTTGGCCCCCCCACCCCCACCCCACCCAAGTATAAAATATACATAGAGATTATACACCCATCTCCTTCAGCACCCAAAACCAAGCAGACAGCAATTAGTTCACTGTCACCATTCTTTTTTTTTTTTTCTTTAATTATGTAAAAACTATCAATAAAGCATGGGTAAAAGCATAAAAAAAAATATGTATAAAAGACGGGGAAAATTTTGTCCTGTCACCATTCTTAATTCAATAAACTAAAACAACTTGACAGAAATAATCTGCCTTAACCCTTTGACCCTCTCACACTATCTACTAGCATCGTGCATCACCATCGGTTTTAGCAACCAAAAATTTAACTCTTTGACTCCCTCACCCTATCCACCAGCTTCCTGCAGGAAGGTGGTGGATAGGGTGAGGAGTCAGGGTTAAGTTTTTGCAGCTGGTGGATAGGGTGTGGTAGTCAAAGGGATAAGGTAGTTAATGATGACGGACAATTACCTGCAGTCACACCTACGACATTGGGATAATCAACTTCTTCAACAACTCGCTTACCGATCAAAACTGGACAGACTTTATACGACAAGAACATCATTGTTACATAGTCATTTATATCGATATATGAATATTAAAAATTAAAATAAAGATGGTTCAAGCATGCCACAAAGACATGGACACTGACATGACCTGGGGGGTGGGGGGTTCACATGTTCAAAACTCAAAAACAAACCTTCATCCTGAACCAAACACACAAGCATGCCAGCACACACGTTATTTTTCTTCTACTGATGGTAGTCTGTTGAGTAAGACTTTCTGAGATGTTTTATTCTGTTGATGAAGTTTTTTTGTGTGTGATTTTTTAACTCTGTTGAATAAGATTTTTTTAGGTGTTTTACTGATAATGACAATCCTCAACTAACTCCTATCCACAGCTAAGCTTGCAAGACTGGAGACACACAGTTGAGTGTAATCTACTTTAGGGATGTGCCATCAACAGCACTGCTCTCAAATTTCCTGACAAACAATACAGGTGTCTGTATCTCTCTGACCTGGTTGATGCCACAATATGTTATGGCAGGACACATAGAGTACAGCCCTGTCATGCAAGTCTCAATCCAAAATAAAACTCTATAGCACTATTACTGTCATCCCATTTTTGAAAAAAAATTGTCCAAATTCATGCCTGCTCTCATAATGACCTCAGTTTTGGTGAGTTCGGAGGTGCGTCGGAGAGCTGAAATGAGCGCTACATGGTTTGCAACACGGGAACAGTTCTTCTAATACAGGAACAGTGCCTCTAATATCACATGTTCACAAATTCCTCTAAACAGATGTACCACAGACACTCATCGCTCTTTTTCTCTGGTCCATACAACTGGAACGATCTTACCTCATCTAATTGACAATCAAGTACTTTGTCTTCCTTCAAGTCTAGCTTAAAGACATACCATTTTACCAAAGACTTGCCTGTTTCAAGATCAGAACAAAGAAAGGCTGAATCGTTTCAAGACTATGAGGAAGAAAGACTGGATAGTTTAAAAATGGTAAAAAAACAAACACTAGACTATCTCAAAATGGTTAAAAAAACAAAAGATCAAATTATCTGAATAAGGTAACAAACAAAATCTGCACTTTTCAAACACTTCATGCTTTGATAACCAACTCGCACAAAAAGAAGCCCAACATTAACCACAGACAACTAACACAGTGATATCACAAAGACTTGGGTTTTGTTTCAAAATATGTCATGCTTAACTCCTTCACTTCCTTCAGCCTAGCCACCACGCTTTCCGCAGGAGGCTGAGATTGTCAAAGGGTTAAATAACTGAGTTCAACCAAACTAAACCACAAGTCAACGCAAACTAAACCAAAACGCAGATCAAAAATAACTGTGACGATGACATAACAAAGACTCTGGATTATTTCAAAACTGCTGTATATAGTGGGAAAAAAGGAAAACCTTTAATGATTAAAGCGCCAAAGTACCTGTGGTTTGCTTTGTAGTGTCGGCTGAAACAGAATCAGAGACAGAAAGACAGAAGTAATAATCAAACATGGCACAATGTCACTGGCTAGCTTAAATTACCCTAATGCACATACTCACAAACAAACAAACAAACAAAGCAAAAACAGGGGACAAAAATTGATTTTTTTGGTGCAACTGGTGTGTCTCTTTATCTACTTCCCTCAACCACAAAACAGACAAAATCATTTGTGTCGTCAAAGTAAAAACAAAACCATACAATCCAATCCAACAGCACCAAAATATTCAATCCGATGAAACAAAGTACAAAGACAATCCAATCCAACAGCACCAAAACACTTAACTCATTCATTTCCTTCAGCCTAGCCACCACGCTTTCCGCAGGAGGCTGAGATTGTCAAAGGGTTAAATAACTGAGTTCAACCAAACTAAACCACAAGTCAACGCAAACTAAACCAAAACGCAGGTCAAAAATAACTGTGACGATGACATAAACCACAATGTCACTGGCTAGCTTAAATTACCCTAATGCACATACTCACAAACAAACAAACAAACAAAACAAAAACAAGGGACAAAAATTGATTTTTTTGGTGCAACTGGTGTGTCTCTTTATCTACCCTGTCAACCATGCCCACCTGACCCTTCCTTCTCTGGCACACCTCTCACTACTTTTACCCCAGTCTCACAAGAAGAAATTTTCAACACAATCAGATCCATGTCGTTCAAAACCTGCGAACTGGATCCTCTTCCAGGTTCTCTCTACTCCGATTGTCTCCCTACTCTCCTCCCATTCATCACTGACATCATCAACACTTCTTTTCAAACTGGAACTGTCCCAGATTCTTTCAAGTCTGCTATTGTTCACCCTCTCCTCAAGAAACACAATTTAGACCCAAATGAACTGAAAAATTACAGGCCTATCTCTAATCTCTCTTTCTTGTCAAAACTCCTTGAAAAGGTCGTCCTCAACCAGCTGAACTCTCACCTGTCTGCCAACAATCTCCTCAATCCTTTCCAGTCAGCCTACCGCCAGTGCCATAGCACTGAAACTGCCCTACTACACATTCTCAACAATCTCCTCCTTGCAACTGATACTGGCAAAGTCTCTCTCCTCACACTCCTTGATCTGTCTGCAGCCTTCAATACCATTGACCATGGTATTCTCCTTTCTAGACTTCATCATACTTTTGGCATCTCTGACATTGCTCTTTCCTTTTTCACTTCGTATTTATCAAACAGAAAACAAACTGTTCTCATCAATGGCACTTACTCTCAACCTGCATACCTGACCTGTGGTGTTCCACAAGGATCTATCCTTGGCCCTGTTCTTTTCACTCTTTATACCTCCCCCCTGTCCACCATCATCAACTCCCACTCTATAAAACACCACTTCTATGCTGATGACACCCAACTTCAAGATAGTGACTCACCTGATAATATACAGCGCCTGTTGACTCGCACCACTGAGTGTTACTCGGACATTAAGAACTGGATGACACACAATAGACTTCAGCTTAATGACGACAAGACAGAAGCTATCCTCATTGGCACCCGTCAGAAACTTTCCCAGCTGCCTCCTCTTTCTCTCCCATTATGTAACACATCAGTCCCAATTTCTGATTCAGCTAAAAACCTTGGTGTCTGCATTGACTCTACCCTGTCCATGAACAACTTTGTTTCTCAAACTGCCAGATCTTGCTACTATCATCTCCATCGTATAAGCCTGATCAGGAAGTATCTCTCTGTGGAAACAACTGCAAAACTCGTTCTCTCCTTCATAATGTCTCGCATTGACTATTGCAAATTACTCCTGTCCGATCTTCCTGCCTCCACCATTCACATCTTACAGCGCATTCAAAACAATGCTGTACGCCTTGTACTCAAAAAGAAAAAAGCTGACCACATATCTCCTCTCCTGGCACAACTTCACTGGCTCCCTGTATCAAAGCGCATACAGTACAAACTAGACACCATGTGCTACAAAAGCCTCAATAACGCAGCCCCCGATTACCTGTCAAGCCTACTTGAGATCTATGTTCCCTCACGTACCCTCCGCTCTGCCTCCGATCCTCTGACTTTTCGCTTTCCACGCACTAAGCTCAATACCTATGGTCCACGAGCCTTCTCTGTTTCTGGTCCACTCTCCTGGAACAAACTTCCTCTCTGAGTCCGTCAGCAACCTACTTTTGCCTCCTTCAAGTCCGCTCTCAAAACTCACCTTTTCTCCTCTGCATAAAATCCTAACCTCACTCAACCCCCCTCTGCAGCCTGTCTCCGCTCGGAGGGGAATCACTTTGTTTTAATATATAATTGTATATGATGTGCTCTCTGTGGTTTTCCATTGGTTTTATTCTTGCTTTTATTGCTTTTATTCTTTTCTCCCCATTTGTGGCCATGCGGTGTGTGTGTGTGCGTGTGTGTGTGTGTGTATGTGTGTGTGTGTGTGTGTGTGTGTGCGTGTGTGCGTGCTGTGCGTGTGTGCGTGTGTGCGTGTGTGTCTTTTCGGCGCTTGGATTTGATTTTGTCGAGATTTGCACTATATAAATATTGTAATTATTATGTATGCATGTGCGTACGTATGTATGTATGTATGTATGTATACGCTTAGATTTATGTATGTATGTATGTGTGCATGCATACGCTCAGCTTAGATTTATGTATGTAAGTATGTAAGCATGTGTGTATGCATGTATACGCTCATGTGTATGTAGGTATGTATGCATGTATACGCTCAGCGCTTAGATTTGATTTTATCAAGATTTTGCGCTATATAAATAAAATATATTATTATTATTATTATTATTATTACTTCCCTCAACCACAAAACAGACAAAATCATTCATGTCGTCAAAGTAAAAACAAAACCATACAATCCAATCCAACAGCACCAAAACATTCAATCCGATGAAACAAAGTACAAAGACAATCCAATCCAACAGCACCAAAACACTTAACTCCTTCACTTCCTTCAGCCTAGCCATCACGCTTTCCGCAGGAGGCTGAGATTGTCAAAGGGTTAAATAACTGAGTTCAACCAAACTAAACCACAAGTCAACGCAAACTAAACCAAAACGCAGATCAAAAATAACTGTGACGATGACATAAACCACAATGTCACTGGCTAGCTTAAATTACCCTAATGCACATACTCACAAACAAACAAACAAAACAAAAACAGGAGACAAAAATTGATTTTTTTGGTGCAACTGGTGTGTCTCTTTATCTACTTCCCTCAACCACAAAACAGACAAAATCATTCGTGTCGTCAAAGTAAAAACAAAACCATACAATCCAATCCAACAGCACCAAAACATTCAATCCGATGAAACAAAGTACAAAGACAATCCAATCCAACAGCACCAAAACACTTAACTCCTTCACTTCCTTCAGCCTAGCCACCACGCTTTCCGCAGGAGGCTGAGATTGTCAAAGGGTTAAATAACTTGAGTTCAACCAAACTAAACCACAAGTCAACGCAAACTAAACCAAAACGCAGATCAAAAATAACTGTGACGATGACATAACAAAGACTCTGGATTATTTCAAAACTGCTGTATATAGTGGGAAAAAAGGAAAACCTTTCATGATTAAAGCGCCAAAGTACCTGTGGTTTGCTTTGTAGTGTCGGCTGAAACAGAATCAGAGACAGAAAGACAGAAGTAATAATCAAACATGGCACAATGTCACTGGCTAGCTTAAATTACCCTAATGCACATACTCACAAACAAACAAACAAACAAAACAAAAACAGGGGACAAAAATTGATTTTTTTGGTGCAACTGGTGTGTCTCTTTATCTACTTCCCTCAACCACAAAACAGACAAAATCATTCGTGTCATCAAAGTAAAAACAAAACCATACAATCCAATCCAACAGCACCAAAACATTCAATCCGATGAAACAAAGTACAAAGACAATCCAATCCAAAAGCACCAAAACATTCAATCCGATGAAACAAAGTACAAAGACAATCCAATCCAACAGCACCAAAACATTCAATCCGATGAAACAAAGTACAAAGACAATCCAATCCAACAGCACCAAAACATTCAATCTGATGAAACAAAGTACAAAGACAATCCAATCCAACAGCACCAAAACATTCAATCCGATGAAACAAAGTACAAAGTACAATTAAACAAACCAAAATAGAATAGATACCGTAGGTTCAAGCTGTCCCATAACCCCGACATCAAAAAGGAAGTGAAAAGAAAGTCAAAAAGAATTTTTTTACTGAAGAGGTCTACGGCCCATTACAACAGGGGAGAGAAAAGAAAGAAACCAAAAATTAATCCTCAAGGACAAGGAATAAAACTATGGCTATGAATATAGGACTGTCTAAGTTTTATGCCTTATAAACGAATACTGTTTGTTTTTTACTGGCTGTTTTCTAGGAACACGTAAATCTAAACACTGATAACTGTCAATAGAACTTATGAATTAATTCAGCTCTCAGAACTTCATATCTTCACTTCAGCTTGTTTGGGTCTGTTTTGACATAAGCCTTCCTTAGCGTAACAATTTTTTGTTTTAAATATACACGTAATATTAATCATGTAATGTGCATGGATAACTCAGATGCTCTAGTGCTGAACGGTGCTAGGAAAACTCTCCTGATCTGAACAAAAGTAATTTTGAGGGTTTTCTACAAGTCAGTTGTATTCATCATCATCATCATCAGGTGCCTTGCCACATGGCGTTGGCGATCATGGACTTCCATCTGTCTCTATCTCTTGTTGCCTCAAGTATCTTTTCCACCCTCTTTGTCCTCAGCCACTTTGCAAGTCTTTCTAGTATCTTCTCCCTAGGTCTACCTGGTGCTCTCTTCCCCTCCAGCTTTCCCGTTGTGACCAGGTGCTTCAATTCCCCTTTCCTCGTAAAATAGCCTACAAATGTTGCCTGTCTTTTCCTAATCTTTCTTATGAATGATCTTCTTGTGTCTGCCTCCATCAAGACTGTCTTGTTTGTTTTCTTTGCTGTCCACAGAACTCTCAACATTCTTCTTAGAAACCACATCTCGGCTGCCTCAATCTTGTTTTGGCTTTGCTTGTTGACTGTCCATGCCTCACAACCGTATAACAGTATTGGTTCTATATAACTTTCAAGAACTCTCTTCCTGATGTTAATTGATGGGCATTTGTTGGTAAGAATGCTTTTCATCTTCTTGAACGCTGTTCTGGCATGACCGATTCTGCTGGCTATTTCTGATGAGCATCTTCCGTCTGGTGAAATGATCGTTCCCAGGTATTTAAACTTATCAACCTGTCTCAAGGTTGTGCCGTTTGCTGTTATTTTGCATGACGGGATTTCATGTTTTTTACTGATCACCATGACTTCAGTCGTCCTGCTGTTTAGTTCCAATCCTTTACTTTTGCTTTCTATTTCTAGTATGTTCACAAGGTTTTGTAGGTCCCTTTTATTTTCTGCAACCAGCACGGTGTCATCTGTGTATTGAATGTTGTTTATCATTTTTCCTCCAACCTTTAATCAGTTGTATTACGCAGCGATATAACATAAATCTGTGACGAGACAGTCAAAACATAAATCTGTGACGAAACAGTTAAATCGTGAATCTGTGATGAAACAGTTAAAATGCAAATCTGTGATGAAACAGGTAAATCGTAAATCTATGATGAAACAGTTAAAATGTAAATCTGTGATGGAACAGTTAAAACGTAAATCTGTGACGAAACAGTTAATATGTGAATCTGTAATGAAAATGTTTCATTTGTCCCTTTCACAGCCAGAAGGAAGGTGGGGAGAGAGGGGGGCAGCTCCACCTCTACACCAACCACAGCCTTACGTAAACAAGCAAAACATTTCTGAAAAGGAAGGAAGAAGAGTGGGACCTATGTGGGTGGGTGAACCAACCTGCAGAAGGTGATGGACGTTTCAAAACGCCAACCATGGATTTTTCGCGCAGGGCCGAGTCGTCGGGCAGGCAACTGAAGGCCAGAGAGCTCAGGTTCAGCATGCAGTGGTAGTTGCCTCCCTTGTTCTGCTCAGCGAGGTCCAAAATGAAGTAGCCTTCTTCAAAGCCCGTGCTGGGCAAGATGTGACCGTCTGGATCCTGAGAAATTAAAATAAAACCAGTCGATGTGGTGCAGTTGTTAGTGTGATGAACAACCTACAGGAAGGTTGTCAGTTCAAATCCCATGAGTTCTATCAAAATCACTGAGGGACTACTAACCCCCATGTGGCTTCTTCCTGGAGTTGGATACATAATGGGCTACTGGGAGGACTGAGAACACACTGTTAACCCTTTGACTCCTGCACCCTACCCATCACCATCCTGCATTGTCTGCACTGTCAACCATGCAGCAAAGCAAACACTTAACCCTTTGACTCCCTCACCTTATACACCAAGAGTGAGGGAGTCAAAGAGTTAAGTTTTTGCAGTTGGTAGATGGGGTGCGGAAGTCAAAATGTTAAGTCTCATGCATTGGTGAGGGTGTTGTTCAAATTTCCTGACACACACTCCAAGTCTTGCTGATGCCAGGATATGCTATGAAAGTAATTAAAGAGTACAGCCGTGTCACACAGTCTCGATCCAAACTGGAACTTCACAGCATCATGATGATCATCCCACTATCATCATCATCATCATATTAATCATTAACTTAATGGAGTCTTGTAAGATAAAGATTTCCAACACTTAAGTTTGGCTTAAGTGAGACTGATTTCCTTTTTTTTCCCTTAGCGTGTGCCACAATAAATTAAAGGGAATTAATCCTGTTCCTTAGAGTTGCAGTCAGTTTTGTAGCAGTTCTTTCCCTCTGACTAGTAATCTACATTAAAAAGCCATTTTTATTCCAGTCTGACCTGAACCACTGCAATCCAGTTCTCAGAATCTCACGTGTTTCAACATGGTGACATGGATTTGTGGCTGTTTTTGTATTTTCTCAGAACCAGTATTCCCAGTGGAACAGAGAAAAAATTGAACAGCTGTGTTATTAAACTTGTGTGGAATGATGAGTATGTCATGGAACTAAATTACAGTGTGCCAAGGAAGTTTTCGCTTTTAACCTTTAGCAAGCCGGATTCGTTTGGTGAAATTTCTGCCTACAGCCACATTCTTTTTGGGTGACTGAAAAACGTGCACACCTACCTACTTCAAACTGCTATAATTTCTTTTCTATTGTTTGCACAGTTATAAAATTTGGAGTGAATGTAGAGAAATGAATATGGAACATGCTGATACCAACCATTGTGTGTTTTGTGTATACTTTTATTATGAAAAAAAAAAAAAATGACATGACAAACAAAAATGACTTACGGGTTGTTTATGAGTCATGGAGTCCTGGAGTGCACTGGGTCTTGAAATGCACCAGACTGTGGTACCTATTGAAACAGGGATATGGGCAGAGCGGTACTCGACACTTCTGACAGATGGTGGAGGTCTGGTGACGCTTGAAAGTGCGATCAGAGCAGACAGTGCAGTCCGGTCGAGAGGGCTTTCCATTGGCCAGGTGCTTGTCAGTGATCACTAGCTTGTGCTCATAGTTTACCAATCTTTCTGGAGGATTGTCAGACTGTTTGCCTCTCCTGTGGCTCACACCAGACTGATAGCCCTCCAGAAGCTGGTGGACAATCTGCAGACGGAAATTCTGAGCACAGACACGACCCCCATGCTTGTGCCGCCAGATCACAAGAGCATTACAGAAACAGACTTCCAGGAGATAGAACAGGACTTTTTTCCACCACTTTTTGCTCTTGTGTAGCAGCATATAGAATGACAAGGCCTTGTCTGCTCTATCAACACCACCCATGTGCTTGGAGTAGGCCTGAACAGCACAGGGCTTCTGAACAAATCGCATGTGGCCAGCATGACGTTTTGACCGAACTTCCTTCCTGAAAGTCTCTGCAGAGTGAACACTGGTGATCACATTCACAGGCCTTTTGTCCTTCCAGGCAATGTACAGAGTGTGATCAACCTTCTCTGTGATGGGTTCAGCACCCACAGCAGGATTTGCAGCCTTGATGCGAGGAGGAACACCCCGCCTGTTCAGTCTGAGAGTGACACAAGCACCCATTTGATTTTGAGCCAGCTCATCAAAAAGTGCCCCAGAAGTGAAGAAATTGTCCATATATAGGACATGCCCCTTGTTGTAGAGGGGTTGGGCAAGGGTGACCACAACCCTATGAGCAAGCCCAACTTCCTGAAGCAGCTGCACAACCTCCTCCTTTCCCAGATAGAGTTTCCAATTCCACATGTAGCCAGTTTTGGAATCGGCCAGTCCCCACGCCTTGAGACCCCACTTTGTTGGCTTGCCAGGCATGTATATGAGAAGATTTGTCCTGCCCTTGAATGGTATCATGCTCTCATCAATTGAAATTTCCTTTGATGGAGCATAATATCTTTGCCAGAGAGGTACAAGAAGTTCAAAGAGGGGTCGAACTTTGTGAGCTTTGTCATGCTCAGGATGGTCCCTGGGTTTGGCAGTGGAATTATCTACCAGATGAAAGAATGACATGATACTCAGGAACCTATTCCTAGACATGATCTTCCTGAACCCAGGCGTCTCAAGGTATTCATCTGTAGACCAATATAATTCAAAAGATGATCGCTGAGAAACGCCCATCAGTAGAAGAATGGCCAAGAATGCCTTCATCTCCTCAAACGTAACTTCCTTCCACAAACTTACTCGCGAGTGAGCTGTCACATCGCGACCTCTACTCTCCGCTGTTTGCCCAGCATATCTGTTTGTTTCAGAAACAAACAGTTGAATAACTTCATCAGTGATGAAGAGACGAAACAAATTTCCCTCAGAAATATCATCTGGGACATCGACAGGACCGCTGACAGAATCGAACTCGCGAAGCCAAGCATGATCGTAGCCATCCGAAACCGCAAAATCATCGATATCTGAATCGCTATCATCACTCAGTTCTCCCTCACCTGCATCAGCACTTTCCCTCTCTGCCACAAAATTCTGAACATCTTCCCTATCAAAACCTAAAAACTCTTCATCAGAGTCAGAATCGAAGAACAACTCCTGCAGTAATTGCTCGGTGGCGGCGTCCATCTTGAAATTTTTCTCAAAAAACTTCGACGAAGTTTGAAAATTTATTGTCAACAAACCACACGGCAAATGGCGGTAACACAGACAGGAAGAGGAAGGCTAAAGCATGCTGCATTGTGGGATTGCTACTTTCGGATTTGCTCTTTTCAACCAATCGAATACAAGCTTGCTGTTTACACTACCTCTCAGTGGGCGCACTGGTGCGCCTACGGCTGTTATCGGCAAAAAGACGCTCGGCGCACCAGTGCGCCTCCGGCGTGCTAAAGGTTAAGCTTATGCACACCTTTTTGGACTACTCATAACATGAAACCTGTCATATATATTCGTATTAAGTAAAATTCTTTGAAAATTGTATTTATTCTACATTCCACTGGTATTCAATTCATGTTCGTTTGTAGCTGATGTTTGGCAAGTTTTCACACTTTGGTCAAAACTGTGCAATTTGAGAGAAAAGTTTCTCCCCTTTGACTTCAACTCCATGAGTTAATGAAATCAATAAGTAAGTTGATCAGCTGATTACAGTTGGACAAAATATGCTTACCTCCCATACAACAGACACGGGCGGAGAGCCAAGGTCAGTGAACTCTCCACAAAGTAATCGATCATCGTCATTGGCGGCTGTGGGCTGGGTGGACGTGGTCTCTTTTGATGGAATGTCATTTACCATCACCTCCAGTCTGCCATTCTTCGTCTGGGGTTGTTCTGCACATACACATGTCCACACACACACACATTGTACTGTGAAATGTTGTGTTGTGTTGTGTTGTGTTGTGTTGTGTTGTTTGTTGTGTTGTGTTGTGTTGTGTTGTGTTGTGTTGTGTTGTGTTGTGTTGTGTTGTGTTGTGTTGTGTTGTGTTGTGTTGTCCTTCTTATCAAGTGTGTTGTGTTATGTTGTGTTGTGTTGTGTTGTGTTGTGTTGTGTTGTGTTGTGTTGTGTTGTGTTGTGTTGTGATGTGTTGTGTTGTGATTGTTGTGTTGTGATGTGTTGTGTTGTGTTGTCCTTTTTATCAAGTGTGTTGTATTGTATTGTATTGTATTGTATTGTATTGTGCTGTGCTGTGCTGTGCTGTGCTGTGCTGTGCTGTGCTGTGCTGTGCTGTGCTGTGCTGTGCTGTGCTGTGCTGTGCTGTGCTGTGCTGTGCTGTGCTGTTCTGTGTTGTGTTGTGATGTGTTGTCTTGTGATGTGTTGTGATGTGTTGTCCTTTTTATCAAGTGTGTTGTATTGTATTGTATTGTATTGTATTGTATTGTATTGTGCTGTGCTGTGCTGTGCTGTCCTTTTTATCAAGTGTGTTGTATTGTATTGTATTGTATTGTATTGTATTGTATTGTATTGTATTGTATTGTATTGTATTGTGCTGTGCTGTGCTGTGTTGTGCTGTGCTGTGCTGTGCTGAGCTGAGCTGAGTTGTATTGTATTGTGTTGTGTTGTGACGTGTTGTGACGTGTTGTGACGTGTTGTGTGTTGTGCCGTATTTATTGTATTGTAATGTCCTTTTTATCAAAGTGTTGTATTGCGTTGTGTTGTGTTGCGTTGCGTTGCGTTGCGTTGTGTTGCACTGCATTGCGTTGTGTTGTGCTGTGTTGCAGGAAGCTGGTGAATAGGATGAGGGAGTCAAAGGGTTAAGCTTTCGCAGCTGGTGGACAGGGTACTAGAGTCAAAGGGTTAACTGAAGTCAGCAGACCTTCATATTGTCCAATGTGCTGCTTGATGGTTTGGTGTGTTTGTTCACTGGTGATATGATCTGTGTACGTGACCTCTAGCGTCTGGCAATAACTTCTTGTTTCCATGGCTTCATCTTTTCAAATCTACTGTGAGGGTTCCAAGTTTCGAAAGCATACAGGAAGATGGAATATACCAACACATGAAAACAGCCAATCTGAAGTTTACATGAAAGCAGCCTATCTTAGGTTTACACGAAAACAGCCAATCTGAAGTTTACATGAAAACAGCCTATCTTACGTTTACATGAAAATAGCCTATCTGAAGTTTACATGAAAACAGCCTATCTTGGGTTTACATGAAAACAGCCTGTCTTAGGTTTACATGAAAACAGCCTATCTTGGGTTTACATGAAAACAGCCTGTCTTAGGTTTACATGAAAACAGCCTATCTTGGGTTTACATGAAAACAGCCTACCTCAGGTTTACATGAAAATAGTCTATCTTAGGTTTACATGCAAACGGCCTATCTTAGGTTTACATGACTATCTTAGGTTTACATGAAAACAGCCTATCTTAGGTTTACATGACTATCTTAAGTTTACATGAAAACAGCCTATCTTAGGTTTACACGAAAACAGCCTATCTTAGGTTTACACGAAAACAGCCTATCCTAAGTTTTTACAAGAAAATAGCCTATCTTAGGTTTACATGAAAACAGCCTATCTTAAGTTACATGAAAACAGCCTATCTTAAGTTTTTACATGAAAAAGCCAATCTTAGGTTTACATGAAAACAGCCTATCTTAAGTTTTTACATGAAAACAAGCCTATCTTAAGTTTACATGAAAACAGCTTATCTTAGGTTTTTACATGGAAACAGCCTATCTTAAGTTTACATGAAAACAGCCTATCTTAAGTTCTGTTTTTTTACATGAAAACAACCTATCTTAAGTGTTTTCTTTTTACATGAAAACAGCCCATCTTAAGTTTACATGAAAACAGCCTTAGGTTTACATGAAAACAGCCTATCTTAGGTTTACATGAAAACAGCCCATCTTAGGTTTACATGACAACAGCCTATCTTAGGTTTACACAAAAACATCCTATCTTAAGTTTACATGAAAACAGCCTATCTTAGATTTACATGAAAACAGCATATCTTAGATTTACATGAAAACAGCCTTTCTTAGGTTTACATGAAAACAGCCTATCTTAGATTTACATGAAAACAGCCTATCTTAGATTTACATGAAAACAGCCTATCTTAAGTTTACATGAAAACAGCCTATCTTACATTTACATGAAAACAGCCTATCTGAAGTTTCACGAAGGTTTCGTTCATTAACCCTTTGACTCCCACACCCTATTCATCAACTATAAAAACTTAACCTTTGATTCCCTTTGCCAGCATGGTTGGCAATGCAAGATGCTGGTGGGCAGGGTGCGGAAGTCAAAGGGTTAAATCCAGGACCTGTCCACCGACTGCATCACCTGTCACAGACACTTACTTGCCACCACCAGGTGCGCTCGGCGAGAAGGCACCTCACTCTCCCCGTTCAATCTGGCAGACACAACGTACAAGCCTGTGTCCTGGGGCGTGATGTTTGTGAGTTTGATGCCAGCGTTGCCCACCTGCAAACAACAAGTATGATTACTATTTAACTCTTTTCCCGCCATGGTCGCAATCAAGCAACCTCCCGTATGACCGCCATGGTCGCATTTGTGCGACTTGGAGGGGTCACACTAAACGATAACTTTTCACGCGGGTACAAAGCTTCTGTCAGCTCCACTGGTGAATGCAGGCGACTGTGCTATTTTTAAACTTTACCCAGCGACCTAGTTTTTCAGCAGTAAGGCCGAAGTGTGGCTTTGTTAACTGTTGGAATTTACGTCACGTTTTCTCCGAAGCGTTTTCTCCAAAATGGCTGCAAATCGACACGCATTGCCTACCACTCCAAGTAGAATAAGCAGACAGCTGACTTTGTGTGTAGATTTTCCATTGCTTTTCCTCATTTATTATAATGATATCTGGTGCACAACTCACGGAATAAGGAACCAGAAGAACAAGAAAACCAATGTAAGCGCGTATTTAACAAAACAAGACAAAACAAGCGCAAATTTTCGGCCAACCGGCCTTTGTCAAGTGCGAACACACGGCCACAAACAGACCACAAACACCAAACAACAGATAACAAAAACAGGACTAAAAACTTCCCTGCCGCCTCGTCCAGTGGATAAAAAGGGACCAAATGGTTCGCGCTTGACATAGGCCGGTTGGCCGAAAATTTGCGCTTGTTTTGTCTTGTTTTGTTATATACGCGCTTACACTGGTTTTCTTGTTCTTCTGGTTCCTGTTTGCTTGGGCGCGGGCAGTCACACTTGTTTTGGATCACGAAATAAGGTCACACGGCGTTGCACAGCCCACTGTTTAGTTGAACACACTCACTGAGCCATCGCGAAAGACAAAACAGCTGCTCAGTGCCAAGGGAACCATACAAAGCGACAGTCTGCTCTGTCAGTGCCAGCATTAAGCTGCAAGCCACTGGCCGCGGTAAATTCTAGTGTCAGTGGTTCTACATCATTTATGTCTGACTCATCACAGCTGTAAGATTTTTGATACAACCAACAGAAAGTACTCTGTCTGAAGTTTACAACGAGTACAAACACACCAGAGAAAAGAGAAAGTAATCTGCACTTAAGAGGTGTTTACATTCATGCCATGCTACAGACTTTTCAACACGTTCATGCTCGGACAACGAATAAAGCTTCAACTTTCATACATGCTGTGTGATGCGTGCAACTATTATGACCATTCATACTTAGCATTCTTAAAAGTTCAGTCTGGCCACTACTGGTATCACTCACCACAGTCGGGGTCCCGCGCAACATGTGCGCCACAGGCGGCGGGTAATTAGAGTCACTCTTCACTTGTCAGGAAATGCTTCCCTGAGGCAGCGGTGTTTGTACTCCAGTGTATGCACATATACACACACATGCGCGCGAGCGCGCACTCACATCTTTCTTTATACACTGCACTATCAGTTATGTTGCTGGCTGTGTGTTTTATAGGTGTATGAAAATAATCAACAATGCAATGAAATCGGTGTGTTTATAACAAGTATACGTCTACTTACATTTAGTTATCTATATTTTTGCGTCCAGATTAAATTGCTCTTTTCTATGGCAGACTTGATATTGTTTAGTGTTATCTCAGATGGAGAGGATGCTTGTTTCACAGCACGCAATCTTTTGTAGCAGTTTGAACAAAACGTAGTTGAGTGAAGAATGCCGTCTGTTTCACTGGAAACAATTATCCCGAAAAATGTCATGAAATCTGGGGCATAGTTTTTGCAAAATTTTGCGGGTTTTGTCTCGCGATCTTTCTTTGATCTCTCACCACAGATTCTGCATAGTGCGTTCAGTCTCTCAAAGTGAGTTCTGTCAGAATGTTTCTCTGCATCCATAATGTGCAACGTTTTTTTTTTTCACAGGCACAGTCAAGTGGTGTATAGCCTACATCACACAGTAAAACACCAACCAGCCTAAGCCTTGTATGGTTTTTTTTTTCTCTACAGAATAAGAAGCAAACACAAGTAAACTAAACACACACAAAATGGGGCCAGAAAACAAAACAATGATGACAATAAGTTAAAGAACAATCACAGAAAGCAGATGAAAAATCCAAAAGCAAGAACAAAGACCACTTCATTTACTCTCACAGACTGCTGTGAGCGGGGTCAAGTGTGACCTGTAGGCCTACTCACATTCTTTCGCTTATCTATCTCAATGCCCAGAGTGCCAGATAGCTGCTGCCAGCGGCACACACTCAGTCAGTGCCAGTACATTAAGTGGTCGTTTTTATTTTCTTTTATTTTATTTTTACAACACAGTAGAAACTGGGACCTCGACTTGTGTACTACGGATGTAATCAGCAAAGATTGCTGGATTAAAGAAGCACCATTTGAGATCTGATAAAATCCGCATGAAAATGAAATCAGGCGGGAAACACAGTCACTGACAACACATTTTACATAGGGGAAAGAGAAGGAAAGGGCTGCAGCTGTGGCACCCCCTGAGAGGAGGGGCGGGAGTGACGGCGTTTCTGGCAGAAACTAAACAGGCAAAATCTGCCCATTTTCGCTTGCCGTGGTCAGTAGTACATCTAATAAACCATATGAAAAATTTTTCTTTACAATAAGATTATCTGTGGAATAATTAATTAAACACATAAACATAAGCAAGCATTCATATATACATACAACATCTGCCCTTTACACAGCAAAAAAAATGTATGTGAAAATCTGTAATAGTCTTTGATATATAAGCTTTTAAAAATGCATACTCATGATACTGCGCTGCAAAATTGGCTGCCCAAAATATACTTGGCACTGAGGAGTGCCGTTTCTGGGGAAACTTGGCAGTGAAAGAGTTAAGGCCAGCCATCAGGGTAGAGCCACATCACCATCACCTTATCAGGTCTATAACCATCCCAAAACACACACAACAGCTCAGTGACATTTGGGGGTGGGGGTAGGGGGTGACTGGAAAAGAACATTAAGTACATATGTGACCTCCCACCACGAAATCAGTCTTAACTCACAGTCAGTCAAACAGCACTAGGAACTGAAAAGGTGACTGAGGGTCTATCTGGGGTGTTTTGACTTTTTCTCAAAACTGATTTCTGTAGACTATAATCTATCCCCCACAGAAATTTTTTCTTGAAAAAATATTATTAATCAATTTAAAATGGTATTTTAATGCACTGATTGCAGCAGAAAGAACGCAATTTCCCACCAAAAGTACCTATTTTTGTCTCTTATTATGAACCTAACCTGTACAGTATCTGCACATGTATTACAGTAAATTGAGTAATATACTGATAGAAAGCTCTTTGGTGCACCTTTCAGGTAATGACAGCGAAAATTAGAAACAAACTGGGTCAAAGCCACCAAATAAAGAGATTTCAGGAAAATGTGTAGGAGAGCACACAAAAACTTTAGAGGCTGTTTTCTCAAAATGGACGTCAAACAACTTAATGACTTTAAACATACATAACTTCTACATTTTTTTGAGTACAAGCTTTATTCAAGTACCAAAATAATCAGCAGAATGCACACTTTCCAGTGATATGTGTATCTCAAAATGCCCAAAATGCTAGTCAAGACTGATTTCGTGGTGGGAGGTCACATATATCAGTACAGTCTGATGGAGGCAGAAACAAGAACTGAGAAGATTTTTTCATAAGCAAGACAAGGAAAAGACAGGCAACATTTATAGGCCATTTTATGAGGAAAGGGGAATTAGAGCACTTGGTCACAACAAGAATGCTGGAAGGAAAGAGAGCACCAGGTAGACCCAGGGAAAAAAATATTGGACGGACTTGCAGAATAGCTGAGGACAGAGAGGGTGGAAGATGTGCTTGCAGCAACAAAGGATAGATGCATATGGAGGACCATGATCGCCAACGCCATGTGGCAAGGCACTTGATGATGATGACGATGATGATGATCAGTGCATTCACACACATAACTAGCGCATAATCTAAGGATATACCCCTGATATTGACCATTCCACCCATTTTGTCACTGAGCGGTTCAAACCAAACATTTTTAAAAATCTGAACACAAATATACAAACATACCTAAGGTGACTAAAACATACATAAAAACTGGCTTAAATCACCTAAAATTGTTTCTGCACATGTATTTCCCAACACAAGTTTCAGCCAAAAACGCTTATTGTTACCGTTATCGTCTTTTTTGTTTAAAGCCCAGCCAACTGCATAGAGCCATATCAGGGCTATAACCACTTCAAAACACACAATCCTTCAATAGGTGAAAAAGGAAAAGAAAATTAAGTACACATATCAATGCATTCACGCACATAATTTAAGGAGATGCCCCTGGCGTTGACTACTGCGTCCAATTATCACACAGGGGATTTAAAAGACAAACCTGAATTATGAATACAAATTGGAACATAACTAAGGACGCTAAAACATACATAAAAACGGGCCTGAATTATTCAAAATTGCTTCCGCATATCTCAATTCCTTAGACCCAAAAATGCACTTAATACATGTACCCAACTGTCAAAAGAGAAAGTAATAAGACTTTATCAAACACATACAGGTAAATGGACCAGCAAGGCCGAAAACGACAGGAAAAGATGACAGAAAACAATGGAACAAGGAAGAAATACTGAGAATGACAGGAGAGGGAACATCTCAACCAGTTACTATGACAGTAACAAGTACACATCAAGCCATCACCATGGCAACAATAAGCACACATCAACCAGTCACCAAGATGACAAAAAACACACTTTCACCAATCACCATAACAACAATCACACTTTACCAGTCACCATGGCAACAACTACACTTTAACCTGTCAACAATGAGCACTCTTCAACAAAGTGTACACACACTCATACACATATATACACACAAGCGTACACACACACATACACCAGGGTTTATTTTTGTAGCGCGCCCTGCGCCAAATGACGCATTAAGTCTAAAATTGACCCATTACTTTTGCTCCTAGCGGGACATCGGGCGCATCATTTTTATATGCACGCGCGCCAGCCTAACATAAATTTAAATAAATAGATTGCTACATCGTGTTTCAAAAGCAGTAGTCTTTCAACAAAACGATCAAGCAACAAAGACCCTAACTTATCTTAAAGGGATAACATCCGATCCAATGGATCGGGACGCATGCGCAGTAAGCATGGGCGGGGCTAAACTAAATAAAGAAAAGCACGTGGCTGAGGGTAGTAAACAAACATGCTAACAGTGACGAACAAAACAGACACTTGCTTCTTAGTAACTGAGAAGAAATTGAAGCAAATTCCGTCCTACAAAACACATGACGTGTATGAGGAAATGGGTTTTGCAAGTTCATTTTAGGGGTGAAGGTAGTCAACTTATGCTTTCCGTTGACTTTTCTTACAGGAAAAGCATGATGTAGTTTTAGAGAAATTATAGCTTGGTCCCCCTTCAATGGGAATCAGTACACCCCCACACTATCTTCGCAGTCCTGGTTGTCTCCTGCCTGGAGCATAACCAAAGTTTGAACAGGGGGACATCAGTTTGTGTTCAAGACTATTTATCAAATAGTATGAACACTTGATCAGAAGCCTTTGTATTTCTCGACAGTTTGTCATACACACACGCTGCATTATTACTGTTGAGAGCCCCTGACTTCGTGCGCAGATCTAAATTACAGATTGATAACCTCATCCCTTCACCCCTAAAACAGTTGATTACACTCCGGGCTGGCACGCGGTAACTGAGGCCTTGACTAGGAGATCCGGTAGATCTAAGTAAGTTACTTGAACCTTGCTGAGAATGAGAACAAAAGATGAGAAGGAAAGGATGGTGCTAATGGAAACTGCATGACTGCTATCCCATGCTTGGCCTCTCTCACGGTGTGAAAGAAATAGCGCCAGAAATCTGTGGTCAGACCTATCATTGTCTGTAAGGAAATTTGCGCGCTCATTCTTTCTGGGTTCTACTGAAAATGCACACGTCTAGTTTGAGAGAGTTTGTCTTTGACGAAATAATGAATTTTAATTTATTATTGCTGGATATAAACGAAGAAAAGAAGGAGGCTGTAAGACAACTGTTTGAAAGCTGTGGTTGGGAGTGGAAATGTAAAATGCTATCACAAGTTACAATCAGTGAAGTTGACAGTGTCAGTGAGAGTAGTTCTGTGTATGTTGCCAACATCTCCTGTGTAGATACCACAGCATCTTGTACACCTACTTCAGTGGCTACACTGTCCTCAGCAAGTTATAGATTTACGGGGCGACAGATGTAGTGTGTTCCTTATCTGGTGCTAGTGTCAGTGTAGGTGATAGATCTAGTGTTAGTTTACAGCATGCAGTTAGTCAGGGCAGATACCAGTTTTGTTTTTGTGAGCCATGTGTTACTGCAAACTGTCAGAGGTGGCTGGGTAATGGACAGTCAGCACAAGTTAGGAATTCTGGACTTAGGAAACAGATATATAGAAAATTTTGGAACATACTAAATTCTAGGAATGCGTGGAGACATCCACAATATTTTCGAAAGAAATGGGTGACTATGGGGCGTGATGGTGTAGATGAATGTGTGGTGACAGTCCTTCGTGAGATAATGCCAGACTGTGTGCTGTCGCTTGTAAGACTTGTACCATAACCCACCTGGTAAGCAGTACATGGGACATAAGTGGTGGTGACTACAGGTCAGTGTTGTGTTCGTATTGTGCTCTGATGTTGTGTGTGTGTGTGTGTGTGTGTGTGTGTGTGTGTGTGTGTGTGTGTGTGTGTGTGTGTGTGTGTGTGTGTGTGTGTGTGTGTGTCTGTGTGTGTGTGTGTGTGTCTGTGTGTGTGTGTGTGTGTCTGTGTGTGTATGTGTCTGTGTGTGTATGAGTACGGTGTATGTGCGCACAGCTTGTGTGTGCAAATAGATCTATTGCATGTGCTTGATTTCTTTTCATACACTACACAATTTTAATTAAGCTGATCGTTTAATTCTCTGGACATCTATATTGTAGGCCTTTCAGGTGTGTGTGTGTTGCGACAACATGTCTTCGTTGTTTTCTTTCCACGTGCTTTTCTATTTTTGGATGGCGTACCTGTCAGATGTCTCGTCTTGTTTTGTAGCCCCGCCTCTAAGTTCGTCCAATTCAGATTTTAATTTCCTAATAAATGCATATACGCACATTTTTCGATAAAAAATATAACAACAGTTTAAAAGCAGGGATTGAGATTGTACTGTGTGACAAATATGAGCCAGGTAACTCTCCGACAGCGTCCGAAATCTGTAATTAACTCAAGAGCAGACAGCCGGTGTTGCTTCGGCAAACGTTTGAATTCAAGTGACTTCCGATCTACTTCCCGCCTTATATAGTCCTGCTGTCCCTTTAACCGAATGCTTTAAGAATAGATGTGTTCGTTCGGATGATTGGTTAGAGGTTTATGTTCCAACCAATGAAAATTGCCATTTTCTTTGGTTCTTGGAAAGCAAACACTTTCCTTTTCTTGGAAGAGTTTGCTGCTTTCAGTTTCAGAAAAAGTTGATATTATCATATGTTCGTCAAAGATGCCTCCTAAGAAAAAACCTAGACCAGAAGAGGGACAGAGGACGTTATTTGCATTCACACAAAAAACAGTGAGTAGTAGTAGGCCTCCGAGTGAAACAGAAATTTCAGTTTCCGAGTCGTCTGCTACTTCAGATCGTGATGCACAGCCATTGACATCGAAACAAAATGAACAGGCAACACGACATTTTCAAGTTGGTTGGCTCCATTCCTACCCATGGCTCAGTTATGAGAAAGTCTTATGCACTGCAAACAGTGTAGGGAGCTGAAATTTACAAACACAATGACGCAAGGGACAAATAACTTCCGAACGAGCACACTGACTAGACATGTGTCTGGCAGCGATCACCAGCGAGCAATGGCAGCACCAAATGAGCAAAAGAGGATGTCAGTGGCTGCAGAAAAAGCGTTATCCAAAGAAGAGGAGGCGGTTCAAGTTGCTATGAAAGCTGTATTCTGGCTGTGTCAAGAAAGTCTGCCGCTTCATAAGTACCAGTCATTGCTGTCATTTCTTAGACTGTTAAATGTGCCCCACATTGAACACATGCAGTGTGGTGAGAAAACAAACTATTCAAGTACGACGTCTGCACATGGATTGTTGCAAGTGTTGTCAGACATTGTGGATGAAAACATCACTCAAAAGGTTAATGAGTCCCCAGTAATTACACTGTTTACAGATGAAAGCACAGACATTGTGGTTAATCACAAGCTAGCTATAAGTGTCAGAGTGGTAGACCCATTGTCAATGAAGCCTTCTACTTTCTTTTTGACAGATGTAAGAATCACAGATGCAACTGGAAAAGGTATCTTTCAAGCCATCAAAGCAGAACTTGACAAATTCCAGTAACCAAGATTTTTGGACTAGGAACAGATGGAGCCAGTGTAATGACAGGGAAGAAGAATGGACTGGCAGGTCAGCTGATGGAAGTCAATCCTCATTTGAAAAACACTCACTGTAGTGCACACAGTCGCACTTGTGTCTGAACAGGCTGCTGAGAACATTCCAGCTATTAAAAACTTTAAGGACACCATCACAAGCATTTTTTACTTCTTTCACAAGTCCCCAACAAAGAGTGATCAGCTTGAGAGCATCCAGAAAATTTTGGATGATCCTGTTGTGAAGTACAAAGAAGTGCATGTTGTCAGATGGCTTTCTTTCTTCACAGCTCTGGAAACAGTTTATCGCACCCTTGACTCCCTAATCACTTTCTTTGATGCCAGAAGCCATGCAAATGAAAGTAGCCCAGGAACTGTTCATCAAACTCAACTATGCCATGATGGACTGGCTGCAGCCAGTGATGCGGTTGAGTCAGTTTTTTCAAAGGAAAGACATTGACATTGGTGTTGTCAAGGTGAATGTGATGATGTGCATCTCTGATTTGGAGAAAATGAGGGATGACTTGGTAGAGAAAGGCAAACCAACATATTTCAGTGAGTTGAAAGAGGACTTGAAAGATGGGTTTTTTCAAAACTCAGAGTTGCACAGAATGCCTCTCATTTCCAGGGAGTGAAAACGCAGTTTATGCAGGCCATGATTGACAACATGCACGCAAGGTTCCCTGACTCAGAGACAATGTTCCAGCTATCAGTGCTTGGCATGCGACCTCTCCAGTTTGTTTCTGACAACGATTTGGAGGCATGGGGCAATGCTGAAATAGAATCTGTGGCAGAGTTTTACACATCTTCTCAGCATCACATCAGCACAGGAGGCGAATTGTATCAGTCAGACCCATTTCTGCAATGCACCACAGCTCAGGTGATGGAAGAATGGAAAAGATGCAAGATGCTGGTGAAGTCCAATATGTACCCCCACACACTCTCTCTCCAGTTTGTGGGGAACTCTTGCAAATCTGGAGCAACAGGGAGATCTACAGTGCCCTCATCTCATGCAGCTTGCCTCACTGGCCCTCACTCACCCTATCCATACCTGTGACTGTGAAAGGGCCTTCAATGTGCAAAACTTGACATTCACACCTCTCAGAAACAGACTCTCTTCAGATAGATGTGACCAGCTTATGAGAGTGAAAATTGAGGGGGGTAATATGTGTGACTTTGACTTTTCTGCTGCTGTCAGAAAATGGAGTGAAACCAGCAGAAGAATCAAGATCAAGAACTAGAACTTTTGAAGGACTGGATAGTACCAGAGGCTAATCTCCATTTCTGTTCAAGTAAGTTGCCTTAGTAAATCTTAAAATGTAACACCCACACAGTCACCCAAACATACTCTCTTTCACACACACACACAAACACACACGCACACGCTCGTACACACTTTGAAGGACACATAATAAAAAAAACATCTATTTTATTATCATTGTGTATTATAGACTGAATGTAAATAATATCTGTCTGTGCCTTACCCTTTATTGTTTTTGTCACTGCCACCGATGACCCATTAATCTTCAGATTGACCCATTGATTTTTAATGGAGTGGGTCAATTGACCCATAGGAATTTTTCACAAAAATAAACCCTGATACACACATATATATACAAACATGCACACATACACGCACAACTCAATAATATGGAATAATCTCCCTTTTTTCCTTCTTTTTTTCTTTCTTTTCCTTTTTTTTTTTTAAAGGGAGATCATATTCGGAGATCATATTTTAAAAAAAAAAAAAAAGTACCTGGGTAAGTCTTTCTTCTTTGCTTTGAAAATTGTCGAAAACAAATTCGCCCAGAACTTTTTCCTCCCCGTGGTGTAGAATCCACGAAACTCCAATCAATTCATCGTCATTTCCAAGAGTATATTGCCATGGAAATGTCACGTCCTCCCCGCTACACCGAACAATCCGTTTTTCATCTGGTAAGTTCTGCTGCCACTGGAAACCATGGCAATCTGAAATTTGTCAGAAAAAATAAATTTAATAGTAGTAAGAATGTGTGCATCACCTGGCAGATTACTATTATTACTATTATCTTTTTTTTTTTTTGGGGGGGGGGGGGTATTATTATTATTATTATTTTAATTACTATTGTTTAAATCCCAGCCAACCACTCACAGCCATATCAGAGCTATAACCATCTTAACCCTTTGACTCCAACACCCTGTCTACCAACTGCAAAAACGTTAACCCTTTGACTCCCTCACCCTATCCACCAGCTTCCTGCAGGAAGCTGGTGGATAGGATGAGGGAGTCAAGGGGTTAACTTTTTTGTTTGGCTAGCATGGTTGAGAATGCAGGATGCTGGTGGACTGGGTGCAGGAGTCAGAGGGTTAAACAAAACACATGCATCTTAACACATTATTGACTCTGCAGGAAGCTGGTGGAAAGGGTGAGAGTCAAAGGGTTAAGTTTTTGCAGTTGGCGGATAGGGTGCGTGAGTCTAAGGTAATCAACATCACATGCCACATTATACTGCCCATACACACATACGTACACTTCCCCTTAAAACCAGCACCACCCACCCACACAAACACACACATAGTAATAATGATAATAATAATAATAATGTTTATTTGTATAGCGCATATTCCATATAAAAACATGCTCACCGGCGCTTTACATTTCACAAAAAAGGCAAATGGTGATAAAAAAAAATGTTCACAATTACATACACAATAAGATAACAACAAACATTAAAGCTATACAAGTAAGTACTACGAAAGCTCAACATCCTATGTGGATCACTAAGCCATGACCATCAAAGCCCAAGGCAGGAAGAACACACCACAAGGGCTGAACAATCCTCTGTGTGTTTGGTCACAAGAGGGACACACACACACACACACACACACACACACACACACACACACACACACACACACACACACACACAGTGTAGCCATCACTATCATTTATTCAAAACTCAATAACTTAACAATCCTTTGTGTGTTGGTCACAAGAATGGACACACACACACACACACACACACACACACACACACACACACACACACACAGTGTACCATGATTATCATTTATTCAAAACTCAATAACTGAACAGTCCTTTGTGTGTTGGTACAAGGAAGGACACACACACACACACACACACACCACACACACACACACACACACACACACACACACACAACACAATATATACACACACACACACACACACACAGAATGTAGCCATCACTATCATTTATTCAAAACTCGATAACTGAACAATCCGTTGTGTGTTGGTCATAAGAAGAGACATACACACACACACACACACACACACACACACACACACACACACACACACACACACACACACACACACACACAGAGTGTAACCATCACTATCATTTATTCAAAACTCAATTACTGAACAGTCCTTTGTGTGTTGGTACAAGGACACACACACACACACACACACACACAAAACACACACACACACACACACACACACACACACACAGTGTAGCCATCACTATCATTTATTCAGAACTCAATAACTTAACAATCCTTTGTGTGTTGGTCACAAGAATGGCACACACACACACACACACACACACACACACACACACACACACACACACACACACACACACACACACACAGAGTGTAGCCATCACTATCATTTATTCAAAACTCAATAACTGAACAGTCCTTTATTCAAAAGTGAACAATCCTTCGTGCGTTTGTCAGAAGGAGGGACAACACACACACACACACACACACACAACACACACACACACACACACACACACACACACACACACACACACACACACACACACACACACACACACACACAGAATGTAGCCATCACTATCAGTTATTCAAAACCCAACTCATGTCCACACAAAATTATATAAGCAACTTCGATTCAGCGCCCAAGGCATATGAACAACCTCCCATTGGCTTTAGTCACAACTCAATGTATAATAAATACAGGAAACCCACAATATGTAACACCCACCAGCAGTAGTTGTTAAGAGACCCTCTATCCACCATTTATCAATCAAATCTGGAACTTGTTCAAGAAGGATTCATCGCATTCAGACATTTCCATACGTGCTTCACCCAAATCCGCCAATGACAATTCAACAGACTCCTTGAGCCTGTGCAAGACCTATGCACAGGCAAAGCCTTGAAATGGAGAGGGAGAGGGACAACATGTCTTAAGGAACACTGATTAAAGAATGGGAAATGAAACAAAAACAAGTACTAAAAAAATCATTACAAACATGAATAATAAGTGAAAGACGACAGCAGAGCAAGCATTAACACAAACAACCAAAGGGTAAAGTGATTCATTAACGACAAAATGGCACCCTGTGTAAATGTCTGACACAAATTTATGCTAAGAAACAGGCTTGATTACCAGGCTCCAAACAGACAAATGTCTTTGTACAATACAGCGTATTGTCTGTTTCCCTAACCATTCAACAAGTCGCCTGTCTCACTATCCATGCAGCTAGCTGGCTGTTCCCTATCCATACAGCTGTTGCCTGTCTCCCTAACCATACAGTTCTTTGCCTGTCTCCCTATCCATACAGCTGGTTGCCTGTCTCCCTATCCATACAGCTGGTTGTCTGTCTCCTATCCATACAGCTGGTTGCCTGTCTCCCTATCCATACAGCTGTTGCCTGTCTCCCTATCCATACAGCTGGTTGCCTGTCTCCCTATCCATACAGCTGGTTGCCTGTCTCCCTATCCATACAGCTGGTTGCCTGTCTCCCTATCCATACAGCTGGTTGCCTGTCTCCCTATCCATACAGCTGGTTGCCTGTCTCCCTATCATACAGCTGGTTGCCTGTCTCCCTATCATACAGCTGGTTGCCTGTCTCCCTATCCATACAGCTGGTTGCCTGTCTCCCTATCCATACAGCTGGTTGCCTGTCTCCCTATCCATACAGTTCTTTGCCTGTCTCCCTATCCATACAGCTGGTTGCCTGTCTCCCTATCTAATACAGCTGGTTGCCTGTCTCCCTATCCATACAGCTGGTTGCCTGTCTCCCTATCCATACAGTCATTGCCTGTCTCCCTATCTATACAGTTCATTGCCTGTCTCCCTATCCATACAGTTCATTGCCTGTCTCCCTATCATACAGTTCATTGCCTGTCTCCCTATCCATACAGTTCTTTGCCTGTCTCCCTATCCATACAGTTCTTTGCCTGTCTCCCTATCCATACAGTTCATTGCTTGTCTCCCTATCCATACAGTTCTTTGCCTGTCTCCCTATCCATACAGTTCATTGCCTGTCTCCCTATCCATACAGTTCTTTGCCTGTCTCCCTATCCATACAGCTGGTTGCCTGTCTCCCTATCCATACAGCTGGTTGCCTGTCTCCCTATCCATACAGCTGGTTGTCTGTCTCCCTATCCATACAGCTAGTTGTCTGTCTCCCTATCCATACAGCTGGTTGCCTGTCTCCCTATCCATACAGCTGGTTGTCTGTCTCCCTATCCATACAGCTGGTTGTCTGTCTCCCTATACATACAGCTGGTTGCATGTCTTCCTATCCATACAGTTCTTTGCCTGTCTCCCTATCCATACAGTTCTTTGCCTGTCTCCCTATCCATACAGCTGGTTGTCTGTCTCCCTATCCATACAGCTGGTTGTCTGTCTCCCTATCCATACAGCTGGTTGCCTGTCTCCCTATCCATACAGCTGTTGCTGTCTCCCTATCCATACAGCTGTTGTCTGTCTCCCTATCCATACAGCTGGTTGTCTGTCTCCCTATCCATACAGCTGTTGTCTGTCTCCCTATCCATACAGCTGTTGTCTGTCTCCCTATCCATACAGCTAGTTGTCTGTCTCCCTATCCATACAGCTGTTGCCTGTCTCCCTATCCATACAGCTGTTGCATGTCTCCCTATCCATACAGCTGGTTGCCTGTCTCCCTATCCATACAGCTGTTGTCTGTCTCCCTATCCATACAGCTGGTTGCCTGTCTCCCTATCCATACAGCTGTTGCCTGTCTCCCTATCCATACAGCTGGTTGTATGTCTTCTTATTCCATACAGTTCTTGCTGCTCCTTATCCATACAGCTGGTTGCCTGTCTCCCTATCCATACAGCTTTTCGTCTGTCTCCCTATCCATACAGCTCTTCGCCTGTCTCCCTATCCATACAGCTGACTGACTGTCTCCCTATCCATAAGCTGGTTGCCTGTCTCCCTATCCATACAGCTGACTGACTGTCTCCCTATCCATAAGCTGTTGCATGTCTCCCTATCCATACAGCTGTTGCATGTCTCCCTATCCATACAGCTGTTGTATGTCTTCCTATCCATACAGCTGTTGTATGTCTTCCCTATCCATACAGCTGGTTGCCTGTCTCCCTATCCATACAGTTCTTTGCCTGTCTCCCTATCCATACAGTTCTTTGCCTGTCTCCCTATCCATACAGTTCTTGCCTGTCTCCCTATCCATACAGTCTTTGCCTGTCTCCCTATCCATACAGTTCTTTGCCTGTCTCCCTATCTATACAGCTGGTTGTCTGTCTCCCTATCTATACAGTTCTTTGCCTGTCTCCCTATCCATACAGTTCTTTGCCTGTCTCCCTATCCATACAGCTGGTTGTCTGTCTCCCTATCTATACAGTTCTTTGCCTGTCTCCCTATCTATACAGTTCTTTGCTGTCTCCCTATCTATCAGTTCATGCCTGTCTCTATCCATACAGTCTTTGCCTGTCTCCCTATCCATACAGTCTTTGCCTGTCTCCCTATCCATAAAGTTCTTTGCCTGTCTCCCTATCCATACAGTTCTTTGCCTGTCTCCCTATCTATACAGTTCTTTGCCTGTCTCCCTATCCATACAGCTGGTTGCCTGTCTCCCTATCCATACAGTTCTTTGCCTGTCTCCCTATCCATACAGTTCTTTGCCTGTCTCCCTATCCATACAGCTGGTTGCCTGTTTCCCTATCTATACAGATGGTTGCCTGTCTCCCTATCTATACAGTTCATTGCGCGTCTCTCTACCACTACAGTTGGTGCCTATCTTCTTATCCATGTCTATGATAGTACTGTTAGTCATAGGAAAGAGAGGTGTGCTCGAGATCTTTAAGATATGTCCCATCAGGAAGATGAATGACATCAGATCACACAGAGACTATTGTCATCATTAGTCATCAGTCAGGGATGATGGCTAAATTATATCCACTTGTAGCTGTGTGTGTGTGTGTGTGTGTGTGTGTGTGTGTGTGTGTGTGTGTGTGTGTGTGTGTGTGTGTGTGTGTGTGTGTGTGTGTGTGTGTGTGTGTGGTGTGTGTGAGTAAAAGTTTGATATTGACTTCACAATCAATGGTTTATGATGACAATGCTGGTGTGACAATGATGGGTGTGTGTGTGTGTAAGTGTGTGTGTGAAAGTGTGTGTGTGTGTGTGTGTGTGTGTGTGTGTGTGTGTGTGTGTGTGTGTGTGTGAGTGTAGTGTGTGTGTGTGTGTGTGAATAAACAGATGTCTCCAAGGTAACATGGATGGATTTTCCGTTAGCATGGCTGGCATCCCAGCTGCAGGCTGAAAGCGAAAGGAAAGATTTTCGCTTGCCAATTATACAGGTTACGGAACTGTCCAAAAGTGTATCACCATCTGAAATATCAAATGCCGGAAACAATGACATTACATGTTCATTGCGTAACACACCTATTGTTTGGTACAGGAACAAACACAAAATAACAAAAAAGCCTGTTTCCCTTAATAAGTTCCTATTACCAACACAGTGAGTAAAGTGTCCCTTGTATTTAGCTTCTGTGATTTTCCGCTTCCTCAGTGTGAACAGTCATAGTCAAAAAATGATAGCTTACTTAATTCCACTTCACTCCATTACTCTAAGTGCCCCACTCTCAACATCGTCTACCTCACGTTCATCTCACTGAGCAGTGCTAATGGTATCTTCAAATTAAGGGCAAATAAATCACAAACGATTAAGGTGGAATTTTTCAATTTTCATCTAGACAGAGTCAAGAGACAGAATGATTACTTGACAAAACGTGGATGCTGACAAAACCTCGACTTATTTGTAAGTCCTTTCAAAAAGAGTGAAAAATCGCCAGGCTAGGAGCCACGCCTCTCAAGCAACTAAAGATGCTGTTTCTGGTCATTTTGCACAGCTGTGAATTATCAGTCCTACGAAAAAGTACGTAAGACTTTATCAAACACATACAGATGAATGGACCAGCAAGGCAGAAAATAATAGGAAGAATTGACAAAAAGCAAACGAACAAGGTAGACACCGAGTGAGAGACAGAAAAGAGGAAATTTCTAGCATAGAATTTCCAGAAGTGGGGACACTATTTATACTGAAAGAGCCCCCACCCCCACCCTGGCATCCCAAGTGGAGGTGGGGGGACTAGCTTATGAAGCCAAAGAGTGAACACACACTGCTTCGAGCTTAGGGCCACCACTCCACTGGTCTTCCCTACTATACATGTATATATCTATATACTATAGAAACCATGAGAGATGAACTGATGTCCTGTTGTAGTCAGAGAAAATTGCCCTCATTTGTCATCTGATCTGGTCATCTGTAATTGGTGTGTTTGTGTCTGTGCCTGTGATGTATGTGTGTGGGTGTGGATATGTCTATGTGTCTATGTATGTGTGTGTGTGTGTGTGTGTGTGTGTGTGTGTATGACACTGACACAGTGTATCAATTGTGAAAAGTGCTGTGAACAATGTTACTGTGTGTGGTGTGTGTGTGTGTGTGGTGTGTGTGTGTGTGTGTGTGTGTGTGTGTGTGTGGTGTGTGTGTGTGCTTGTGTGTGTGTGTTTATGAGTGTGTGTGTGTGTGTGTGTGTGTGTGTGTTATGAGTGCAGGTGTGTGTATGTGTCCATGTGTGTGTGTGGTGTGTGTGTGTGTGTGCGTGTGTGTGTGTGGTGTGTGTGTGTGTGGTGTTGTGTGTGTGTGTGTGTGTGTGTGTGTGTGTGTGTGTGTGCGTGTGTACGTGTGTGCGTGTGTGTGTGTGTGTGTTATGTGACACTGACTGAAAATATCTGTTCAAACTGTTGTTGACATAAGGTATTACTTCCTTCTCTGTGTGTGTGTGTGTTTAAGTTTCTATGTCAACAAATGAGTCATTAAGACACTAGTGGGAGTGTGTGTGTGTGTGTGTGTGTGTGTGTGTGTGTGTGTGTGTGTGTGTGTGTGTGTTGTGTGTGTGTGTGTGTGTGTGTGTGTGTGTGTGTGTGTGTGTTGTGTGTGTGTAGATCTGTAAGTCATGTGTATGTGTATGGCTATTAACAATTATACAACCCACCGCTTAACCTTTTGAGTCCCTTCCCTGATCCTATCTACCAGCTGCAAAAATTGCAGGAAGCTGGTGGATAGGGCGAGGGAGTGAAAGGGTAAAGTTCCAGTTTTGCTATCATGGCTGACAATGCAGGAAGCTGGTAGATAGGGTGAGGGTGTGAAAGGGTTGTGTCTGTTTTACTATCATGGCTGACAATGCAGGAAGCTGGTGGATAGGGTGAGGGAGTGAAAGGGTAATGTTTCTGTTTCGCTATCATGACTGACAATACAGGAAGCTGGTGGATAGGGTGAGGAAGTGAAATGGTAAAGTTTCTGTTTTGCTATCATGGCTGACAATGCAGGAAGCTGGTGGATAGGGTGAGGAAGCTGGTGGATAGGGTGAGGAAGTGAAATGGTAATGTTTCTGTTTTGCTATCATGGCTGACAATGCAGGAAGGTGGTAGACAGGGTGAGGGAGTGAAAGGGTTGTGTCTGTTTTGCTATCATGGCTGACAAAACAAGTAGCTGGTAGATAGGGTGAGGGGGTGAAAGGGTAAAGTTTCTGTTTTACTACCATGATTGGTAACGCAAGTAGCTGGTAGATAGGGTGAGGGAGTGAAAGGGTAAGGTTTCTGTTTTGCTACTGTGGCTGACAATGCAGGAAGCTGGTAGCAGGGTGAGGGATTGAAAGGGTAAAATTTCTGTTTTGCTACCGTGGCTGACAATGCAGGAAGTTGGTGGACAGGGTGAGGGAGTGAAAGGGTTCATGGCCTAAAGGGAGAGGTAGGAGGGACTGAGGTGAGGTGCGGGTAATGTCAATGATGAAGTGGGCGACCATCAGTGATGACCAGATGACCCTTCAGTGCTGTGACGTGAGCTGGACCTGTGACAAATGTCCCCCCTTTCTCTAAACGATACTGGCCACCTAAGCATTGGAGCTTGTTGGCAGTTTGTTCACGACACATTCACTGCACTCAGACAATTCCATATGTGCTCCTCCTAACTCTGCTTAGCAGTTGTCTGGCAGATTTCTTGAGCCTGCACAAAACCCTAAGCGTTGGCAAGGTCTTGAAATGGAGGGGGGGGGGGGGGGGGGGAGGAGCCTATGAAGCACTGACACCACAATACTGATTGCAGGTGTGTTAACCCCCTGACTCCCACACCCTGTACACCAGCATCCTGCATTGTCAACCATGCTAACAAAGCAAAAACCTAACCCTCTGACTCCCTCACCTTATCCACCAGCTTCCTGCAGGGAAAAAAATCTTAATCTGCAAAAATAGAACATCCTTATAAAGGCAAAGCTAATTATACATCTCTCAACAGGAAATGAATAAGTAATGAAAATATGGCTGTTTCTATATATCAATCTCTCAAAAGGACAAAAGATTTTCATTTTATTACTTTGTAACATTCATTGCAAACAATATGTCACATGCATTCATTGCAAAACTGGTTGACTTACAGTTACACTGATAAATGATGTTTATATGCTTGCAATGTATTTTTTGATAACCTGATTTATTTTGTAATTCATCTCTCTTCGTTAGGAGAGGCAATGGCATAAAAACTGAAATGAATAAATCACATGAAGTCTAAAGTCTGAACTCAGTCTGTAGAATAATATGTCCTTGTGCATGACATCTCCCACACTTCCTAAGCTTTCCCTGTTCTATTTCTACACCTAATCAATGGTTACAAAATCTGGGACAATTTTGCACAAAGCTAAGACGATGATGATGTTGGAGATCATAATCATGATGCTGTGGACATAAATCAAGACTGCATGACAGGGCTGTACTTCTACGCTTACTAATACACTGTATCCTGGTGTCAAAAACACCTGACAGACAGAGACACCAGCAGTGTTAGTAAGCAGACTTAACCCTTTGCCACCTGCACCCTATCTACCAACTGCAAAAACTTAACCCTTTGACTCCCTCACCCTATCTACCAGTGAGGGAGTCAAAGGGTTAAGTTTTTGCTCTTCCAGCATGGTTGACAAAGAAGGATGCTGTTGGGCAGGTGCAGGAGTCAAAGGGTTAAGCATCCATGACAGATACACATCTGTGTGGTCACAGTATTCTGAATGAGCCAACAGCAATACTCAACTCTGGGCAGGAGTTTGTTGGGACTGAAAATCCCATAATGACCTTAGTAGGACAGACAGGATTCAAGCCCACAACCTTCCAGTCACTAGTTTATGAAGACAAGTATATTTACTTTATTTTAAAAAAAAAACAAACAATTGAACAAATAAATTTTTCTTATCATTTTCTTCCAAACTTTTCATCTTTCACATCTTTTGTGTCCTTTTGATGAAGTAGAAAAATATTAATGTGAATAATGCAATAAAACATGTTCACATAATCAAATACATCAAGTAACAATCAAACAAGTAAACTAACACACAAACACAACAGGGAAAACAGATGAATACAGTGGGTGGGAGAGGGGGGTGTAACCCACCAACAAACAAATAAACAAAAACAAACAAACAAAAATCTATATGTGTATGCATTGCATGTAACACACATCAGCAGCAGTTAAGATTTATACAGGCCAAACTGGTGACTGTGAATCAACACAATTACCGTGATACATAAGGTTTCATTTATCAAACTTAGTCTGTATCCTGTATCAAACAATTAAGTCCATGTGAACATCTCCCTCTCCCTTAAGTCCATGTGAATAACATCTCCCTCTCCTCCTCCTCCCCTTCCAAACAAAGTCCACATGTACACACACACCTTTCTCTGTCAAAAGCATTTGTTTGCTTGATCAAGTATCTTATCCAACTCTAGTCTCTCCTCTCTCTCTCTCTCTCTCTCTCTCTCCCCTCTCTCTCTCTCTCTCTCTCTCTCCTCTCTCGTCCCTATATATATATATATATATATATATATATATATATATATATATATATATAATATATATATATAGGCCTATATACATTCCTGTTTTTAATACTTCATCAGGTTCATCAGTGACACTCCTCCCCCCTCTCTCTGTTTATTCAATCTATTACCTATTAGTATTACCTTATCTCAGTCTCTCAAAATAAATGCTATGTGTGCTTGTTCTTTCTCTCTCTCTCTCTCTGTCTCTCTCTCTGACCCTGTTTTTAAAACTTCATCAGCTCATCAGTGACACCTCTCTCTCTCTCTCTCTCTCCCCCCCCCCACCCCCCCAACCCCCCCCCCCATCTCTCCCCTCTCTCTCTCTCCTTCTCCTCCCCCATCCACTCTCTCTGTTTAATCGATTACCTACTTCCTTATCTCAGTCTCTTAAAATAAAACTACATCATGTACATGTGTTTGTTCTCTCCTCTCTCCTCTCTCTCTCTCTCTCTCTCTCTCTCTCTCCCCTGTTTTTACTAAGTACTTCATTTGTTCATCAGTGACACCCCTCTCTCTCTCTCCAACTCTCTCTCTTCGTGTCTCTCCCTCTTCCCCTCCCCCTCTCTATTTTTTAATCGATTACCTATTGTATCAGTCTCTCAAAATCCAAGCGCAGAGACGTCACCTTGAGAAACCGAAACTGAAATCTCAAAATAAAAGGACGTGTATGTGCTTCTTCTGTTTCTCTTCGCCCCCCCCTCTCTCCCTCTCTCTCTCTATTTTTACTACTTCTATCACTTCAACAGTGCTCTCTCTCTCTCTCCTCTCTCTCTCTCTCTCTCTGTTTCTCCCTTTCCACCACCCCCATCTCCCCCCTCCCTCTCCTTTCTCTGCATGTAATAGTTCATGAGTGGTACCTCTGTCTATCCCCTCCCCCTCTCTCTCCCCCCCTCTCTTTCTCTTCTCTGCCCTATCCATCTCCCTTCCCTCTCTCTTCTTCTCCTTCTCCTTACACAAGCTACAGCTCCTGGGACTACTCCATATGTAAGCATGTAAGTTCATACAAACCTACCTACCTAGCAGAGACAGCAGATTTTTGTGTGCATGACAATCCTTTATCCTGTCTTAACCCTTTGACTCCCGCTCCCTGTCCACCAGCAGGAAGCTGGTGGATAGGGTGAGAGAGTCAAAGGGTTACGTTTTTGCTGTTGGCGGTTAGGATGCGGGCGGCAATGGGTTAAAGGCAGTCACACTCCATCTTCGGGAAGCTGAGGAGAGAATCTGGATGAAATACAGGGGAATATCCTGGATGACAGAGCTAATAAAGAGTCTGTTGAGAAAATGACAGCATGACAGCAATGAGTAACCCCTCATTACCTACACTAATAAAACTAAAAGCAAACTAGACAGCATCTGTGGTAACAAAATAGCATCTGCTGTACTCTCTCTCTTTCTCTCTCTCTCCCCCACCCCCTCTCTCCCCCTCCATCTCTTCACCCTCCTCAGTCTCCATACCCAATTATAATACTTCACGATATCTAGAGCTCTCTCTCTCTCTCTCTCTCTCTCTCTCTCTCTCTCTCTCTCTCTCTCTCTCTCTCTCTCTCTCTCCTCTCTCCCTCCCCCATCTCTTCACCCTTCTCTTTCCATACCTAATATTTCATGACACCTAGAGCTATCTCTCTCTCCCCCTTCCTCCCCATCCCATCTCTCCCCTCCATCTCTTCACCCTTCTCTCTTTCCATACCTAATATTTCATGACACCTAGAGCTCTCTCTCTCTCTCTCTCTCTCTCTCTCTCTCTCTCTCCTCTCCCTCCCTCCCCCTCCATCTCTTCACCCTTCTCTCTTTCCATACCTAATAATACTTCATGACACCTAGATCTCTCTGCCTCTCTCTGTCTCTCTCTCTCTCTCTCTCTCTCTCTCTCTCTCTCTCTCTCTCTCTCTCTCTCCTCTCCCTCACCTCCTCTCTCCACCTCCATCTCTTCACCTTTCTGTCTCTCCATACCTAATACTTCATGACACCTAGAGCTCTCTCTCTCTCTCTCTCTCTCTCTCTCTCTCTCTCTCTCTCTCTCTCTCTCTCTCTCTCTCCCCCTGTCTGTCTGTCTGTCTGTCAGTCTGTCTGTCTGTCTGTCATTCCTCTTTCTCCTCTCTTTCTACCCTCCCTTACTCTATCTAGGTATTTCATACCTCATGAGGAACACTTCCCTGTCTGTCTCTTTCTGTGTGCTGGTAAGCCATTTACATAACGTGACACTGGTCTTCCAGATATAGCTAGCTGTAAATGAAATATCCAGGATGAGCCATAGAAATTTGGCTGAATATCAGCAATTCTGTGAAACAATAGGATGGACCTGTGCCAGAAATACTGCATGAGACATCAGAGACCCCTATGACCAGTCAGCAAATCTGATTGACGATGGCAATTTACATTAAATTTACTGCTGGGTGCTGTTTGTGTTCTTGTGTCTGTGAAAAACACAGACACAGAATTGTTGCTCTGATGCTTGCTCATGTCATTTTGTGTTCCTGTGTTACTGATCAAATTACTTCTGACCAAACTGTAGACCCATTTAACGTTAATATTGCCAATTAATCAATGTTTATAATATTATCTGTTTTCATTCTTATTATTCTTATGATCATCATCATCATCATGTGCCCTGCCACATGGTATTGGCGATCATGGCCCTCCATACGAATCTATCTTTTGTCGCTGCAAGTACATCTCCCACCCTTTCTGTCTTATCCACTCCACAAATTCATTCAATATCTTCTCCCTGGGTCTACCTGGCGCTCTTTTTCCCTCCAGCTTTCCTGCTGTTACTATGTGCTCAAATTTCTCTTGTTTCATAAAATGTCGTATAGATGTTGCTTGTCTTTTCCTAATTGTCTTCATTGATGTTCTTTTTGTGCTTGCCTCTTTCAAGACTGCCTCATTTGTTTTCTTTGCTGTCCATGAAACTCTTAACAGTCTTCTTAGAAACCACATTTCAGCTGCTTCAATCTTTGTTCTGATCTTGCATGTTGACTGTCCATACTTCTCATACATACAATAGTATGGGTTCTATATGACACTGAAGAACTCTCTTCTTGTATTATTTAGTATGCACTTGTTGGTAAGAATGCTTTTCATTTTCTTGAGTGCTGTTTCAGCTTGGCCAATTCTGCTGGATATTGCTAATGTGCATCTGCCATCTGGTGAGATGACCATTCCAACATATTTAAACTTATCAATTTTTCTCAATGTTGTACCATTTTGCTGTTATTCTGCATGAGGGGATTTCTCGCTTTTTACTGATTACTATGACTTCAGCCTTCTTCTTATTTAGCTCCAGCCCTTTATTTCTGCTTTCTATTTCTATCATATTCATGAGATTTTGTAGATCTTTTTCATTTTCTGCAATTAGAACAGTGCCATCTGCATAACAAAAATTGTTTATCATTTTTTCTCAAACTTTATCCCCAGGCATTCTTCTAAGCTTCTCACGATGGGTTTGCTGTAAAGTGAAAACAAATATGGTGACAGAACACATCCCTGCCTAACCCCTCTTTTGATATTTTGGAAAGAGCTTATAAGTTATATCATTTTTGTACTCTCACTGTTGCTGTTTATTCCAATACACATTCCATATTATTCTTAGATCCTATCCTGCAACACTGAGTCTTTCCAATGAGCTGGTTGATTAATTCTTTGTGTCTTACCCGATCAAAAGCCTTGTTCAGCTCAACTGATCTTTCCTTATTCAGCTCAACTGATCTTTCTATGAGAGATCTTAGGATGTATATGGCATTAACAGTTCCTTTCCCTTCAACAAATCCATACTGCTCTTTTGCTTTTTTTGTTGATCCTGTTCCTTGCTTTCATCATGATTACTCTTGACAGAATCAAGCTGATTGTATGAAGGAGTTCGCATTCTATAACTTTTGCTTTGAAAGTGCAAAGTGGTCTTACGATATATTTCTTTAATTACTGCTGCCACTACTACCAGTACTGTAGGTCTACTGTAATCACTATGTTCTTATTGTTGGGGGGATTGCTTGTTTCTTTTATTTTGCTTTTTCAGCGACTGACATGCATTTGTTTTATGTGCATTTGCCTTTGCTGGGCACAGTAGGCAAGTGGAAAAAACGTTGACTTAGAATACTTAAAAGGTCCTAGGTTCAGTCCCTCTAGACGTCTCTGCCTGGTCAACATGGGTGCAAACCTGCCAGTCTCTAAGTCCTGTTCATAGTATATATGCGCATACAAATGATCAAATATGCACATTAACTCTTTGAGTCCTGCACGTTCCCCACCAGCATCCTGCATTGCCAATCATGCTGGCAAAGCAGAAACTTAACTCTTTAACAAAGAAGCTGGTGGACAGGGTGAGGGAGTCAAAGGGTTAAGTTTTTGCAGTTGGTTGACAGGATGTGGGGGTCAAAGAGTTAAAGATCCTGTAAGTCATGACAGTAGCTGGCTTATGGAAACATGAATACACCCAGCAAGCAAGCAACAGCAAGTTTGAAAAAAATGGCTTTTAGCTTATCTACAGTACTGGTCTCAGTTTTACCCAACTCTTACCACTGTCAAATAAAGTATCATTATCAATATCATTATCTGTCATGCTCTTTTAACTCTTAGAGCAAGAAGCTGGTGGATAGGGTGCAGTACTAAAAGGTCAAGTTTTTGCAGTTGATGGATAAGGTGCAGCAGTCAAAGGGTCAAAGAACTAAACTGAATGACATATATAATATATAAAACTCAATATTTTGTTACAATTCGTTTTTATAAAAGTTCTGACACTGCATGTGTTATCTTGTAGTTCATCCATTTTTACCATTGTGTTAGAATTGACATATATATATAAAATATCCAACCCCACTCCTGCCACCCTTTTCCTTGTTTGCTTAATTATGCTTCCTTCATTTTTCCTTTTTGTTTCTGTACATCTAGAAGTAGAATTTAGGAGGAAGTGTCTTTAATTTATTGCTATTACTATTGTCATGCTGTTATTGTTTTTCTTTTCTTGTGTTGTTACAATGTTAGTGTTAGGAGTCGGCCGTATTTATATGTCTATGTTTGTTACTCCTATTGTCATGCTGTTGTTGTTTTTCTTTTCTTGTGTTGTTAGTGTTAGGAGTTAGCAGCATTTATATTATGTGTCTATGCTTGTTACTAGTATTGTCATGTTGTTCTTATTTCTCTTTTCTTATGTTGTTAGTGTTAGGAGTTCTCACCTGTCTCACCTGTCGGCGTCACCGGGAACAGTGTTGGCCGCTGCACATGATGTCCTCACAAGTTGCCTCCAGCACTCTCGATCTTGGCTAAGTCTGACCACCTCCTGGAGTTTCTTGCCACTGATGTTTGTGATGTTTCTAGCAAGTGATGCAGGTGGCCGTCCTCTGTTTCTCTTTCCTTCCACTTTACCTTGGAGGACAGTGGACATCAAGTCTGTTCTCTCATTACGGATTGTGAGTTAGGAGTTAGCAGCATTTATATTATGTATCTATGTTTGTTACTACTATTGTCATGTTGTTATTGTTTTTCTTGTATTGTTAGTGTTAGGAGTTGGCAGCATTTATATGTGTCTATGTTTGTCTCTCATGCTTTTAAAGAATGCTTGATTGACATATGGAAGTTGATATTTAATTCATATTCATCACTTCTTCGACATGGTATGTTATGACCTTCTGTTTTCATAATGTCAGAGTCGACATGTCTCTCCACCTCCTACCCTCCCGCCCCCCTTTTGTTTTCAATTCTTACTTTATTTTCTTCTTTTCATCTGTTGCTATGTTTGTCATTTGTATTTTCCTGTTTTCTTTAGGTTATGTTTGGTTGTTTTGATTTTGGTTTGGTTTGGTTTGGTTTGGTTTGATTTGGTTGTTTTGGTTTTGATTTGCTCTGTTTTGTGTTTTGTTTTCTTTTATTTTCACTCACAATTCAATTTTTGCTTTATTTGTTTAGTTTTAGTTTTAATAATGTATGTAAATCCCCCCCCCCCCCTTTTTTTTTTTTTTTAATGCTTAATAAATACGTATGAAACAGCAAGGACTAGCTGTAAGACAGGTCCAGTGCGACTTCAAGATATCATCCTTGAGTAATGAAGTATTTGAACTGAACTGAACTGAACTGAACAACATTCTCAACCCAGTTCCTCCTCTCCATCCTGTGACATCCTTTTGCAAAATTATGCTAAGGGGTGACAGCCTAACTCAACAATATCAAATAATAATAACACTACAGTATACTGACTATTGGAAGAGAGTTCTTAAATGTTATGTAGAACCGATAATGTTATACGGTTGTGAGGCGTGGACAGTCAACAAGCAAAACCAAAAACACGATTGAGGCAGCTGAAATTTGGTTTCTGAGGAGAATGTTGATAGTTCCATGGACAGCAAAGAAAACAAACAAAACAGTCTTGATGGAGGCAGACAAAAGAAGATCATTGATAAGGAAGATGAGGAAAAGACAAACAACATTTATAGGCCATTTTATGGCGAAAGGGGAATTAGAGCACCTGGTCATAACAGAAAGCAGGAGGGAAAGAGAACACCAGGTAGACCCAGGGAGAAAATACTGGACAGACTTGCAGGGTGGCTGAGGACAGAGAGGGTGGAAGATGTGCTTGCAGCGACAAGGGATTGATGCATATGGAGGGCCATGATCACCAACGCCATGCGGCAGGGCACATGATGATGATGACTCTTTGTGCAATGCCTCATCTCACAAGAGCCCTAAGTGCTTCATGAAAGCAAAGGAGACACATGTAAAGCAGCACGTCAACCCCTACTTGTTACAATGAAAACAGATGAACTGTAATAATACAAGGTAAAGGCACAATAAAAAAAAAAATTTTAAATTTACTATCAAATATCCACTTCATACAGTGATTGGTTTAAAAAAAATAAAAGGGAACTCACACAGGCACACACACTCACACACATGTATATGTACACCTGAACATAAATGAATACCCACAACACACTTGTACACATACATGCACACAGACACACACACACAGACACACACACAGACACACACACACACACACACACACACACACACACACACACACACACACACACATACACACAGTCTTGAGCCTCTCTCTCTCTCTCTCTCTCTCTCACACACACACACACACACACACACACACACACACACCACACACACACACACATACACACACACACACACACACACACACACTTTTGCTGTTTCACTGGTGTCATCCTTGTCACATTTATCACAAAAATATAGCTCTATCTGTGTGATACATGACTGAGCAACAATGTTTTGTTTTGTCATGAGGGCCTGGGGGGCTGTCTCTTGTGGCAGACTTGCTGGGATCATGTGACTGACAGAGAAAAGCATAAAATCACTGGGGAGTGAAAGATATGCTTACTTAAACTTATTTCACTCCAATCACCGAGAAACCTGGGGACAATGATGAGAAATGCTTGTTCTTCTCACACAGGGCTTAAATCAATCACAACTTCTTTTTGGATCTTCACCCTTACAAGTTACATTATCTGCCTATTACCTCATTAACCCTTTGACTCCCACACCCTAACCACCAACTAAAAAAAACTTAACTCTTTGACTCCCTCACTCTATTCACCAGCTTGCCTCAATGACTCCCTCACTCTATTCACCAGCTTGCCTCACCCTATCACCAGCTTCCTGTATGAAGCTTGTGGGTAGGGTGCAATAATTAAAGGGTTAATGTTTTACTTTGCTAGCATAACTGATAATGCAGGATGCTGGTGGACAGGGCACAGGAGTCAGAGGGTTAACAGATTTTGCCACTAATCTATGTACTGCTCTTCACTTGGCTTTAGGACTCCCTCAGTCTGTCCCACAAAGACAACTCTATCATGAAGCTGGCTTCCACCCATTATGGCATTGCATCAAATGGATTGCTTGTAAGTTGTAACTACCATCTTCTGCTCATCTTAAGTTCTTAATTCCACATATGTTTAACGGACAGATGACTTAAATTCAACTCTACTTGTCGACCGTCAATATTGCTTGATGACATCAACCAAAGATCTACGAATTAAAAGATAATCTCCTCAAACAGGATAGACACTCCCTTAGCAAATTACCAACTGCTTCTGCAGTACCTTGGGATCATAAGCCACCAGATATCTTAGACCATTTGCCTGGCTTCTCCAAGAGTGATAACGCTCATCTCCTCACCAACATCATCTGTGACCTATTTGCTAGATTCTATATCAACAACTACCAAACCTACACACACAGTTCTGTATTAGATGATTGAAATACCAGTGCAGGAGTATATCTTGCTTCAACAAATACCACAATCTCCAAGAAACTCTCTCCAACCAACATCTTAACAGCAGAACTGTCTGCCATTTTGACTGCCTTTTCTTACTTGAATCACCTAGAAAATCCTCCAAAAACCACCACTATCTTCACAGACTCAAAAATCTTTGCTGGATGTCCTTTTTAGGGAAGAATGTACTCCCAGTCCAGACATACTGATATTCCATGCAATTCAAAATATTGCTACCCATCTTCAAAACAAAAATGTCAAACTTTGGTATCAGCGAGTTCCCTCCCATACTGGCCTCTATATACAGTCTATTGAAATGAAAAGGCTGATAGTGATACTGTGATAGAGCAACCAAAGATGGAGCCATGAAGATTGGTGACCCCCCTGACATTTTACTTCCTCTCTCCATCAGTGACAAACTGACATTAACCAAAAGATCAAGACGGCAACATGGACTCTCTGTAAAACTGAATACAAAACTAAGTCTAATGCAACTGTACATAACTGGCCAGTTCAAGACGTTAAGGTGAAGCTAAAGCTACTCTCTCCACCAGTCAACCACCACATATCGCTCATTCAAGTCATTGGATGTCTAGAATCGGGGTTAACACATGGGTAACCAAGTTAACTCCAGTTAGGTGTCCCTGTATGAAGGATTTCATCTCCTTCTAGCACTATTTTTTTTATTGCCTGACCTTAAGCAACCATTTTCAGACTCTAACAACAATCTTTACAGAGCAAGCAAACCCCCTTCAGCTGCTTCAACTAACTAATCAAGACAGCTCCCACACATGGGCACCTCTAGTCCTGGCAGCCAATCTTTCTTACTCATCCTTATTTAGACCATATCTCTAAAAACTTCCTGCCACCTAAAGACTCGTTCTCATCTCTAACTTCTTGAAACTCCTATCTTAGACATAGATGAGAAACTATCAAGACATCTCTCTCCTTCTTCAACTATATAACATAGTTCATCTTCAAGATAGTCCCTACTCATGATAACGCTGGGACATTAATACACAACATGAACAAGAACAAGATAGCTTACTAAAATTACTTTTAATTGGCCTAACAATCTAGGCCCAACGGTTAAAACTTACAAGTTACATACATTACTATTTGACAGGCCTGAGGCTCCATTTTGACTTTGTTCTTCAAGATCGTCAGGGGGGAAATCCCAGCCATACCAGCAGAGCAGTTTCTCAAACCTGTGGCCAAATCAAAAAGGAAAATCATACCACGCTTAGAAAAGGACCACGTAACAACTAATATAGTAATAGTATCAACCATGGCCAGAAACAACAACAGGTGCTTTGTGGTTGAACGCTCAAACACCACCACCTTTAGGAATTCTTTCTTCCCTCGAACGACAACAGAGTGGAATGGTCTGCCAGATGATATCATCACCTTATCGTCGGCACACCAGTTCAGGATGGCTGTGTCTGGCCTCAGATGCAGCCCAAACCAGCCTGCTGAACGAGGAGGGGGCCCCAGCGACCATACTAGATGGTGCTGGGGGTCGGCTAGGCCAGCTGATTATACCAACTTTCAGCTGAAGTGAAGCCTGCCGACGGTCAGTCCCCCCCCAAAAAATCTTTTTTTTTTTTTTTTTTTTTTAAAGTTAGGAATCCTGTGTGCTCTCCCCCAGTTTTTCCCCCGTTGGCGCGTATATCCAGAATTGGATTCTGCCGACGTCTACACATCAAGATCAAGATAAGGTCAGCCGATAAATTTACAAAAGCGACAAGGCTTATCCCAGAGATGAGAGATAGAATACTGCCGTATCTTGCTCAGTTGCTGGCTTCACATAATTATAATCACGGCTCACTACCTTGTAACAAAGATAGAATATCCATACCGACTGCGTGGATCATCGATTTTTCCCACCTTCGTTACGCTTTCCACCGAAACTGACGTAAACAAGGAAAGCGACGCCGTTCGCAATCTAGATCTAGTCAGAAGAGAAAATGACGAGTCTACCATTTCGAAGCTGGTCAAAAGTCGCTCAGTAGCGGTGCGGATGTCTGTTAAAATACAAGCCAAACGAAAGGTCAGAAGTTACTAGGTTTCCACCAACCTGTCAGAAGACATGCCGACACGCCCAGCAGCAGTACCAATGTCCCCACCATGGTGCAGACGACGAAAAAAAAGTAGGAGTTGGCACAAAAAATGTCAGTAGACGCCGCAGGGAAGCTTTGTGTGCTGCTTTCCAAAACCACCGCAAGAGTAATAGCCCTTTGCTCGGTGTATGCGTGGATGATGTCCCTGGAATGTGCGTGTGAAGGTTAAGCTTCCATGATAATAAATTACTAGGCCCATAAACTTAAATGAATAATTCGAAATTGATAAATCAATAAAATCCAGACTTTTGTTCTACCTTTCATTCTGTGCGTGTATACCATTTGTTTTCTTGTTCATTACTCTTGCTTTCAGAGTGTATGCGGAATGTGTGAGTCGGTGTGCTCTCTGTGTGAAATGCAAAACAAAATAAGTACAAAATCGCCAAGGACAAATACCGTCGCATTTATGCCACTTGTGGTTTCTGCAACATACAAATCAAGATCAAAAACTTTAGTCCCGACCCATTTGGTCCCTTTTTATCCACTGGACGAGGCGGCAGGGAAGTTTTAGTCTTTTTGTTATTATCCGTTGTTTGGTGTCTGTTTATGATCGTGCATTCGCGCTTGACAAAGGCCGGTTGGCCGAAAGTTTGCGCTTGTCTTGTCTTGTTGTATTGAATACGCGTTCTTTTTGGTTTACTTGTTCTTCTGGTTCCAGTTTCAATTTCAGTTTCTTGAGACAGCGTCTCTGCGATCGGAATATTCCCCTACCGGAATAATTTTTTCCATATGCTCTGACGCCACTGATGCCATGTCATAGAGAAGATCCAAAATGATCATGGCACAAGTCATAAGCCTGAACATAAGGCCTGTGGGCTGGCAAGAGGAGATCTTGTGACCTACCCAGCGTAAGGTTTCATGTCTGCTAGTCGTTGTGTTGTCATCATCATCATCATCAGGTGCCTTGCCACATGGCGTTGGCGATCATGGCCTTCCTTCTGTTTCTATGTCTTGTTGCCTCAAGCACCTCTTCCACCCTCTTTGTCTTCAGCCACTCTCAAGTCCATCTAATATCTTCTCCCTGGGTCTACCTGGTGCTCTCTTTCCCAGCATTCCCGTTGTGACCAGGTGCTCCAGTTCCCTTTTCCTCATAAAATGGCCTATAAATGTTGCCTGTCTTTTCCTAATCTTCCTTATCAATGATCTTCTTGTGTCTGCCTCTATCAAGACTGTCTCGTTTGTTTTCTTTGCTGTCCATGGAACTCTCAACATTCTCCTTAGAAACCGCATCTCGGCTGCCTCAATCTTGTTCTGGCTTTGCTTGTTGACTGTCCACACCTCACGACCGTATAACAGTATTGGTTCTATATAACATTCAAGAATTCTCTTCTTAGTGTTAATTGATAGGCATTTGTTGGTAAAAATGCTTGTCATCTTCTTGAATGCTGTTTTGGCTTGGCCGATTCTGCTGGCTATTTCTGATGTGCATCTGCCGTCTGGTGAAATGATCGTTCCCAGATATTTAAACTCATTAACCTGTCTCAAGGTTGTGCCGTTTGCTGTTATTTTGCTTGAGGGGATTTCATGTTTTTTTTACTGATCACCATGACTTCAGTCTTCCTGCTGTTTAGTTCCAATCCCTCACAACAGCCACGACAACAATAACATCAACACACACACACACACACACACACACACACACACACACACACACACACACACACACACACACACACACACACAGCCACAGAGCCACAGACACACACACACGAACACACACACACACACACACACACACACACACACACACACACACACACACACACCACACACACACACACACACACACACAAACCAGTACTATCATGACAAAAACAAATATTATTCTACCCATCACATTCCTCTTCACCATCCAATTGTCTTTTTCATTTCTTAAAATTTCATTGGTCTCTCCTCAAGTTCAGGAAAAGCTCACTCTTCATTGCTCTATTCCACACTGGAAAGAGTCTACACAATAAAGTTACTTTTGAGACGGTGCCAATGTTTGTCTGAGAGGTGACAGCTCTTGTTTTTCCTGTCATTGCAGATTTTCAGCCACTTCAGTCCTCTAACTATTCCTTTCTGAGTAAGAGAATCAATGGTGAACCTATAATGACTTACAGCCTAATTTGTTTGCGAAGGAATGATTTTAAGTATCTGAGGATTTCGGGCATTGCAAGATGCAGAATTGTTGTACTGGCTTTACCTGCAAGTCTGTCGGCACTTTCATTTCCCTTAACACTAACATGCCCGGCACAGCAGATCCATGTGAAATTTTGTAGATTGATTCAATTTACTGATTCTGGGATTCCCACCTCCAGTTCCAGTTTTTGAAGGTTCGTCGAGTCAGCCAGGACAAAGGCATTTCTATTTTGTTATCGTCTAGTGAAGCTAACTATTTCAGCATGCAAAATATTGGCCTCCTGAACCATGTTCCTTTTAAAAACGTCGTCTATTTTTCTGATACTTTCATTATTTGATTGACTGATGCCTTATTTTGTGTTTTCAAACTATTACGACAGTGTGTTATTTTTTCCAGGCAGTCTCCGTGTCATAGTTTCAAACAAGAGGGTTGTTTTTGGGATGTTTTAATCAAAGTGACTGCCAGCTTTGAAGCAAAAACGAACCAGAAAAACACAATTATAGAAGTACAATGCATATTTATTGTAACAAATAAGACACTGGGGGTGCAAATTTTCAGTCAACTGTCCTTTGTCGTGCGCATACAAAAGACAAGAAAAATAAATAAACAAAAAGCACAACACACACACACACACACACACACACACACACACACACACACACACACACACACACAAACACACACACAAACACACACACACACACACACACACATACACACACACATACATACACACATACATATACACACACACACAAACACACAAACACATACACACACACACACACACACACACACACACACACACACACACACACACACACATACACACACACTCAAAGTAGACAACTTTCCAAACGTAGCGTCCTGGCAGGAAAATAGTGCTGTTGTGCTTTATGTATATATATATATATGTGTGTGTGTGTGTGTGTGTGTGTGTGTGTGTGTGTGTGTGTGTGTGTGTGTGTGTGTGTGTGTGTGTTTGACAATTTGCGCCTGTCTTGTTTTGTTGTATTAAACACACGATATACTTTTATATTTGTGGTTCGTATTTTTTTTAGATGCTTGACTGCATCTTCTTTTCTCTTTTGACTTGATAGTTCTAAGTTTGACAAGTTTATCAGTATCTGCATTGTTATGTCTAAATGGGTTTCATGGTATAGTTTTTGAGTGTCTGCATTCATCAGTTGTGTTAGTCTGGGAGAGATGAGTACTACATCAATAGTGTTTTCTGTGTCTCCTTGTTGCACACCAAAATGAGTTGATGACATTGCTATGAGTGGGCTGAGTTGGATATCGCACAGTAGTTTTTCAAGTGCATGTCCCTGGGCGTTGGTATCATTCGGATTTCACATTGCAGATCTTGCATTAAGATCACAACATATCACGACAGCGTCTCCTAGTTCATCTTCTGTTTCTTCTGGTAAGTTCCACATCGCTTTTGAGATGCAGGACCCTGGGTGTACATAGGCACTGATGAGTACAAAGCTCTTTTGTTTTTCGTTTGGTATTTGAAAATGTATGCCCAGCAGTTCACAATGAATTGTGCACCATAATTAATTTGCCATTTAAGTTCTTTTGGGTTCATTTTAATGACTACAGCAAGTCTTCTGCCATCATATTCTTGAATGATTATGAAGTCTTCAAAGTCCACTGGTTAGTCTTGGTACATTGTAATTTCTTGTAGGCATTCATGTGCTAATTTCTCAATAGTTGATATTTTTTCTCGGACTAGCACAGTTACGGGTACGTATTTTGAAGTATTTTTTGGAGAGCTGTTGGGATTTGTCATTTCCAAGCTACATCTGTAGTACGTTTTCTTCTTCTTTTCTTCTTCTTTTCTTTTCTTTCTCCATGCTCCTTTTTGTTTTCTCTGAGGGTCTTGATTTTTGTTCTCTGTTCCTGTATCCAAGTTGTTTTATACGTTCTGTGCGCATTTGTTCCTAGGACTTCATCTACACAGTCTTATAAAGGCCAGCTGATTATACCAACTAGGAACTAGGAACTAGGAGACGCTGTCGTGATATGTTGTGATCTTAATGCAAGATCTGCAATGTGAAATCCGAATGATACCAACGCCCAGGGACAAGCTACTGTGCGATATCCAACTCAGCCCACTCATAGCAATGTCATCTTTCTTCCCTCGAACGACAACAGAGTGGAATGGTCTGCCAGACGATATCATCACCTTATCGTCGGCACACCAGTTCAGGATGGCTGTGTCTGGCCTCAGATGCAGCCCAAAACCAGCCTGCTGAACGAGGAGGGGGCCCCAGCGACCATACTAGATGGTGCTGGGGGTCGGCTAGGCCAGCTGATTATACCAACTTTCAGCTGAAGTGAAGCCTGCCGACGGTCAGTCCCCCCCCCCCCCCCCCAAATAAAATCTCTTTTTTTTTAAAGTTAGGAATCCTGTGTGCTCTCCCCCAGTTTTTTCCCCCGTTGGCGCGTATATCCAGAATTGGATTCTGCCGACGTCTACACATCAAGCAAGCAAGCAAGCAATTTGCACTTGTCAGATTTTGTATCAAATACACATTTTTGTTGTTGTTTTTTGTTTTTGTTTGTTTGTGGGTGTTTTTTGTTCGTGCTGTTGGTGGTGGTGGGGTTTTTCGTTTGTTTTGTTGTTGTTGTTTTTTTGGTTGTTGTTTGTTTGTTTGTTTGTTCGTTTGATTGTTTGTTTGTTTGCGTATTTGCTCGGAACGCTGACAGTCACTTTGATTTAGGTTTCTTGTGATTTTGATCACCGCATTCTGTTTATATTACGTCATGTTTATATTACGTATTATTAGTATTATGTTGTTTTCGTATATCACGTCTTCAATTTCTGTCAAACCTTAAATTAATGAGAACTTTTTTTTTTACATTTTGTACATCAAACTTTGTTCTTTGTTGTCTTTTGTAGACGCTTGGCAAAGGCCAGCTGGCCAAAACTTGAGCCTGTCGTATCTTGTTGAATAATACGAGTTCTGTGAAATATTAGTGCTTCTGTATAGATTACATTGTGTGTTTTGTAACATTTGTGATGCGCAGCAAGTGCGAATGGAGAACAGTGCCATACAAGAATGACATTGTTATTGTCATTAAAATCCGCAATTTTTTTTTAAGGAAGGTGTGTGTTCAGTACTTTCTCAGAAAATTCTGACAATATTTGTTTTCTGTTTTCACTGTAGTGACAGCCATTGTTCACACTCCGCGTCAAATCTTATTACAGCTGATGCATTTTCAAAGTTACAATGATCTCGAAAAGTACCACAACCAGATTTTCCGTTTTTTGTTTGTTTATTTATTTGTTTGTTTCTTTCGTTTCATTTCATTATATTTTATTTATTTCATCTATGGATATCAGAACACCTTGAGACCACCAACAAGAGAACACGCTGCACTGCTCCCAAGTCACGCTGGTGGATTCATTATTGCTTATTTTGATCTAGGTAATCATACGGCCTATAATAGAAATAGAAAGCAAAAATAAAGGGTTAGAGCTAAATAGCAAGAAGACTGAAGTCATAGTGATCAGTAAAAAACATAAAATTCCCTCATGCAAAATAACAGCAAACGGCACAGCTTTGAGACAGGTTGATAAGTTTAAATATCTGGGAACGATCATCTCACCAGACGGCAGATGCACATCAGAAATAACCAGCTGAATCGGCCAAGCCAAAACAGCATTCATGAAGATGAAAAGCATTCTTACCAACAAGTGCCTATCAATTAACATCAGGAAGAGAGTTCTTGAATGTTACATAGAACTGATAATGTTATATAGTTGTGAGGCGTGGACAGTCAACAAGCAAAGCCAGAACAAGATTGAGGCAGCCGAGATGTGGTTTCTAAGAAGAATTTTGAGAGTTCCATGGACAGCAAAGAAAACAAACAAGTCAAAGCAAACGAGACAGTCCTGATGGAGACAGACACAAGAAGATCATTGATAAGGAAGATTAGGAAAAGACAGGCAACACTTATACGCCATTTCATGAGGAAAGGGGAATTAGAGCACCTGGTCACAACAGGAAAGCTGGAGAGAAAGAGGACACCAGGTAGACCCAGGGAGAAAATATTGGAGGGACTTGCAGGGTGGCAGAGGACAGAGAGGGTGGAAGATGTGCTTGCGGCAACACGGGATAGGTACATATGGAGGGCCATGATCGCCAACGCCATGCGGCAGGGCACTTGATGATGAATCATATGGCCACCATCTACTGATAACATACTTAGGACAGTATCTTCTGACGACAGTATCGACTCAGTTGTGAAGCCTTGTTCTTAATGCTCAGAGAGTTGTGACCTCAAATGTATGAGAATATTCTGCTACTGATGACATGTAAGTGCGAGTGTAAATATCAAAAGAATAAGAAGAAAAGGAAATAAAAGAAGAAGAAGACTAAGTTACAAGGCTCAAAACATCCTTTAATTAAACAACAAAATGATATCCATTTCTTCAATTTCTTTTATTGCTATAACAGTAAAACAAAACAAAAAACCCAAAGTAATGATTAACATGTGTGACTATGTTTTGTAAAAATCCATAGAAAAATGTGGGCTACACACGGCACAGAAATCATGATAAAATACTAATGTACACATGTACTTATTTAATGACTATGTAATAAACGAATGCAAAACAATTTGTTTTTGGTGCTGAATACAAGAAAAAATCATCAATCAACTGAACACATACTTATCAAAACAATACAGCCTACTCTGAGTAGGCCTATACAGAAATCATGACCAAAAATATTACTGCTGGGTGAATGACAAAATCTGAATCAAAGCGACTCCAGCATTCAAGCAAACAGGAACCAGAAATACACCAAAAATTTAATCAAAACACATATAATATAACAAATAACAGAATGACAGAATTTAATCAAAAATATGTATATATATACATAGTAACCTACCCATGCCTATGATTAAAAAAAGGGCCTAGAGAGGAGACCCTCAATTCACCTTGAAGACACTATAGCCAATTCTTACCTTCTTGTTTCTTCTATCCGTCTGCACCAAGAAATGCCGTGGAGAGATGAAGCTGGCATTGTGCAGCTAGCCTGAAGCTGGACAAAGAGTCATGTTGTTAATGTGGAGGATATCTGCCACTCCATCTATCCAGCAGTGCAGTGGTCTTCCTCTGATGCTCAAGCCTGTGCATCTGTGTTGTAAACTAGAAGGGCTGGCTGCTCGACTGGCATCCTGGTCAAATAGCCAAAAAATTTGATCCACTGTCGTGTGATGTAAGAGGTTGACTGATGTTTTGTCCAAACATTTCACGTATGTCTTCGTTCCTGATCATGTCTTTCTCTAGTCTTGCTGATACTGGTAGCAAGCCATGATTCATCAAAGTATGGCAAAATCATGCACTGGTGTACATCTGAAAAGAAACTATCAGTACCAAAGATAGTCTTTCCTAAACAATGGTACAACTGCTTTAAAAACAAACAAACAAACAAAAACCACACACAAAGACCATTACAGATCAGTTGTCTAGACATTTTCAATGAATGCAACAACAGACCATTTGCATTGAACAGACATAACAATAAATTTGCTGCAACAATCATTTATTGTCAGATTAATGGATATCATACTGACAAGAACATTACAGAAGAAATTTATACAAACTGAAGGGCGAGAACCAAAGGCAAAAGAACAAAACAAGACATAAACTTGTAAACAGGAATATAACAATAACAGTCACTGTGGTAATGACATTACGTACGATGTACATTACAATGCTTACTAAACCGTCATAACAGACATGAAACTTGTTAAACCTCCCTATCCCTGCTGCAATAACTTAACCCTTTCACTCTCATTCTATCAAATTTCCTGCAGGAAGCTGGTGGGTATGATGAGGGAGTGAAAAGGGTCAAGTTTTTGTCTGTTATCATGGCTTATAATGCAGGAAGCTGGTGGATAGTGTCAAGAGTATAAGGATTAAATTTTTGTTTTGGTCTCATACATGACAATGCAGAAAGCTGGTACATAGGGCGTGACAGTCAAAGGATTAAGTCTACTCTTATGGTCCAGGCCCTTCAAAGATTCTGGGACAGTTTTTCACAATGCTTTGATAAAACATGAGAATGAAGATGACAATGATAATTCTACAGAGTCCCATTGCTGCACTCTATAAGTTTTCCTTTCACAACGTATCCTTGTATACAACCAGGTCCCAGAGATGCAGACACCTGATGTGTTGGTGAGAAAAATCTGAGCAACAGTCTCAATGATGTGTCCATGAAGAATATGAGACTGGAGCGTATGGTCCAGTTTTCCCAATGAAACCATAGCATGCTCTACTCTAACATACATAAAAAAAACCCACCAAAAGGCTAAGATGCAGACTGTGCAACAGTAGTATACTGCCTGCACAGTGTGGGTAAACATTGTGCATACACGTATCGTTATTGTTATTGCTATTGTTATTGTTATTGTTATTTTTGTTTAAAGCCCAGCCGACTGCATAGAGCCATATCAGGTCGATTTATTGTTGTTGTTATGCATCTGAGTAAAGTCAGAACACTTTACAAAAACAAACCACAAAATTCAACAAACAACAAAACAAGGGAAAGGAGTCTGTAGTTTGTTGACAAAGAGTTCATCACACTCGCACAATTCCATACATGCTCCACCCAAAGCTACCAGCAGTTATCTGGCAAACTCTTTGACACTGCGCACAATCCTATGAACTGGATAGACCTTGAGATGGGGGGTTGATTGATTTGGTTCAGTTTTTACGTCGACATCCACCACAGGTGATAAGGCCAAGAGGGATAACCATCCCAGGGAAGTGGGGGCAGGGGGACTTACCTAATCCTATAATGACACCACCATATTCAAGAACAACAATGATATCAAGATGGGACAGTGAGAAAGCCAGTTTTAACGTAGCGCACCCCAGGATTCGAACCCACAATCATTAGCATGTGAATCCGACACTCAACCAACTGAGCTACTGGGGCCCACTTGAGATAAGGGAAAGGAAAGGACCAAAGAAACATCAACACCACCAGAATGATTGGAGCGTTAAGATGGTCAGCGAACAGACCAACTTTCATATTAACCCTTGGACTCCTGCACCCTGTCTTCCAGCCTCCTGCATTGTCAACCACGCTAGCAAAACTAAAAACTTAATCCTTTTACTCCCTCACCCTATCCAGATTCCTGCAGGAAGCTGGTGGATAGGGTGAGGGAGTCAAAGGGTTACGTTTTTGCAGTTGGTGGATAGGATGCGGGAGTCAAAGGGTTAAGACAGTGAACAGACCAACTTGAGCTATCAGATGTTGAGTCTACAGCTTTATCAAAAATCAACCTGCATAATAATAATAAACTGCAGCCTGCCCAAGAGTCAAACCTATGGCCACTGCGTTAGTAGCATGGCACTCTAACCAAATAAGCTACAGAGTCACAAATAACTCAACAAGTACAAATGAATTTCATTCATAAAATACATACAAGTAAACTTGCACTAACAAAGACTCGCTACATGTAAGATGAAGCATAATTATTCATCTAAGTACTGTGAGTTTTTTGTTTTTCTCCTATACAGTAACAAGATAATCAGTAACAACCATACACATGCCCATTTTGCACACATAAACCATAAATCAACAGTATTCACACTACATCCTTTACACTCCCTCACCCTGTCCACCCTACAGAAAGCTGGTGGACAGGGTGAGGGGAACAAAGGATTAACACTCTGAGGTCAGAAAAAGCCACTGGGACAAATGAGACAAGCACCAGTCATACATCTGTCATCTTTTTAAAAATGTGTGTGTGTGTGTGTGTGTATTTATGTGTGGTTTGTGTATGTATGTGTGTTTGTCTGTGCATGCCTGTGTGTGTTTGTGTGTATGTGTGTGTGTGCGTGCGATGCATGCGTGTGTGTATGTGTGTGTGCGTGCACATGCTGCCCATTCTTCTGTACGGCTTTAGCAGTGTTCATTCCACTCCGCTCATTCCGCTCTTAAACCCTTTGACTCCTGCACCCTATCTGCCAACTGCAAAAACTTAACCCTTTGATTCCCTCACCCTATCCACCAGCTTCCTGCAGGAAGCTGGTGGATAGGGTGAGGGAATCAAAGGGTTAACTCTTTGCTTTGCTGGCATGGTTGACAATGCAAGAAGCTGGTGGACGGGTGCGGGAGTCAAAGGGTTAACACACCACCAACCCAAAGTTCATTCACTCAAAATCCCAATTTCGACAGCCAACCATGTCATGCATCAAGGGGACACCCATCAAAGGAGACTCTGCACTGCCGCTGGTACTGTGGTGGAGTTCAACACTGCCTGTGTTAATCCAATGTACTTAAGATACCACCTATTAAGTTTCTGTTTCAGTTTCTCAAGATAAAGTCTCCACACTCGGAACAAACGCTTTATGCCCTGATGCCAGTGATGCCATATGATGGAATCCATGATTGCCTTCTGAGTCCTCTACAAACAACAGTACCAGGTAGTCATTTATTCACAAAGTAAGAAAGAAATCTTCTAGGAAACAACTAACATGTTTCATGTGATATTTACACAAGAAAATGATGAACACATTTCATGTGATACTTACCCTAGAAAACAACCATGACATTTTGTGCAATATTTACCCTAAAAAACACTAACATGTTTCATGCCATATTCACCCCAGAAAACAACACATTTCATGCAATATTTACCCAAGAAAACAACTAACATGTTTCATGTGATATTTACCTGATAAAACAACTACAAAATGTTTTGTGCAATATTTACCCTAGAAAACAACTATAACACATTTCATGTGATAATTACCCTAGAAAGCAACAGTTTCATGCAATATTTACCCTAGAACACAATTAACAAGTTTTATGCAATATTTAGGCCTACTAAAAAAAAATTAAAAAAAACCCTATGTTTTATGCGATATTAACCTTGAAAACAAATATAATATGTTTTATGCAATATTGTGCAATACTGCCCCTAGAAAACATCTATAACATGTTTTGTGCGATGTTGACCCGAGAAAACATCTATGTTGTGTGTAATACTGACCCTAGAAAACATCTACAAATATCTATAACATGTTTTGTACAATACTGACAATAGAAAACAAAACTATAACATACATTGTGCAATACTGACTCTAGAAAACAACTATAACATGCTTCGAGCAATACTGACCCTAGAAAACATCTATAACATGTTTTCTGCAAAAATGACTCTAGAAAACATCTATAACATGTTTTGTACAATACAGACCCTAGAAAATATCTATAACATGTTTTGTGCATTACTGATCCAAGAAAAGAACTTCAATACATTTTGTGCAATAGTAAGTCTAGAAAACATCTATAATATGTTTTGTGTGAAAAAAAGACGACTATAAGATGTCTTCTGCAATACTGACCCTAAAAAACAACTTTAACACGTTTTGTGCAATCTTGATGCTAGAAAACAACCGTAAAATGTTTTGAGGAATAATGAACCTACAAATGAATTAAAACACATTTCATGCAATGTTTACCCGATAAAACACTTACAACATGCTTTGTGTGATACTGACCCTAGAAACAATTGTAACATGTTTCATGCCACATTTACCCTATAAAACAATGGTAACATATTTTATGTGAAACTAAATTGATCTCCCTTTTGTCAGCAATTACTTTGTCATAAGATCAAACACAGAACTTCAATTTATATTCAGACTGGTTCATAACCTGCTGAGGATGTAGGTACTTCATCATTTCTGGTTACCAATGCATTTGTGAGTACTCACTAAAAGCTATTTATGAACCAAAATTCAGACCAAAAAAATCAAAAACCAAACCAAAACAAAACAAAAAGGAAAAAAAAAACACCCAATGTAGTTGCAAAATTCTTGCCGATACATCTCCTTTGCAGAACACACACACACACACACACACACACACACACACACACACACACACACACACACACACACGCACGCACACACACCACCACACGCACGCACGCACACACACACACACACACACACACACACACACACACACACACACACACACATATTCACCAGTGCAATGTTGCGATTGTGTTCATTTTTATGTACACACGATATCTCCATTAAACATTCAAACAATGGACACTGCATTCTTTGTCAACTGGGAGGAAGTCTGTGTCCATTTCACTGTTTGTATCTACCCACCCCCACCCCCCTTCATCCCATCTCTCCATGTCCTGGTTAGGGTGTGGTGGGTGAGTGGCTGGATGAGGGGGGTTCACTGGGGGTGGAGGAGGGATGGAGTGGTGAGCTGTGAGAGGGGGGTGGCCGGGAAGAGGTTGAGGAGGGGTGGGGGGTGGGGGAGGTTCGGAAGGGGAGGAGGGCAGGTGTTGAAACAGTTCCATCCTTCTCCACCGCCTTCACCTTGGCCACGTAGCTGGTGTCCACATCTGTACATACACATACAGAGATATACACACACATATACACATACAGGCACACAGACAGACACACACACACAGATATAATCACAACACAACACACACACACACACACACACACACAAATACACACACACACATGCACACACACACACATGCACACACATACACAGAGACATATACACATAAAAAGAGACATACACACACTTACACATTGAAATACACACAGATAACAAATACACACACACATACACACACATACACATCCACACACACATACACAAATAAACACATACATACATACAGAAAGACACACATCCACATATATTCACATACAGAGAGACACACACATACACCCCTACCAACACACACACATATAGGCACACAAACACAACAGTTTTCACTGCATCATGATATAAATCATGAAAACATGAATCAACAAAAAAAAAGTGCTTTCAAAAATAATACTAGGGAAGGGGGGGGGGGGGGGGGGGGGCAATAGACGGCTTGCACTGTGGCTATGTACTCTCCTTTCAAAGAAGTCTGAATTTCACATGGTAAATCCATCACAGCAAGACAGACATACAATTACAAACATTACTAAAACTAACCTATGTATCCACACCTCACCTTCTGAGTCACCAGGTTCATTACTGGCCACTTCACTCTGTGACACAGCCATCCACCTCTTGACTTTAGTAGACAACTTCTTGAATGTTTAGGCCACTGATGTTGGTTATGTTCTCTATGTAAGAGATTGGAGGTCTGCCTTTCTTCCTTTTTGCCTCTGTTTTTCCTTGAAAAATGGTTGCCATGAGGTCTGCGTTCTTGCTACGTAACACATGGCCACAGTATTTTAGTCTTCTCTTGTTGATGTCTGCTAGCAATTTTCTGGTGGTATCAAGTTCTTCCAGGACACTTTCATCGGTTCTTCTATCTGTCTATTTGACACTAATAGTCTCTGATAAAACCACATCTCTGCTGCCTCAATTCTTTTCTTTTTTTTTTGCAATCAGCTTTACTGAGAGTCCAGGCTTTACAGCCATAAATCATGATTGACCAGATCAAATGTGGTACAAGTTTAATTTTCAGGCCATTTGGTATGCCTCTTGTCTTTCCAGATATTGTTGAGATGGTCCATTTTTTGCTTTGCCATTCCAATTCTTATTTTGATCTTCCAGTCGGTAGTCCGTTGCGTTAACCACTACACCACAGCAATTGGTCTCTTTTCATGATGATAGTTACTAACCCATACTCACTTGACTGCACTGGATGGGTAGATATTGGCTGGAGACGGCATTGGGCTGGAAAATTTGCGCAAATCCAAACTCACTGTACATAGGCAACTTTTCCAAGCCTCTAAAACAAAAGTATCCACCCTCATTGCATCTGCAAAAACAAGCTATTTCCAAACCAAAATCCTGAATGCCTCTTCTTCAAGAGAACTCTTTACAACCATGAATCATCTCCTTGGCACACGAAAAGATTTACCTCTCCCAACAAAACACACAAATGAAGAACTCCCATCTGTATTCTCCAAGTATTTCACCACCAAAATACAAACTCTTCGTGACAGGCTTGACAGGACACCCTGTCAACCATGCCCACCTGACCCTTCCTTCTCTGGCACACCTCTTACTACTTTTACCCCAGTCTCACAAGAAGAAATTCTCAACACAATCAGATCCATGTCGTTCAAAACCTGCAAACTGGATCCTCTTCCAGGTTCTCTCTACTCTGACTATCTCCCTACTCTCCTCCCATTCATCACTGACATCATCAACACTTCTCTTCAAACTGGAAATGTCCCAGATTCTTTCAAGTCTGCTATTGTTCACCCTCTCCTCAAGAAATACAATTTAGACCCAAATGAACTGAAAAATTACCGGCCTATCTCTAATCTCTCTTTCTTGTCAAAACTCCTTGAAAAAGTTGTCCTCAACCAGCTGAACTCTCACCTGTCTGCCAACAATCTTCTCAATCCTTTCCAGTCAGCCTACCGCCAGTGCCATAGCACTGAAACTGCCCTGCTACACATTCTCAACAATCTCCTCCTTGCAACTGATACTGGCAAAGTCTCTCTCCTCACACTCCTTGATCTGTCTGCAGCCTTCGATACCATTGATCATGGTATTCTCCTTTCTAGACTTCATCATACTTTGGCATCTTTGACATTGCTCTCTCCTTTTTCACTTCATATCTGTCAAACAGAAAACAAACTGTTCTCATTAATGGCACTTACTCTCAACCTGCATGCCTGACCTGTGGTGTTCCACAAGGATCTGTCCTTGGCCCTGTTCTTTTCACTCTTTACACCTCCCCCCTGTCCACCATCATCAACTCCCACTCTATAAAACACCACTTCTATGCTGATGACACCCAACTTCTAGACAGTGACACACCAGACAATATACAGCGCCTCTTGACTCGCACCACTGAGTGTTACTCGGACATTAAGAACTGGATGACGTTCAACAAACTTCAGCTTAATGACGACAAGACAGAAGCTATCCTCATTGGCACCCATCAGAAACTTTCTCAGCTGCCTCCTCTTTCTCTCCCATTATGTAACACATCAGTCCCAATTTCTGATTCAGCTAAAAACCTTGGTGTCTGCATTGACTCTACCCTCTCCATGAACAACTTTGTTTCTCAAACTGCCAGATCTTGCTACTATCACCTCCATCGTATAAGCTTGATCAGGAAGTATCTCTCTGTGGAAACAACTGCAAAACTCGTTCTCTCCTTCATAATGTCTCGCATTGACTATTGCAATTCACTCCTGTCTGGTCTTCCTGCCTCCACCATTCACATCCTACAGCGCATTCAAAACAATGCTGCACGCCTTGTACTCAAAAAGAAAAAAGCTGACCACATATCTCCTCTCCTGGCACAACTTCACTGGTTCCCTGTATCAAAGCGCATACAGTACAAACTAGACACCATGTGCTACAAAAGCCTCAATAACGCAGCCCCCCATTATCTGTCAAGCCTACTTGAGATCTATGTTCCCTCACGTACTCTCCGCTCTGCCTCCGATCCTCTGACTTTTCGTTTTCCACGCACCAAGCTCAATACCTATGGTCCACGAGCCTTCTCTGTTTCTGGTCCACTTTCCTGGAACAAACTTCCTCTCTCTGTCTGTCAGCAACTTACTTTTGTCTCCTTCAAGTCCGCTCTCAAAACTCACCTTTTCTCCTCTGCATAAAATCCTGACCTCACTCATCCCCCCTCTGTAGCCTGTCTCCACTCGGAGGGGAATCACATTGTAATATATATTTGTATATAATATGCTCTCTATAATTTTCCATTGCTTTTATTCTTTTTCCCCATTTATAGCCATGTGTAAGTGTGTGTGTGCGTGTGTGTGCGCGCGTGCGTAAGTGTATGTTCAGCGCTTAGATTTGATTTTTATCGAGATTTTGCGCTATATAAATATTGTAATTATTATTATTATTATTATAATTCTTCAGAGGTTCTTTGTGCAGAAGATTGAAAGTTTGTTAGGGTCACATCCTGTCGTCCTCCAGCACTCTGAGCCATGAAGTTGGTGGAAAAGATATAGCTCTTGTACAGTCTTATCTTGGGGAACCTCCACATATTGTTCAGCATTCTGAAGGTGTTCCTGGTTTTGCCTCAACGGCTTTTGATGTCACTGCTTGCTCCTCCTCTTGTCTGAAAGTGCTGCCTATGTAGGTGAATTATTCAGTTAGGGTAGGTTTGTTCCATCTACTGAACTATTCAGTTGTTGGATGGTTTGTTCCATCTACTCGCATTGGTGGGAGATTTGGGACGTTCATCACCTTTTGTCGTTTTTTTTTTTTGTGTGTGTGCGTTTTTCTGGCTGAACTTTAGGGCTATTTGCTGTGCAAAGATGTCGAGAAGAGATTATTTAAATGGGTAAATGTATTATTGATCCTAAAATTAAAAACGTTACAAAAAAACAAACTTTCCAGCATGTCCTTACCTAGATATGTAAAAGTATAATTGGTCTCCTTCACAATGGCGGAAGTCACCAAAGTCTCTGTCCCTTCTCTCACCAGCTCCACTCGATAGCTGATTGGCTCACTCCCATCAGCTGACAACTTCTCAAGGTTTCTCACTGGCTGAGAGGCATTAAAAGAGGTGTCAATCATGGAAGTGGCGTTCAGGTTCGTATCAGTGATTGGCCAAGAGTTGTTCAAGGGTGGAGTTTCCTGATCTCTGATGGGCAGAGAGCTGTTGTGTTGGGAGAGCTGGTCAGTCAGGGTTGTGTTGAGGGGCGGGTCCCAGGTGATGTGGGCATGGTCACTTCCGGCTGTCACTGTCAGGCCCTCGGGTGGTGGCAGGGGGGTTGGTATGTTTGGAATCTCTGAACAGAGAGAGAGTTTAACCCTTTGACTCCCACACCCTGTCCACCAACAGCAAAAACTTAACCCTTCAATTCCCTCATACTATCCTATCCCCCAGCTTTCACAGAAGGCAATCTGATCTATTACTTTCTTTTCACATTGTTTGAAAGTGTGTTCCAATTTTTCTCAGAAACCTGTATGCATGCCTTTGCCCACAGCATGCAGGTGGTATGTTGTGTCACAGTCTGCATGCTCCATCTTAAGCAAGCATGCATGATGGGTGTTTTCATGTTTCCATAAGCCACCAGACACTGACATAATTTACAGGATCTTTAACATGTATATCCCATATTCTGCATGTTTATACACACAGGATGGGTTTAGGCACCAGCAGGTCTGCACCATGTTAAATTGGTAAACTGGAAAAAAAATCTCCATCCTTTAGGAAGGATCAAACCCCATACTTTCTGATTAGAAGTCAGATGCCTTATCAACTTGACTACCACACTGTCTGACCTATTACAATTTCACTCATCACCTTTCTCTCACTTCGTCTCTATATTTCTCAATTAGTATACTGAAAAACGTATATGTAACCAATTCACATACAACCAGTATTTAGACTCTCACTCAGCATATTGAAAAACACGCATGTACCCAATTCACATACATCCATTATTTAGACTCTCACTTAGTATATTAAAAAAACATACATGTACCCAATTCACATACATCCAGTATTTAGACTCTCACTTAGTATACTAAAAAACACACATGTACCCAATTCACATATAACCAGTATTTAGATGCTCACGTAGTATATTGAAAAACACACATGTACCCAATTTACATATAACCAATATTTAGATGCTCACGTAGTATATTGAAAAACACACATGTACCCAATTCACATGCATCAGTATTCAGACTCTGACTTAGTATACTGAAAAACACACATGTACCCAGTTCACATACATCCAGTATTTGGGACTCCATTAGTTACTAAAAACACACAGTACCCAATTCACATTACATCCGTATTTAGACTTCAATAGTATATTGAAAAAACAAAGTACCCAATTCACATGATCCATTATTCGACTTGATTAGTATACGAAAAAACACACATTACCCAATTCACATACATTCAGTATTTAGATCTCACTTAGTATATTGAAAAACCATATGTACCCAATTCACATGCATATGTATTCAGATTGACTTGTATACGAAAAACACACATGTCCCTAATTCAAAAAATTATAACCAGTTTTTAACTCTACTTAGTATTTGAAAAAACACATTACCTAATTCAATAAAACCCAGTATTTAGACTTCACTTAGTATTTTTGAAAAACACAATGTACCTAATTCACATATAACCATATTTTAGACTCTCACTTAGTATATTGAAAAACACAATGACCTAATTCACATATAACCAGTATTTAGACTCTCACTTAGTATATTGAAAAAACATATGTACCTAATTACTTAATGAGTTTTTTTGACTTCACTTGTATATGAAAAAACACAGTACCCCAATTCACATACAACCAGTATTTGACCTCATTAGTATATTAAAATCCACACTTGTACCCAATTCACATACATCAGTATTTAGACTCCACTTAGTATATTAAAAAAAACAATTACCCAATTCACTACACCCAGTATTTAGACTTTCACTTAGTTATTAAAAAAACACAATGTACCCAATTCAATACACCCAGTATTTAGACTCTCACTTAGTATATTAAAATCCAACATGTACCCATTCAATAAATTATAACCA
>JAPXFY010000034.1:9907461-9917461 GCA_030674185.1 Monoplex corrugatus
CCACTGAAAATTGGCTTGTTCAAGCTGATGTGTCCACATCAACTGATCTTATTCAGGTGCATCTATTGTCTAATCAGACAAACAGAGCCTTCATCATCATCATCATCATCCAACTCCATCCCCATGGACGGCGGTGGGAGTCCCACTCTTTGTCACGAAGGATTGCAAGGTGACATGGTCTTTGCTCCTGTGTATGATGTCATGGAGCCCCAGTTTGCGGCTTCAGCGATGTTGTCCATGAAGGATTTTGCTGGCCTTCCTTGTTTTCTCTTTGCCTTGACTCTCCCCTGCAGGACTGATGTCATCAAGTCAGTTCTTGTGTTTCTGTTCATGAGCCTGATAATCTCCAATTTTCTTTTGTTGATCTCTGGGAGCATTTTATGTTGGACAGCAAATTTCTTCAGCACGCTTTCATTGGTTCTTTTGTCAGTCCATTGTACTCTGACAATATGCCTGTAGAACCACATTTCTACTACGTTTATTTTCTTTTATTTTCGTCATCATTATTCAAAGTCCAGGCTTCACATCGTACATGACAACAGGCCAAATCAAGCAGTGTAAAATTCATATTTTCAGTTTCATTGGTATGCCATGGAGCCATCACAGATAAGTAAAAGCCACAGCATGTACGCAAACCAAACACACAGACTGCAACGACATGATGGAACCTGGTCAGCTTAACTAACAGCTTGAGTTCTTTAACCCTTTGACTCCCACACCCTGTCTGCAAGTACCCTGCATTATCAATCATGTTAGCGAAGTAAAAACTAAACCCTTTGATTCCCTCATTCTATCCACCAGCTCATTTTCTTGTTTTGTCTGGCCATGATTAGAGTTGAGAGGTCCATGGACAGCAAAGAAAACAAATGAGAGTATTGATGGAGGCAGACACAAGAAGATCATTCATAAGGAAGATAAAGAAAAGACGGGCAATATTTAGAGGCCATTTTACGAGGAAAGGAGAATTACAGCACCTGGTTACAACAGGGAAGCTGGAGGGAAAGACAGCACCAGGTAGACCCAAGGAGAAAATATTGGATGGACTTGCAAGGTGGCTGAGGACAGAGAGGGTGGAAGGTGTACTTGCGGAAACAAGGGATAGATACATGTGGAGGGCCATGATCACCAATGCCATGAGGCAGGGCGCTTGATGATGATGATGATGATGATGATGATGAGTGATGATCCATCAGCTTCCTACAAAGGGTTAACTAACAACTTCAGTTCTTTAAGTTGTACTGAAAAAAGTCTGTGTATGTGTGATGCCCAGTGAGTCCAAACAAGTCTGGAGACTAGTGCTTTCTGAGAATGATTATAAAGAACAGGCAGGTAAATAAGCACATTTGTTACCTGTAATCAGGCCAACGGGTAGGGGAGGTTGGTGCCAGACCACTTCCACTGCAGAGACAAATTTCCATACAGACTCCACACCGTCACGTTACTGGGTGCTGCTCGCGAGTCTGGATCAACAATCGATCAGTTAATCTAACCACTCATTCATTCAAGTAATCAGTTAGCAAAAACGAATCAATAAACCAACCAATGCACCCACTAATCAATCGAACCAATCAAATAATCAATCAATAAACCAATTAATGCTGCGAATTAATTAATTAACCAATCAAATAAATGATAAACCAATTAATGCACCCATCAATCAATCAACCAATCAAATAATCAATCAATAAACCAAATAAATAATGCACCCATCAAACAATCAATCAAATAATCAACCAGCGGTCAATCAACAAAATCAATTCATCAAAAGTCAGTCAGTCAAACCACTCACTTATTGAAGGAATCAGTGAGTAAAATCCAATCAATCAATGACGCAATCAATGAAATCGATCAACTACGGTAGAGGCATTATGAAAAAAATCACTGACAGTCGAAAGGCAACAACTGCCATAGGTGAGAATATGAGACTCAGTTCTGAACAAAAGGGTGCCAAATTTTGTAGCCACCACCAAACCTTCCATAAGCTGAACATTTTTTTGGGGGGGGGGGGGGGGTTGCCTGATATGTTTCATGTTACAACATGCAGGTAACATTCAGCAGCAACCACAACATCATCATCATCATCATCATCATCATCACCATCACCTCATCATCATCACCATATCATCACCATCATCATCATCATCGACTATTTCTTGTCAGGTTAACATACAAGTTGCACTGACAACCCCAATTCCACACATACACACACACAGACAAACACAGACAACACCACACACACACAACACACACACACACCACACACACACACACACACATGCACACACACATACACGCATGCACATACATACACAAGCACATATGCACATGACACACACACACACACACACACACACACACACACACACACACATGCATGCATGCACATGCACACAAACACAAACATATGCCTACACACACACACACACACACACACACACACCACACACACACACACACGGGCATACCCAAATATATACATATTTTATATACACACACACCACACACACACACACACACACACACACACACACACACACACACACACAATACATACCAGATGGTGGGTGATAAGTGATAGTGTCTGACAAAGGGCCATAACCAGCGGCATTTCTTGCCTGCACCCGGAAGTAGTATGATGTATGGGACATGATGTCACCAATTGTTGTGCTCTTTTTCTTGGACGTTTTTATCATCCATAGTTTGGTATCCACTGACGGTTCTGACGTGTAGTAAATTATGTATTCTGCAACAGAAAGCGGTCATTCAGACGTTGGTAGTACAAAATTCAAAACAAGAGTGGCTGCCCGCGTTCAAGCAAACAGGGACCAGTCAGTTTATTCCTTTTCTCACACTGGACAGAGCAGCAGGGAAGTTTCAGTCTTTTTCTCCTAATTTTTGTATCTGGGTTGTTGTGTTTGTTTGTGATCTTACACTTGACAAAGGCCAGTTGGCCAAAAAGTTGCACCTGTCTTGTCTTGTTGTATTAAATATGCGTTCTTATTCTTTTTTCGTGTTTTTTCTGGTTCTTGTTGATAGTACAGTTAAGGTTGTCCTATGTGTTTGATCTTTGTTTGCTTGGTTTTTGTTTGTTTGTTTGCAATTTCAGGTTTGTTCAAGATAAATTCATCACACTCAGAAAAGTCCACATTGAGGGGAAGACAAAGAAAGCTATCGTTCAGATGTTGGTAGTTAAGTTAAGGTTGTCCCATGTGTTTGATTTTTGTTTGCTTAGTTTTTGTTTGTTTGCTAGCTTGTTTGTTTGTTTGTTTGTTATTTGTTTGTTTGTTTGTTTGCAATTTGGAGTATGCTCAAGATGGATTCATCACACTCGGAAAATTCCACACTGAGGAGAAGATAAAGACAGGGCAAGTAAACTGTTGAGGAGGAGACAGAGAAAAACAGGAAAAATGCTGAGAGGAGACAGAGAAAGGGCAGGAAAAATGTTGAGGAGGTGACAGAGAAAAGCAGGACAAACATTGAGGAGGAGATAGACACAGGCAGGTATAACATTGCAGTGGAGACAGAGAAAGGCAGAAAAAAATACTGAGGAGACAAACTAGGGCAGGAAAAACACTGAGGACAAGACAGAGAAAGGCAGTGGAGGGACAGACCTTCAATATGACCATTTGGCAAGGACGGCTGTGTCCAGTTCACCACCAGGGAGGATCCTGCAGGGGAGGCCACCACCATTACCTCCCTTGGTGCTGTAGAAGGTGCTGCACACAAATATATATACATATATAGTACATCTTTTAATCAAGTCAATAATGACCACCCTCCGTTTATATGGTGACCTAAGTTTTGTTGGGTTTGGAGGTGTGCGGGAGAGCCGAAATGAACAGGTGGGGGTAGTGACACAAATACAGTAGAAATGTTAAAGCAGACAAAAAACAAACACACAAACAAACAAAAAGTGGTCAAGCTATCTTAACAATCTTTCTGTTAATACATAAACAATACAAAATCCAGATTCTGTACTTCTGAAGGTCACCATGAGAAGAAAGAGACGAAAAAAACTTGACATGCAGCAAGGACAATGGAAGACTAACACAACAGTCAGAACAAATTTAAACTTCAAACATCAAACACTTCCTCTGGACGTAACTGATGGACATTTTTCACTCCCTGCTTTGTTGTCAAGAGTGCAGAACAGTAGGCTAACCTTGCTGTGCTTTAGTGGGCTGATTGCCGATCTGTTTTTGACACCATGGTCTACATTGTTTAACTGTTCCGGACTGTTTTGTTCTTTCTGATGCATTCCACTTGTCTTGTAGATGAGTCCGTCATCAGCAAAAGTGAGGATAGGGCTAGTCCATTGATTATTTAGGTCAGCAAGCCCTTTTGTATACATGTTGTAGAGAACATGAGAAGTGGTGATCCTTGAGGGAGTCCCATGGAAAGATTTGTGGTGCTGAACACCAGTTTCCAAATCGTAGGACTACTGTTCATTCTTGCAGTGTAGTAGCAATTCATTATTAATCAAAGACGGTAGCATTAGGCCCACTGTACCTGCTTAAAATTTGCCCTTGCTACTCTACAATGTAATATTAGCATATTAAACAGCAGATGAATCATAACTATTTAACACATAAGTACTTTGAAGGTACCTGAGAAAAAGTGCTGATTTTACGCACTTTTTCCCCTACATGACCTTGACCTTGGTTTCCAAATATATGAATCCTTGTCTCCTCAATAGTCCCAACGTTTGGCCCAAATTTGGTACAGATTCATCCAGAATAGTAGAGAAAATCTTGCTAGCATATTTTTTATAACAGACACAAAGGCAAGACACAAACACACCCACTCCTGTCATATAAAAGTCTCTTCCTTTACTTTCTTTTTTCAAAGAGAATTGGAAAAAAATTATTGACACAAATAACAACCTCCTTTTCTTTATTTAACCCTTCACTCCTGCACCCTGTCCACCAGCATCCTGCACAGCCACCATGTCAGCAAACAAAACTTAACCCTTTGACTCCTCCCCTACTTACCAGCTTCCTGCAAATATATGGATAGGTTGAGGCACTCAAAGGGTTAAGTTTTTGCAGTTGGTGATAAGGTGCAGGAGTCAAAGGGTTAAAGAGAGGCTGAAATAAGTCATTAGCACACATAACAACAACCACATGAAGAAATAGAAAAAAGAACATTAGACAGACAAAGCAAAAAGAGAATCAGAACAGCATGTAGAGAGGTAGGGACAGAGAGAAGGAACAGACAGAGAGACAGAAAGACAGAGAATACATACACACATATACACTCACACACACACACACACACACACACACACACACACACACACACACACACACACACACACACAACACACACACCACACACCCACACACACGCACACACAGCCACAATGCAGTACATGCACACACACAGCACACGCACACTCACACACAACACACACCACGCACAACACACATACTCAGAGCACACACACATGCACACACACATATACACACACACACGCACGCACATACACACTCACACACAATGTGCACATGCACACACACATACACACACGTGCACACACACGCCATGAGCATGTGCGTGTGCACACACACACACATAGATGCACTCTCTCTCTCTCTCTCTTCTCTCTCTCTCTCTCTCTCTCAGTCAGTCAGTCAGTCAGTCAATCACTCTCTCTCTATCTATCTATCTATCTATCTATCTCTCATCTATCTATCTCTTTTTTATACACTCATACATTCAATATATCATAGAACAGAGACCAACCAGTTTGTTGTGTGGTGTTGACCACAGGAAGGACCATCCACTCTGCCGGCCATTTAAGGTGGTCCGCACCGCAAACTCGTAGGCTGTAGCCACCTCCAGATCTGTTATCATCATCATCGTCATCATCATCACCACCACCATCATCATTATCATCACCACCACCACCGTCATCATCATCACCATCATAATCATCATCACCACCACCACTACCACCACCACCACCGCAACCATCATCATCATCACCACCATCATCATCACCACCATCATAACATCAACACCACAGTCTTCATTATCATCATCGTCATCATCATTGTTATCATCATAATCATAATCACAATTATCATCATCATCATGTTTCTTTATTTACAACGCAAATACACGCTCACACACTCATACACTTAAGCACTCAGACACTGAGTATAAAATCGCCACACCCTGCTTTCAAAATCTAAGTCTGAATACCATGCCAACACATAAGTCAGAATACTTCCTGCCCCTCCAAAAAAACTTCCAACATCTCAGGTCTCAAGCATCTTCTCTTGGATAAGAAATAAGAAAGATGAAATCCACAAATTTTCTTTTTCTATTTTTTTTCTTCTTTTTTTTCTGTTTCCTATTTTCTTAGATTATTTGTGTTATAAAAATGAAACTACTATTCTTCTTCTTCTTACTATTATTATTATCATCCTTATTATTACTATTATTACATACACCTCTCTCTCTCTCTCTCTCTCTCACTTGCTCACCCACTCACTCTTTCTTTCCTTCATGCACTCGCACATGCACACACAGATGTACTTACTTTCTCACTTTCCGTCATTCACTCCCATTCCCAACTCCTCCAACATATACACATAAATAATACACACTTATCCAATGATACAGATAGAATTCTGAATTAGTGTGTCCTTTATGCATGTGTGAGAAAGAAGATAAGACACACACAAACACAGGCTAGATTCCAATTTAGTGTGTCCTTTATGCATGCGTGGAGAAAAGATAAGATGCACACAAATACAGACTAGATTCCACTTAGAGTGTCTTTTATGCATGCATGCTGAAAAAAATAAAAGATACACACAAACACACAAGCACAATCACTTAGGATCTCACCCCCACCTCCCATCACACACAAAAACACTCTCCCTCTCCCCAAAATCCCCACCACTCCACATAAACACCCTTTAACCCACCTGTGACATTCAGAAAAGTGGTGGTGGCATTGAGGTACGCATAATTCTCCCCGCTGATGGCGGAGTACCGAATCACATAGACACGACCATCCATGGGCTGTCTGGATGAAGATGAAGATGATGATGAAGAAGATGAGGAGGAGGACGGAGAAAGAGGCCTCTTGAGGAAAGAGGGATCAATCCATGACACCATGATGGACGTGGGGGAGAGAGGGACCACTTTCAGCTTGACCGGAACTTCCAGTTTCACTTCAGGGGGAGCTGACATATACACATACATACACACGTGCACACACACAACGCATGCACACACACACAACACACACACACACACACACACACAACACACACACACACACACACACACACACACACACACACACACACACACACACACACACACACACTCACAACACATCCGCTTAATATCACTCATAGTGAAAACATTAAATCAAAGAACAATGAACACATCATTTCATTAAATATATACACTGAAGATACAAGTACATAAGTTACACTTAATGACTACATAATTTAACATGACATTTTGTGTTGAAATGAAACACACACACACACACACACACGCACTGCACATATGCATGCACACACACACACACGCACACACTGATAGATTTTATTTGTACATTTTTTTTTTTTTTGTGGTTAACAAACAGACCACTTTCGGCTTAACTGGAACCTGAATTCACTTCGAAAGCTCTCTCACACACACACCACACACACACACACACACACACACACACACACACACAACACACACACACCACACACAACACAACACACACACAACACACACACAACAAACACAACCACAAACACACAACACACACACACAACACACACAGGGATTTTATTTGTATATTTTTTAGGTGGGTGATAGATGAACCACTTTCAGCTTAACTGGAACCTGAAATTCACTTCCTGAAAAGCTGAGACACACACACACATATAGATGGATTCATCATCATCATCATCATCATCATCATCATGTGCCCTGCCACATGGCGTTGGCGATCATGGCCCTCCATATGCATCTATCCCTTGTCGCTGCAAATACATCTTCCACCCTCTCTGTCCTCAGCCAACCTACAAGTCCGTCGAATAATTTCTCCCTGGGTCTACCTGGTGTTCTCTTTCCCTCCAGCTTTCCTGTTGTGATCAGGTGCTCTAATTCCCCTTTCCTCATAAAATGGCCAATAAATATTGCTTGTCTTTTCCTAATCTTTTTATCAATGATCTTCTCGTGTCTGCCTCCATCAAGACTGTCTCGTTTGATGGATTCTATTTGTTAATTTATTCAGGAAAAGGGAGCAGGACCATTTTTTACCTTGACAGGTACCTCCACTTACAGGCTAGCTGAGATACACACACGCAGACTGATTTTGTGATTGTTTAACCCTTTGACTCTCACACTCTGTCCACCAGCATCCTGCATTCTCAACCACGCCAGCAAAGCAAAAACTTAACCCTTTGACTCCCTCATTATATCCACCAGCTTCCTAAAGAAAGCTGGTGGATAGAATGAGGGAGTCAAAGGGTTAAGTTTTTGCAGTTGGTGGATTGGGTGCAAGAGTCAAAGGATTAAACTACAATGATATCTGATTATCATTACATCAACATATGGACTAGGTAACGTTATTTGATTATCAATTTATTTATTCATTTATCTCTTCTACTTACTTGTATATCACTTACAGTTTAACTGGATCTACTGTAACCAAAAAAAAAACACAAAAAAAGAATAAGAAAGCGTATTTAATACAACAAGACAGGCGCGAATTTGTCAAGCATAAGATGACAAACAAACAAACACCAGATACAAAAATTAGGAGAAAAAGACTGAAACTTCCCTGCTACTCCATCCACTATGAGAAAAGGAACATGTGTAGTATCAAATATGCGTTCTCATTCTTTTTTCATATTTTTTCTGGTTCCTGTTTGCTTGAACGCAGGCAGTCACACTTGTTTTGGATTTTGGATCTACTGTGTCAAATTCAGACTGCACTGCCCAAGGAGAGTGTGTCGTCCTAGCACTGGTGATGCTGTGCATACTTTACATGTTGCTTGCGTAACATATCACAGTATGGATTCATATGACATGAAACACATGAGGCAGTCGAATTCTTGATGAACACTATTCTTCTTTTTGTGAACATATAGGGATAACCATGACAATGGTCTTTTGTTCACGATGCTATTGCCATGCAAGAGTTGCTTCCCTTTACCTTTGTTGGATTCCTTGATTCACTCTATGCCGGTGTTTACATAGTCAGCAACTCAACCTGGAGATGTCCGCATTTCTAGATTGTAACTTCAAAAGTCACAATGTTGTGGTGGTGTATCACATTCAAAACCACCATGTAGAGACAATCTCTAGGGTAATTTATTGCATACTTGAACTTCACATAGGAAAGCTGGAGGGAAAGAGAACACCAGGTAGACCCAAGGAGAAAATATTGGACGGACTTGCAGAGTGGCTGAGGAAAGAGAGGGTTGGAGATGTACTTGCAGCGACAAGGGATAGATGCATATGGAGGGCCATGATCGCCAACGCCATGCAGCAGGGCACCTGATGATGATTGAACTTCACTTTTCGGCTGTGCATGCACTATGTGTCATGCAATATGGAAAGTTCTGAAGTAACTTTGCTTCCTTTCATTTGTAAACACGATGAAAATGGTAACGTGTAGGAGTGTGTTCGAGTCTGCAGATGAAGCAAAAAGTTGCACAACATTGATGATGTGATTGAAACACTTAGAACTGAGAGGTGAAATGTTAAAAGTCATGATAATGAATCAAATATCTGATTTTGTCCTGTGCAACGCATGTTGTTCTGCTGAAAAAGAAACATCTCAGTTTGGATATCACACAATGCAAAAACTCGGTGAATGCATTCTTAATTCTTTTTTTTTCAACATTATTACTTTGCTTTGCAGTACTTACCACGGAGGGTCTGTATGACACGGAACTGCGGAAAACTCTCTCCGATATGGTTAAACGCTCGTACACTGACAATGTATTCTGTGTCAGGCTCTGTAGATACA
>JAPXFY010000034.1:9922461-9967461 GCA_030674185.1 Monoplex corrugatus
AGACATACAAAGATGCATGCACGCACGCACGCACGCACGCATGCACGCACGCACGCACGCACGCACACACACACACACACACACACACACACACCGTCTAATATGAAATTACCGTCTAATAAATTACCGTCTAATATCACTCATAATGAAAAGACGTTAAATCAAGGAAAAAACAAACGAACATACACACACACACACACACACACACACACACACACACACACACACACACCACACACACACACACACACGCACACACACACACACACACAAACTCACACACAAACTCACACACATATATAGAGAAAACACAAGTACACAGGCAGACAAACAAAAATGCTGATGAACACATACTTACAGACAGGCAAGCACACACATACACACACATACACATACACATAGATACAGAGAAAACACAAATACACAGGCAGACAAATAGAAATGATGACAAACATATGGACAGACAGACAGGCAAGCACACACACACACACACACACACACACACACACACACACACACACACACACACACACACAAAGACACACACACACACACAAACACACAGACACACACAAATACACACAGAGAAAACACAAATACTTAGGCACACAAATAGAAATGCTGACAAACATATAGATAGACAGACAGACAGGCAATCACACAGACCGAGGCATTGATGGTAGTCATGGTAACATCAGAAGGCGGGGCCTTGGGTCTGGAAGACAAAGTGTCAGCAAAAATGACACTTCCTTCGCCGATGACGGTACCACTGAAGGGAATGATTTCAAAGCGGTACTGACTGTAGGGTTTCAGGCTCCCTGGGCATAGCATCACTATTGTCAATAATCATCATCATGATCATAATCACCATCATCATCATAATCATCATCATTATCATCATAATCATCAAAATCAGATTCATCGTCATCATTATCATAGTCATTGTCACCATCATGCTCACCATCTGTTATGTAGTCTGTGTTTCACAAACTAGAACACTACTGCTACGCCAAAGAGGGATCCTAATGAAAGAGTGACATCACCATCTCTGCCCCACACATGCAAACTGTGTGTGTGTGTGTTTGTGTGTGTGTGTGTGTGTGTGTGTGTGTGTGTGTGTGTGTGTGTGTGTGTGTGTGTGTGTGCCCATCTCTGTGTGTGTGTGAGTGTGTGTGTGTGTGTGTGTGTGTGTGTGTGTGTGTGTGTGTGTGTGTGTGGTGTGTGTGAGTGCCCATCTCTGTGTCTGTGTGAATGTTTGTGAGTGTGTGTGTGTGTGTGTGTGTGTGTGTGTGTGAGAGTGTGTGTGTGTGTGAGTGTGTGTGTGCATGTGTGTGTGTGTCTGTCAGTCTGTCCATCTGTGTGTGTGTGTGTGTGTGTGTGTGTGTGTGTGTGTGTGTGTGTGTGTGTGTGTGTGTGTGTGTGTGTGTGTGTGTGTGTCTGTGTGTGTCTGTGTGTGTCTGTGTGTGTCTGTGTGCACGTGTGTGTGTGCGCGCGCATGTTCACATGTTCAGATTTTTCTTGCTTGAGTGTACACACATTATGAAGTGACCTTGAGTCTCCTGTGTCACCCACACCTTGCCGCCCCACACTCCCACCCCCACCCCCTCTTTTCCTCCTCACCTGCCACATAGTCAGCAGTAGGGGCAGTAAGCCACGCTGACTGTTTGTCCCGCTTGCCAGGCCGCCAGTAGCGAATTTGGTACTTGCTAACTTGACCTCGCAGCGGAGGCCGCCAGTGAACATGGATTTCCGTGGGGGACAGGGCCACGGCTGTGGCTTTTAGTACTGTGCTGGGTGGCATTGCTGCACACAGTGATTTTTTTTTCATGGAAAACACAAATTAGAAAAAAAAAGTACAGAAAAACGAACGAGGAACTGTCAATATGACAAAAGTGGTTGGTGTGCCTAGGTGGTTTGCAAGTTCGAATCACTGTCTGTATGATTGTTGGGTCTCTCTTGTTTTTGTTTCATTTTTTGTTTGTTTGTTTGTTTTTTGTTTTTTGGCATAACAAGCTCCTATCCCAAAGTTGAACATGCTTCATTTGAGAAAATTGGAGCCACTTTCATCATCATCACCACGTGCCCTGCCGCATTGCGTTGGCCATCTTGGTCCTTCATATGCATCTATCCCTTGTCGCTGAAAGTACATCTCTGTCCTCTCTATCATCTCACCCTCTCTATCCTCAGCAACCCTGCAAGTCCATCCAATATTTTCACCCTAAGGTCTACCTGGTGTTCTCTTTCCCTCCTGCTTTCCTGTTGTGACAAGGTACTCTAATTCCCCTTTCCTCATAAAATGGCCTCTAAATGTTGCTTGTCTTTTCCTCTGTGTGTGTGTGTGTGTGTGTGTGTGTGTGTGTGTGTGTGTGTGTGTGTGTGTGTGTGTATGTGTGTGTGTGTGTGTGTGTGTGTGTGTGTGTGTGTGTGTGTGTGTGTGTGTGCGTGTGTGAGTGTGTGTTTGACCTCCCACCACGAAATCAGTCTTAACTCGCAGTCAGTCGAACAGCACTAGGAGCTGAAAAGGTGACTGAGGGTCTATCTGGGGTGTTCTGACTTTTTCTCAAAATTGACTCCTGTGGACTGTAATCTATCCCCCACAGAATTTTCTTTCTTGAAAAAATATCACTAATCAATTAAAATGATATTTATTGTAGCAGAAAGAACGCCATTTCTAACTGAGAGAACCTATTTTTGTCTCATATTGCGAACCGTACCCTGTACAGAACCCCCACATGTAATATACTGACAGAAAGCTGTTTGGTGCACCTTTCGGATTATGACAGCTAAATTAGAAACAAACCAAGTCAAAGCCACCAAATAAAGAAATTTAAGGAAAATGTGTAGGAGAGTACATAAAAACTTTAGAGGTCGTTTTCTCAAAATGGCCATCATACAACTTAATGACTTTAAACATACATAACGTCTACATTTTGTTGAGTACAAGCTTTATTCATGTACCAAAATAATCAGCTGGGAGGTCATATGTATGTGTATATATATATACATATATATATATATATATAACTGTATATGTATATATATATATATATATATATATATATATATAGAGAGAGAGAGAGAGAGAGAGAGAGATGTGTGTGTGTGTGTGTGTGTGTGTGTGTGTGTGTGTGTGTGTGTGTGTGTGTGTGTGTGTGTGTGTGTATACATATATTCATAATATTAATCACTACTTGTTATTCACATCTCACCTCCCTCCTTACATAATACATATGTGTGCGCGCGCGCACACACACACACACACACACACACACACACATAAAAAGACCCACGATCTTCCGTACGTTCTCACTGTCCACGACTCTGTGTTGAAAGGTGTCAACTCAAGAAGACTGGGACGATCTTACGGTTTTGAAGGAGACTCGTGCCCTGTGAACGACCCTCATAACATTAAAAGCTCATTAGATATGGCCTTTTCCAAATTTGATGATTCAGCAGACTGTATTGTTTTTCACTGTGGTGTGCATGAATTGAACAGCAAAGATCTCCCTGCAACAACTAAACATCTCGCTTCAGGCATAAAACAAATAGCACAAGAACATCCAAAATCTAAACTAGTCGTTAGTAAGGTTGCCCCTGTACGGCAGGCCCGAATGGAGGTTCAACGAAATCTGTTCAACGCTTTTCTATCTGCTGAACTTGTTGATATGAAAAATATTTCTTTTGTATCACATGAGAACCTTCGTACCACTCAACAATTTCTAAAAGACGACATTCACCCCACCACCAGAGGAAGTAGCATCATTGCAGGAAATCTTGGAAGGCACATTCGAGACCTATTTTGGGAGACTCCAAGAAGAACATCAAGATCAAGATCATCACAGCTACACCCTTCCAGATTCTCCAGAGGACAGTACCACCCTTTTGACAACTACACACCATGGTGGCCGTATAATATGTTTTGAAATAACAGTATTACATATACAATACTTAATGTTCATGTCACAGGACTTTTTCCTCGTCATCTCTGACATTTCTTCTGCTGAAAATAAACAATAACTAGGTTTTAGTCCGACTATCAAGACTCGGTCAGACTATACACTCTGTACATTTGAAGACGTGAATGCCATTATTTTGATTTTTGGTTATTTGTTATCCCTTGTAATCTATTATCACCTTTATAAGTTATTCGTACGTTGGACTATGTTATTTTCTTTTTATTGATTTTGCTACAATTTTGTTTTCTTTACTTCGTAGTCTAAGTAATTACGTAATTTTCTTTCTGTCCAGTTCTCCTGGACACAGAAAATCAAAGTATTCATTATTATCGACCATAAATAACAGTTAATAGAAAGTTGGAGATTAACCAATATCAGCAATGCGAAAACAATCCCAAGTCAAGTTTTTGCAATGGAATTGTAGATCCCTTTCCACCAATTCGGCTTACTTGGAGCATTTCCTAGCATCAAATAGGTGTGAAATTTTGATTCTACAGTCGATGAATGTTGTCGCTACCAAGCTACCCAATTTCCCCAATTATTATTATCCTCCAGTCTATGAATGTGGGAATCACGGGAAGAAGGTATCCACCGCGATTTATATACTCAAAGAGTTACAATACTGCTTACTTACTTCCCCAGTTTTGAAATCAAGCGAAGATTTGCATGCTTGTGCTGCCACTGTCCAATTAAGCAATTCTCTAAACATTAACGTTTTGTCAGTCTACCTACCAACAGGTCCAAATGACCACAACACAGAATGGCTGCGCACTATCCAAGATCAGCAGCGTGGTAAATGGCTAATAGGTGGAGACTTTAATTCCCACTCCCCATTTTGGGAAAAGAACTGTTCTACTGTTACGAGCAATCGTTTGGTAGAAAATATCGTTGATAGTTCGCTTTACCTTCTAAATGATGGTAGTGTCACTAGGATCCCTGATGTTTCCAAACACAGGGCGACAGCCATCGATTTGTCTCTAATCTCACCAGAATTAGTACCATCGTGTACCTGGGAAACTCACAGAGACACTTTGGGAAGCGATCACCTACCTATCATCATAACCATAACTGACAAAAACATCAGGATGAAAGACAGCTCTCCTGAAATTATTCCAAAATATAATTACAAGCGTTCTGACTGGTCCTTATTTCGAACTGCTCTAGCTAATCAAGATTACAGACATTATGAAAGTGAAAATGTAGACATTATGTTTTCTAAATTCCAAGAGTCAATTTTAGCCGCTGCAGACCTATCGATTCCGAAACTCAAATCTTCTAGATCAAATAATCGATTGGGTAATGTTTGGTGGACAGAGGCATGTGAGAAAGCAGTTCAATATAAAAGGGAGAAATTCAAAATCTACATCAAAAGCCGGAAACCTGAGGATCATGTCGAAATGAAAAAAGCTAACATCCAATGTAACAAAATCATTGCTGAAGCAAAGAAAGATTATTGGGCATCATTCTGCACAAAAGAAATTTCAGATTTCAAAGATTTCCATAAAGTCTGGACGAAAATGAAACAAATGAAGGATGGAACCAACTTACCTAGGTGTCCGATAATGATTGAAACATGTAACACATTTCCTTCAGACATGGACAAAGCAGAAACTTTTGTGGATCTGTTCGCCAAAAACAGTAAAGTTGAAGGTTTATCTCCTGACTGCAAACATCACAGAGAAATGGAAGATTACAACCCAATCTACACTGATCCAGTACCACAGAATGATCTCTGGTTTAATTCTCCAATCACCTTAGAAGAGCTAAAAAACACAGTACTGTCTCTACACAACAAAAAGAGTTCGGTAGGTGTTGATGCAGTTTCGACTGAAATGATTAAACATCTCCCTGAAAACTACCTTATTTTCCTACACAAAATTTTGCAGAAATGCTGGGTTACTGGAACTGTGCCACAAATCTGGCAAAAGTCTATAGTTATACCAATCTTAAAAACAGGAAAATCGAAAACCGATAAAAACAGTTACAGACCTATTGCTTTAACGTCCCACACAAGCAAACTAATGGAAAGATTGGTCTTAAACAGACTTTTACACTACTGTGATAAAAATAACGTTATTCCGGTAAACCAGGCAGGTTTTAGAAAAGGAAGATCCGCAGTTGAGCACCTAGTTAAACTTACAACTCAGATCAAACAACAGTTTGCCCGCAGAAAAAGTGTTTTAGCTACTTTCTTTGATGTGAAAAAAGCTTACGATCAAGTTTGGCATAAACGTTTATTGTTCAAGCTAAAATCTGTTGGTTTATCGGGCAATATGTTCAATTACATTAAATCTTTTTTAGCTAATAGAACAATTCAGGCAAGAGTGGGAGCTAGTTATTCTTCTTCACGATGCCTCGACATGGGGATTCCACAAGGTTCAGTGATAGCACCTATTTTATTTAATATCCTTATACAGGATCTTCCTAAAGCTCTTTCAAATCGTGTTGTTTTAGTACAGTACGCTGATGATATATGCACTTGGATGAATATCACTTTAAAAAAGACAACTCCACAGAGAACGCGAAATTACATCAGGAAGTTGTATCAAATTGATCTTGATAATCTTGGAAACTATATGTTAGAAAATGGGCTGTCATTGTCAGCAGAAAAAACTAACATGATGCTGTTTGATCCTGGTGGTAACTCAAATAACTTGCCTATTTTCAAATTGCTTGGTGAAGTGTTAAATTACAAACAGGTCGTAAAATTCCTGGGAGTTTACATCACGTCCAAATTAAGCTGGAATGTCCATTTTGATTATATTTTAACAAAAGCGCGAAAAACCTTAAATTTTCTAAAGATAATAAGCAAATTACCATGGGGAATGGATACAAATGTACTGATTCATCTGTCAACAGCGCTGGTCAGGTCTAAATTATCCTACGCGCAAGAAGTTTTCTTCAATGCACCCAAATATTTACTAAAAAAGATTCAGAGCTTGGACTGCAAAAGTCTTAAAATTGCACTAGGTGTACCAACTCATGCTTCTACTCTGGAAACGTACAAAGTTGCTGGAATTCTACCTTTAAACAACCATCGTGAGTTAGCTACAGCAAAGTTTGCAATTAGAACTACCTCACAAGTGGATAATTTTGTGAGCAAAGAAATTAAGATCAGGTCTGATACTGACTTTCCAAAACGAGCAAAAAACATTTCATCACAAATTACAGCCGCAACTTACATATCTGGCCTGATCAAACAGTCCAACATAACAATGGATGAAATTGCTGAGAAACCAACGATAACGCCTATCCCTACATGGGAAATGCTAAATGCCACATTTGATCTCGATTATGCAAAAGTTAAAAAAGATGATAATGTCAACATTACGCTATCCACAGCTTGTGAACACATCGATGAAAAGTACAGTACCCACCTCCACATTTTTACCGATGGGTCAGTCTTAGCAAACCAGAGCGCTGGAGCAGCCTTTTATGTTCCAAAATTTAACATTAAAAAGTCTTTTTTCATTGGGGCAAATGTATCTATATATACAGCAGAATTGGTCGCTGTTGTTCAAGCGTTGCATTATTTAATAAGCCTTCGGCCTGTGTCATTCAAAGTAGTTCTCTTTGTTGATTCAAAATCTGTATTATATGCCTTACAGTCTTTTGATACAGACACAAGACCTGACTTAATTATTGAGGCAAATCATCTAATACATTGTTTAAAGATAAATGGTTCGGAAATCAATTTATGCTGGGTGCCTTCTCATGTTGGTCTTCATGGCAACAACGTAGTTGACAGAGCAGCTAAATCCGGTGCCCTCCATTCTGAAAATTCCATAGAATTACATGTTAACACCTCGGTAAAAGAAGCTTACAACTCGCTAGAATTAGCATCATGGATTCGATTTCATGAACATTTAAATGAAAAATTTGTGTCTCAAAAAAGAATCAAACTTTCAGTTCAAAATATCTGTAAAAATTTGCAGTATTCCTCGTTATATCATTTGAGATTAATTGTTATGACATATTTTCGCATTCAACTGAACGCTTTGAAAACAAAATATTGTAACAACGTTTTATGTATTTGTGGCGAACAATTCACATTGTATCACTGTTTGTTTTACTGCAGAAAGCTTCGTTCCTTTTTACCAAAGACGTTTACACAAGGAAACTATCTTGAAACGCATTTTAAAGAAGTAGTATCGGATCAAGTTTTGTTAGTTAAAATTTCAGAATCATTGGTTCACAGTCCTGTTAATGTGTTACTTTAAGATTATTATTATAATTATGATTATTTTTGTTTTGTTTTGTTTTTATGACGATTTTTCTTTTACATTATTGATGTTAGCGTTGTTCTAGTATCATTTCTCTCTTCATCCATAACCTTTTTCTTAAGACCTTGCCGCTTCCTTTTAATTTTTTTTTTACGTCCCTTACTCTGTTCCCCTCTCCCCTCCACACCCCCCCCCCCCCTTATTTCATCCTCCATGCCATTTTTCCCCGTCTAATATCACTTATAGTGAAAAGACGTTAAATCAAGCAACGAACACACCACACACACACACACACACACACACGCACACACGCACACACGCACACACGCACACACACACACACACACACACACACACACACACACACACACACACATTACCTTTGGTGATAGCCCTCAAGTACATCGGTTCACTAACAGCGTACTTGTTGAATGCTCTCAAGGCAATGATATACTTGGTGGATGCATCTGACACAAAAACAACACATTCCAAATTTCATACCCAATCATGATCAATATCACATATGATTTTAACATTTTATACATCGTCTTACACAGCTCGTGTGCCAGCAAGCTTTCGAATAGGCCAGCCATGGATGCATGGTTGCTTTGTGACAAACTTAGGACTGAAAGGTTGAACGTTCAGTTTCAGTTTCAGTATCTCAAGATAACATCTTTGCACTCAGATTGAATTCCATATGCACTGACTTCACAGGTGCCATGTAATGGAGAAGATCCAGAATGATCACGGCACAAGCCTTACGCCTGCACATACACCCATGAGCTGGCCAGGTCCTGAGGTCCTGCCTAGATAGTTCCATAACCCTGAGTTCGTAGGGGATTGAGGTATTAGAGACCTCAACTTTTCCCGGGGCCAGCACCACAAAGGCGGTGCCCATCCCCCTTCCCTCTCTTCAAATTCATTTTCATATTCACTTTTTTTTTCAACCAAGACTTCAGAAAGGCAAGAAGATTAATTGGTCTTCAAGGGTGGGACCTGGGAAATCAGCCTATCTCTCCAATAATTTTTACCAAGGCAGCTGGGCAACGCCCTGCTCTTCATGATTTTCAATTGCCATGGGATCTTTAGCATGTGCAGCCAAAAGGCACACATCCCCTTTCGAAGGACTAGACGTTCAGTTTGATTTTCCGGTCAAACTGATGAGAAATGTTGAGGCCTCTACAGGGAGCAAACCCTGGAACCTTGAGTTTAGTTATTGGCAGGTGAACGTCTGAACCATTCTGCCACTCTTCTCCTTGCTGAACATTCAAATCCTCTCAGTTTCAGATACTTTCCTCCATCCAGATGGCTTCTAGCTCTTATTGTTATTGTTGTTTAAAGCCCAGCCAACTGCATAGAGCCATACCAGAGCTATAACCACTTCAAAGCATACACAACTTATAAAGGGAAAAAAAGAAAAGAAAATTAAATACGCATATCATTGCATTTGTCCACAGAATCTAAGGTTATGTCCCTGGCGTTGACCACTCTGTCCAATCTATCACACAGGGGATTTAAAAAACATACCTGAATACAAATTTAAGTATACTTAAGGACACCAAAACATACATAAAAATAGGCGTAAATTACCTAAAATTGCTTATGCATATCTCACCTCCCTAGAGCCTAAAATACACTAAATACATGTACCCAATTATCAATCTTAAGTACATAAGACTATCAAACACATAAAGATGAATGGACCAGCAAGGCAGAAAATGACAGGAAGAAATGACAGAAAGAAAAGAAATAAGGCAGAAACAAAGAAAGTGACAGAAAAGAGGGCATTTCTAGCACAGAATTTCCAGAAGGTGGGGATACTATTTATACTGAAAGAGCCCCCGGCATTCCCAAGTGGTGGGGGGGGGGGTGGCTTCTAGCTGACTGTTATGATGAGCTCACGGGGAAAAGACTGAGACTTCAAATTTCCTGCACAACTCAGCAGGCATTTGTATCTCTTGGGCCTGGCTGACAGAAAATAAGGCACAATAAAAAATGTCATCATCAAGTGCCCTGCCGCATGGCGTTGGCAATCATGGCCCTCCATATGTATCTATGCCTTGCTGCCGCAAGCACATCTTCCACCCTCTCCGTCCCCAGCCACCCTGCAAGTCCGTCCAATTTATCATCCCTGCGTCTACCTGGTGCTCTCTTTCCCTAAACCTATCCTGTTGTGACCAAATGCTCTAATTCCCCTTTACTCATAGAATGGCCTATAAATGTTGCCTGTCTTTTCCTAATCTTCCTTATCAATGATCTTCTTGTGTCTGCCTCCATCAAGACTATCTCGCTTGTTTTCTTTGCTGCCCATGGAACTCTCAACATTCTTCTAAGAAAACACACAAAAAATGTATGAAGGAAAAAAAAACAACTAAACTGTTCACCTACTCAGGCCCCGAACAGTGAACTGTGTGGCCGATGATCCAAGCTCCACTCGGTCGATTTCTGATGGAGCATCCACTGGGCCGTAAATCATGCGGTAACCTAGCAACGGGGACTTTTTGCTTCCGGGTTCATCCGAGGAAGTCCACATGACACGGATGGAGTCCAGGGTCGTCACAGCCTTGACCTGTTTAGGGGCCACTGGAGGCAGCAGTTCTGTGGACAACAAGATGACTCATTGTATTCAATCTACACATTGCTCCAACACTGAACACATGTACAAGAACAAACTGCATTGAATATTTGTTTGCTGTTGTTGTTGTTGTTGTTGTTGTTGTTGCTGTTGTTGTTGTTGTCAATAGTTCGCTGCTGCCTCATCCTCTGCAAAACTTCAGTATCACCATGTCCATGCCGCTCATTTGGGGGTCTCCGCCACTCCTCTAAAATTCACTGCAACTGATATCACCATGACAGCAGGGTATCAAGGCCAACAGAATCTAGGATAATTTTTTTTACCAATGCTATGATGATGATGTGCATGAGAATGATAATGCTATGGAAATCCATTCCAGATTGAGACTGCATGAGAGAGTTGTACCATGCACAGTTTGACAAGGATTGTTTGTGCTCATCTCACCTCACCTCACCTCTCTCCCTCGCTGGGATCGTCAGCAGGAGCCACACTCGATGTCACAAGTCTTCTCCAGGTAACACGACTGAGATATCTGTGGGCGACCTCCTGGATCCCCAGACCATAGACTTCAGCAATGTTGTTGAAATAGGAGGTGTGCGGTCATCCCTTTCTTCTCCTCACCTCAACTTTCCCCTGCAGGACCGTTAATATCAAATCTGTTTTGGTGTTTCTGATCGCATGGCCTACGCATTTCAGCTTTCTTTTGTTGATCTCTGCCAGTAACTGTTTGTGTTATGCAAATGGAACTGTCTATTATTACATATGATCTACAACAAAGGAACCAAGAGTAGACACACACAAACCATGAGGATGTTTCTGTATACGTATCCACTGCGAGGGAGCTTCGTAACCCCATGTGGTTAGCGTGGCAATGCGTAGGTAGTATGTCTCATCTCTTCCCAGTCCTGTCAATCAAATCAATCATCAATCAATCAACCAATCAATAAAACAATCAATCAATCAATAAAGCAATCAATCCCATAAATCAGTCAGTCAATCAGATAGTCATCAGACAAAACTCAAATGATAGACAATTCATTAGTCAATCAGTCTGTTGTTTGGTGTATCACCAATCAATAGATCGGTCAATCAATCAATCATCAATTCATCCATCTATCAATAATCAGTCAATCAAGAATACGTTCATTCATTCATCAATTAATCCATAAATCTGCCAATCAACCAATTAATTAATCAATCAATCAGTCAATCAATCAATCAATCATCAACTCATCCATCCATCCTTCCATCCATCCATGCAGAAATCAATCCAGCTTCTGATTAAAGCAAAATTCATCAAAACCATTGCAAATTGCAAACAAGAAGAAAGAGGGGATTTGCATAAGATATTAACCAATCTGCATAAACTATTAACCAATTAATCAAACCAGATTCTGATTAAAAAAAACAACAACAACAACAACAATCATCATCAAAACCATCACAAAATCCAGAGAGGAAAATTTTCCAAAAACTCCATTAATCAATCAGCTTCCAAGTGAAAGAAATCACTCAAAATAGGCAAAATGTACGGGTGGTGGGGGATGAATACATCATCTGTTTAAACTAGATCAACAGTCACAACCTTGCAAACTCAAAACAGTCCACGCTGTCATGAGAGTGGCTCCTTTGGCTCAAACTTTGTAAAAGATATGCACACACAATGAGAAACCTCAGCAGATGCCATCCCCCTCTCTGTCTCTGTGTCTCTGTCTGTCTGTCTGTCTGTCTGTGTGTCTGTCTCTCCCCCCCCCCCCCCCAACACTCACACACACTCACAGTCATTCACAGAGAGAGAGAGAAGAGAGAGAGAGAGAGAGAGAGAGAGAGAGAGGAGAGAGAGAGAGAGAAACAACATCGTTACAGTCAATATAAAACCTTCCCTTTTTCAAAAAGAAGTTAAAAAAGAAAAACAAAGAGGGAGAAAGGAAGACAGTCAGACAGACAGAAAAATAGCAATTTTTTTCTCGTTGTAGGCAGGCAATCAGGTAAACAGACAGAGAGACAGGCATGCAGACAGATAGCAGACTGACAGCCAGAGAGATAGACAGACAGAGAGACAGACAGACAAACACAGACAAGACACACAAACAGACAGAGAGGAAAAGAAAGTATAGCAATTAAGAGCTGTTCTTTCTGTTAAAGGCAGACAGACAGACAGACAGACAATGCTTAAGAAAATCAGCGTACCAATCAAGAACTGCTTGTTTCTGTTGCCCTCGATAAAGAGCATTTCTTGCTGCGTGTCATTCTCTCTCTTGTAGTACAGGTTGTAGCCTCGGATATACAGCCGGTCAATGTTCTGGGGGGATGCCCAGTCCAGCTGGATCATCTGCCATCAATAATGATGATGATGATAATGATGATGATGATGACGACGACAATGATGATGGAGACGATGGTGACGGTGATGATGATGATGATGACGACAACGATGACAACAATAACGATGACGATGACAATGATGATGACGATGTTGATGATGTTGATGATGATGATGATGATTGTGGTAGTGGTGGCGGTGATGATGGCGTCAGTGACAGTGGTGATGTTAATGAAAAATGATGGTGATGATGATGATGAATAGATGATAAAAGTGATGATGATTTGCAGCTGATCGATATTCTGATAGGACACTTAGTCCAACTGGATCATCTCTATCATTATAAATGACAATGATGATGATGATGATGATGATGACCATCATGATGATGATGATGATGAATAGATGATAAGAGTGATGATGATATGCAGCTGATCGATATTCTGATAGGACACTTAGTCCAACTGGATCATCTCTATCATTATAAATGACAATGATGATGATGACGATCATGATGACAGTTTAATTTCTATGGCAACACCCAGTCCACATTTATAACTTGTCAACATCAAAGATAACACCAATGATGATGATGATAACAACAATGATAATGAGGAAGACAATGGCAATGATAATGATGACACTACTGCTAGAAATAATCATGACAATGAAGATGACAATGATATAAAAGAATATCATGACGATATAACTACTACAAGTACAACTGTTCCTTCTGCTGCTGATACTATTGCTTCAACAGCTATCACTATTTGTCTTTATTATTTCATTTATTTATTTATTCATCTATCCATCTATCTATCTATCTATCTATAATTTATTTATTTATCTATTCACTTTACAAAATTTTTCTATTCACTCATTTATTTATTTTTATCTTTTTAGAATCATTGCACTCAGGGAGGTTACTTTTGTGCTCACCTTTTAATTTTTTTTCATCCCATTTTCTACGCCACTTTAATGGCCACAGAAGCTGGCTCAGTTTTTACAATGTGATGATGATGATGATGTAAATGAGGATGATAATCATTATGCTATGGAGTTTCATCTAGGATAATAACACTGAAGATTTGTACAGCACAATATTCCATGGAACAAGCTTCTATGAGCTCTGCACTTTACACAAAAAATTATGCAATAAAACATGTCAAAAATAAATCCATCATAAAAAGCACAACATGATATAGAACAACAACAAAATCTGGTACAAGGTCATCAGAAAAATAGTATTCATGCGAGCAAGAATACATATATACACACACGCACATGAACTCATGCACACACAGACACACACAGACGCAAACACACACATGTACGCATGCTCACACACACGTAAACAATCATATACTCAGACATGGACAAATACAGGCAAGCACCACTACCACTACCACCACAAGCCCATCCCCCAAATCCTTCCCCTCCACCCCCTACACACACACACACACACACACACACACACACACACACACACACACACACACACACACACGCACGCACGCACGCACACACGCGCAGCACACACACGCACACGCACACGCACACACACACACACACAAACACACAGAGATCCACAGAATATGACATCTGAGAAACTACTGGCAAGCACACTGATATACAGACCAAGACACACACACATAATGAGCCAAATGACCCATGTCACCAACACACACACATACACACACACACACATGGTCACACACACATGCACGTGCACACACACACACACAACACATACACCCACACCCACGCCCACACACACACACACACACACACACACAACACACACACACACACACACACACACAACACAACACAACACAACACAACACAACACAACACAATACAACAGACACATACAGACACACACACACAAAAACACACAACACACACACACACACACACACACACACACACACACACACAAACACACATACCGAAGAGTTCAGAGCGACGGCGGACACATTGGCAGGCTGTAAACCTTCGTTGGAGAGAGTGGTGACGGTGACATTACGACTGACGTCACCCAGGTTGTGTGTATTGAAGGGTGTGATGGTGATGACATAAGCATGACGTGGTTCCAGACCGTCAATATCATTTTTGAGGAAGTGGGTGTCCAGGTACCGGGTCTGGCCTCCTGTCAGGGCTCTGTACGACACCTGCAACCACCTGTAGTATGGTAGTCTGGAGTTTGGACTTTGTTCAAAGGGGATTCATCGCGCTTGGGCAATTCCATATACACCCCACCCAAATCTGCCAGCAGTTAACTGGCAGACTCCCTGAGCCTGCACAAAGTCCTGTAGGCTGGCAAGGTCTTGAAATGGAAAAGAGGGAGGGAGGAGAGAGGGGACATGTAAAATACATAGCTGACATCACCAGGATGCGGGCCTCCTTAGCTCAGTTGGTTGAGTGTCGGATTCACATGCTAATGGTTGTGGGTTCGAATCCTGGGGTACGCCATATCAAAACTGGCCTTCTCACTGTCCCATCTTAATATTATTGTTAACCCTTTCGCTGCTATGCCCTTTTTTAGCTCCGAAAACACTATTTGCCAGGCCATATTACATCACGGAGGGTAATAATTTAAAAAAAATTCTGACACAAAAACTACTCAATAAAAGTCCATAAAACTAATACTTTTCTGAAAGGTAATTGAATCCTCTATACACTGATCACAATTACACATCCATTCAACAGGACAGATGAAAGTTTATGTCCAATGAAACAGGATTTATTCTTTTTACACTATTCTAGACATGATATCATATAAGTATAAAAAAAGGGAAAAACAGTGAATAATAAAACTGAATTATTGTCAGAAAGCAAAAGAATGATAATGAAAAATGTATTTCCATACCTTCTGTCCAAGAAGAATCACAATCACCAAATACATGTTCATATCTACACACACACACTTAGCGACTCGAAAGAGTTTTCAGTGTCACTGTTGTTTTTTCTTTCTTTTTCTTTTTTTTTTTTTTTACAAATTTTGCAATAGCACATCACACAACACACAGATGAAAAATACATACACACACTGTGTCTACATAGGGCATCAGTCAGCAACTAGTAGTTTTTCTTGGTGTGGTACGCCACGAAGCAAGGCTGCACACAAAGAGATGGGTTCGAAGGACAATATCCACACACAAAGTTGGTTTCTTTCCTGATGCCCCTCTTGCTGTACACCTTGCACCTCCTGCCAGAGGAAAGCTTTCTGACAGTCTTCTCCAGGGTAATAGGGAAGTTTGTCAAGCATCTCGTTGTTGAGGAAGAGCCGGTAGTAGTCCACAGGTCTGTCCCCATCAGGCTGAATCTTCAGGCCAGGTTCCCCTGTGAACTGTGGAATATCTGGCTGGGTGTTGTTAGGTGGCACAAGGGGCTGGTCTAATACTGCACCTCTCCCTCTCCCTCTCTGCTGAGAAGCTCCCTGTCCCCTGCCTCTGGTCTCACAGTCTCTGGTACCACCTGTGGATATAAAAAAAAATCAGGTTCACATCCTTGTGCTTGGAAACAACACACACACCTCACACACACTCACCACACACACACACACACACACACACACACACACACACACACACACACACACACACACACACACAACACACACTCTCTCTCTCTCTCTCCACAACATACAACTACATTGACACATGCACCACTGCAACACTAGTTCTCACTCAGTCTTGTTTCAAGCACACACACACACACACACACAACACACACACACACACACACACCACACACACACACACACACACACACACACACACACACACACAAACTCCACAACCATATAGACACACATACACACACAGCTACACACACACACACACACACATAAGTACAGTGATGACACAAACACACTCAGTGCCACGCCCACACACCCATTCAGCAAAGTCTTCTCTTTTGCAGTCACAGCTCCGTGATAACACTCCATTTATCAACACACTGACACAAGACAAACAATGGGTCTTACCTGTACTTCTGCCAATGGCCTGCCCTCGCGGTAGACGCGTGGTGGCTTGACCACGAGCAAGCTGCTCCACCGTGTCAGTTCCAGTGTAAGCTGTAGCAGACGACGCTTGTACTGTGTCCAGTTTCACTCTCCCACGTCTGAGCCATTGTTCTCCTGACTGGCCTTCACCCTCTTCAAAATCTGGGTCAGTTACAGCCTCCAACTCGGGCTCTCTCTCCTCTTGCTGGACTATTCTCGTAATTGCGATGTTGACACACCCCCTCCGCTCCTCTGGAAAGTTGGTTCGACTCCAGCTAGCCATTTGACATAGCAGTTTCGTCATAACGACTAAATTCGTCGTCCTCTATCAATTGTAGAACTTTCTTATCATCAGTGGTAACAAAGTCACTGTAATCTTTTGCTGTTCGCTTTCGTTTCACCCGCTTCGGCCAGGTTGAGTTTCTTCTCCGCCATGATGATCAGTGAGCTCGAAAGTTGCAGGGGGTGGTTTAGGTAACAGCCAAGACTGACCCCTTTTAATCTCATTGGATCCTTCGCTTTATAAATATTAATAGCAGACACACTAAGCTTTGTGATTGGAGTGAATTGGGAACCCCTGGTCTTAAAATAGAGCTTGGAAAAGTCTTACTATGACGCACACAGAATATCCCGTGACGGGGCCATATTCGGGGTAGGCGGAACTTCACGGGAATTGCCGTGATGGGGCGGTCTAGTGGTTAATCTGGTGGTGTCAGTAAAGGATTAAATAAGTCCCCTTTCCCCCACTTCCCTGGGATGGTTAACCGGGTCGGCCATATCACCCGAGGTGGGTGCCGACGTAAAACTGAACCAATCAATCAGTCAATCACCAGAATGATGGAAACACTAAGACAGGCCATGAATGTTGTGGGCTTGGACTGAGCTTGAGATATCACATCTTGAGTCCAAGACTGTATCAACTTACCAACCAACCTAAAAAAAAAAATTTTTTTAAACAGTGGCCCATCTTTGGATTGAACACACAGCCCCTGCAATATGAGCCTGGCATTCTAACAACTGAGCCAATTATCTCTGTAAATATAGTAGACAATGGTCCACCTGACTGAGTACCAAAGATCTGCAGGTCCACTGTCTACTAGTAGTAGTTTACAAGGTTTACAAAGGGTGTAAGAAGCCATGGGCTATAACAAACATCAGGTACTGTTTTCTTTTATTAGCACTCCAAGCATCACATTCTTGGATTTTTCACAGACAATTCAGCTACAAACATTGTCAAGTGTGGAAGAGCAAGAGTGCACATCCAATATCCTAGGGGAGAGTGGCAGACAGAGACAATCCCAACAGGCCTCCACTGTACCGACTACAAGGCTGAAGTGGAAGCACCTGGTTCATGCAGCAAACACCAGCAGTAGCAGACCCTTTCAGTGCCAGAGAAAAATGTAAACATGTGCTTCCCCATTGCCGGGGAATTTTGAGGATTCGAGGATAATAATTAACAAAAAATTGTAGTGCAAAAACTATAAGAGATACAACAAAGAAACTAAGTGTTTTTTAAAGGAAAAGGAAAGACGATTCTGAATCTGGGCTTATTTTTCTCTTAGCTTGATTGCAAAGACCTGTCCAGGCATTCCAAAGTGGAAATAAATTTTTTGTGTTGTCTAAAAAGTAAGTTTCCATCTCTACAGATTGATACCCAACACACTCACAAACAAAAAAAACAGCTGAAAATGACTTGTTTGTTGTCAGTTTACATACATAAATGAAAACATATGACATCATAAAATGTTCACGAAATGATTCTTAACTCATGCAGACAAATAAGTAAGTAATTGTCCCAACAATGATAGACCTGGTTTTGGTAAACATAAAAGTGATTGTACTAGACACTGAACAGTCAAACTACATGACAGTGTACTCAGACACTGAACAGTCAAACTGCATGACACTCATGAATTGGTTCTCTCTGTTCTTCAGGTTCTGCAATCAAAACAAGAAAAAATAAGCCCAGAATCAGAATCCTTATTCAAATAAGTCAATCAGCTCATGCTCATCAGTGAGAAACAGCTTGAAAAAGCATAGCACATGTCTCCAGTTCCCACTTTCAATCCTGGATTTCATACAAATTGAGGAATGTCTGACTGTTGTCCATTTGGAGGCCAACAGATTTTCAGTGAGCAAAACACCTCGCTGATCGCCACGCCCCCTGCCATGCCTTCTAACTGGGGCACAGCTCCTCTGCACCTCTCCTCTCCCTCTCCCCCTTCTCATCTTCCCCCCTTCCCACACCACGAACACGTGCGTGACCCCTCTCACCATCACGTTCACTGCTGTTGGGTCCAAAGTCCAAAGTGTCACGGCCTGCGCGCTCGCCACTCGCACTGACCACGGCAGTCGCGGTCTGACTCGTACTTGTTATCGTCTGCTTGCATCGATTCAGCCAGCAAACGTTGAATGTCGGCGTGGTCATTGTTACTTTCTCCACCCTCATGTTGAAGCGAATCATCAGATAACAAATTCTCTCAATCGTCATCATGCTGTAAAATCATTTGAACGGCCTGTACAGTCGTAAAAGTCCGCTGACGTGAGCCACCGTTCCGGCTTGTCGAAGGTTGCGTCGCCATTGTGCTCCACTTCACGTGGTCCAGTTACCAAATCATTAGCGACAATAAAGGTGTCTTCCCTATGACGTTTCCTAATTTACATCCTATTTTTATATTGTAGACACATATAGCTCAGTGTGCAGCGTTCCTGTGTGCTTACTGGCTCACACAGTTGTGAACGAAAAATCGGAAAACTCCTACGACTTCAGCGGACGGCTTATAGGCAATATAGCAACACCTTTTGTATGACATCAGCTGATGGCTTATAGGCACTGAACTGGTTAAGCAGTTGTTCCATCATCTTGAATTGCATTATGAGTTCCATACTTTCTGATGCTAATTAGACTAATATTCAATTCTCTGAACAGTCTAAGGGAAAAAACTGCACTCTGACATCTCCACAAGAGGTTGGCCAAGTTTCTAGTGTTCATCATCATCATGTGCCCTGCCGCATGGCGTTGATGATCATGGCCCTCCATATGTATCTATTCCTTATTGCCCCAAGCACATCTTCCACAGAACAAGACTGAGGCAGTTGAGATGTGGTTTCAAAGAAGAATGTTGAGAGTTCCATGGACAGCAAAGAAAACAAACGAGACAGTCTTGATGGAGGCAGACACAAGAAGATCATCGATAAAGAAGATTAGGAAAAGACAGGCAACATTTATCGGCCATTTTATGAGGAAAGGGGAATTAGAGCACCTGGTCACAACAGGAAAGCTGGAGGGAAAGAGAGCACCAGGTAGACCCAGGGAGAAAATATTGGACAGACTTGCAGGGTGGCTGGGGATGGAGAGGGTGGAAGATGTGCTTGCGGCAACAAGGGATGGATAAATATGGAGGGCCATGATCATTAACACCATGCAGCAGGGCACATAATGATAACATTAAAACTGGCCATATCAAAATTTTCTGTGACCACATCAGCTGAAAGTCATATATAACTGTCATGTATAAAATTTCATGAGTTTCATGTACAACATATTCCTTCTACTGCATTTAGCTATCTTATCATGATTTCCCTTAAAAATTGAAAGAAAAAAACAAACAAACAGGACCTGCAAAACACTAAGCTGAAACCAACAAAATGATTGAAACTTTAAGACTGGCGGTCAACAGACCAATCATACTGCAGGATGGGACTCAACTCAAGATCCCAGACCTTAACCCCTTGACTCCTGTACCCAATCTATAAACTGCAAAAGCTTAACCCTTTGACTCCTTCACCCTACCTTCCGCAGAAGCTGGTGGATAGGGTGATGGAATGAAAGGGTTAAGTTTTTGCTTTGCTAACATGGTTGACAATACAGGGTGCTAGTGGACAGGGCGCGGGAGTCAAAGTTAAATCCATGGCTCTACCCCCACAGCTAGCCAGCCTCATAAAAAGAGACATGTTAGGAAAGCAAACAAACAACCACATAAACAAAACAAACAACCACATAAACAAAACAAACACACATGCAAACACTCACCCTGTACCCATCGATAGTATAATTATAGTCGAAAGGTGGGTCCCAAACCACTGAGACACTGACAGGAGACAGAGCGATGGCACGCAGGTTCTGTATGCCTGGTGGCGGAGGGACTAAAAACAAAAACATACCAACACCATTTGAAAGCATAATGGCACACAAGTTCTGTATACCTGGTGGCAGAGGGATTAAAAATAAAACTACAAATATCGTTCTAAAATTCCCCCACCCCTATTTTTCTTTCATTAAATATATGTATAGAAAAGGAAGAAATAAATTAAATGCTAGCAAACCATCATAGCTGACTGCATTACCTGTTATCCCCACATGCTTACACAAGAATATATATGTACAAACATAACATACAAATTCAACATTTATATACACAAATGAACATGTGCATACATTTCCATGCACATGTATCCTCTCTCTCTCTCTCTCTCTCTCTCTCTCTCTCTCTCTCTCTCTCTCTCTCCTCTCTCTCTCTCTCTCTCCTCTCTCTCTCTCTCTCTCTCTCTCCTCTCTCTCCTCTCTCTCTCACACACACACACACACAATGATTACACACACACATACACAAGCGAAGAACATAAATGAAGAACTCCCATCTGTATTCTCCAAGTATTTCACCACCAAAATACAAACTCTTCGTGACAGGCTTGACAGGACACCCTGTCAACCATGCCCACCTGACCCTTCCTTCTCTGGCACACCTCTTACTACTTTCACCCCAGTCTCACAAGAAGAAATTCTCAACACAATCAGATCCATGTCGTTCAAAACCTGCGAACTGGATCCTCTTCCAGGTTCTCTCTACTCCGACTGTCTCCCTACTCTCTTCCCATTCATCACTGACATCATCAACACTTCTCTTCAAACTGGAACTGTCCCAGATTCTTTCAAGTCTGCTATTGTTCACCCTCTCCTCAAGAAATACAATTTAGACCCAAATGAACTGAAAAATTACCGCCTATCTCTAATCTCTCTTTCTTGTCAAAACTCCTTGAAAAAGTTGCCCTTCAACCAGCTGAACTCTCACCTGTCTGCCAACAATCTCCTCAATCCTTTCCAGTCAGCCTACCGCCAGTGCCATAGCACTGAAACTGCCCTACTACACATTCTCAACAATCTCCTCCTTGCAACTGATACTGGCAAAGTCTCTCTCCTCACACTCCTTGATCTGTCTGCAGCCTTTGATACCATTGATCATGGTATTCTCCTTTCTAGACTCCATCATACTTTTGGCATCTCTGACACTCCTCTCTCCTGGTTCACTTCATATCTATCAAACAGAAAACAAACTGTTTCTCATCAATGGCACTTACTCTCAACCTGCATACCTGACCTGTTCCACAAGGATCTGTCCTTGGCCCTGTTCTTTTCACTCTTTACACCTCCCCCCTGTCCACCATCATCAACTCCCACTCTATAAAACACCACTTCTATGCTGATGACACCCAACTTCAAGACAGTGATTCACCTGACAATATACAGCGCCTCTTGACTCGCACCACTGAGTGTTACTCGGACATTAAGAACTGGATGACATACAATAAACTTCAGCTTAACAATGACAAGACAGAAGCTATCCTCATTGGCACCCGTCAGAAACTTTCTCAGCTGCCTCCTCTTTCTCTCCCATTATGTAACACATCAGTCCCAATTTCTGATTCAGCTAAAAACCTTGGTGTCTGCATTGACTCTACCCTCTCCATGAACAACTTTGTTTCTCAAACTGCCAGATCTTGCTACTATCACCTCCATCGTATAAGCCTGATCAGGAAGTATCTCTCTGTTGAAACAACTGCAAAACTCATTCTCTCCTTCATAATGTCTCGCATGACTATTGCAATTCACTCCTGTCTGGTCTTCCTGCCTCCACCATTCACATCCTACAGCGCATTCAAAACAATGCTGCACGCCTTGTACTCAAAAAGAAAAAAGCTGACCACATATCTCCTCTCCTGGCACAACTTCACTGGCTCCCTGTATCAAAGTGCATACAGTACAAACTAGACACCATGTGCTACAAAAGCCTCAATAACGCAGCTCCCGATTACCTGTCAAGCGTACTTGAGATCTATGTTCCCTCACGTACCCTCCGCTCTGCCTCCGATCCTCTGACTTTTTGCTTTCCACGCACTAAGCTCAATACCTATGGTCCACGAGCCTTCTCTGTTTCTGGTCCACTCTCCTGGAACAACTCTCAGTCCGTCAGCAACCTACTTTTGTCTCCTTCAAGTCCGCTCTCAAAACTCACCTTTTCTCCTCTGCATAAAATCCTGACCTCACTCAAACCCCTCTGCAGCCTGTCTCCTCTCGGGGTGGAATCACATTGTAATGTATTTGTATATAAATGTTTTCTATTGATTTCACATTGTAATATATAATTGTATATAATATGCTCTCTATAATTTTCCATTGCTTTTATTCTTTCTCCCCATTTATAGCCATGCTGTGTGTGTGTGTGTGTGTGTGTGTTGTGTGTGTGTGTGTGTGTGTGTGTGTGTGTGTGTGTGTGTGTGTGTGTGTGTGTGTGTGTGCATGTCGTGCATGCGTGCGTGCGTGTGTGCATGCGTGTGTGTGCGTGCATGCGTGTGTGTCTGTTTTAGCGCTTAGATTTGATTTTCTCAAGATTTTACGCTACATAAATATTGTAATTATTAAAAAAAATTATTAAAGCGTTCACACACATTCATACACACATGCATATGCACACATCCATGCATGCATGCATGAACACACATACATGTATACACACACACACACATGTACACACACACACGCACACACACATACACACATGCGTGCGCCCACGCACTCACGCGCGCACACACACACACACACACACACCACACACACACACACACACACACACACACACACACACACACACACAACATACACACACACACACACATACACACACACACGTGCATGTGAAAAGACGTTAAATCAAAGAACGAACACATCGTCTAATATCACTCATAGTGAAAAGACATTAAATCAAAGAACGAACACACACACACACTCACTTTTAACAGTCAGCAAGACTTTGGTCTCATTGGTTCCTGCAGGGGAACGGGCCAGACAAGTGTAGTTACCATGGTGACGAAGAGAGGTGCGGGGAAATGAAGGTAGGATTTCCGCACCCATCCCCCTCCCTCTATTACCGACGTCACAAAGGGCGAGGGTGATGACCTGTTCTGAAAATAGAGGATCATCGTTCTGTCAGCATTATCATAGTCTTCATCATTCACTATCATTGTTGCTGCTGGCACCACCATAGTCATCATTCATCATCATGTGCCCTGCAGCATGGCATTGGCGATTATAGCCCTCCATATGTATCTACCCTTTGTTGCTGCAAGCACATCTTCCATCCTCTCTGTCCTCAGTCACCCTGCAAGTCCATCCTATATTTTCTCCCTGGGTCTACCTGGTCCTCTCTTTCCCTCCACCTTTCCCGTTGTGACCAGGTGCTCTAATTCCCCTTTCCTCATAAAATGGCCTATAAATGTTGCCTGTCTTTTCCTAATCTTCCTTATCAATGATCTTCTTGTGTCTGCCTCCATCAAGACTGTCTCGTTTGTTTTCTTTGTTGTCCATGAAACTTTCAACATTCTTCTTAAAAACCATATCTTGGTTGCCTCAATCTTGTTCTGGCTTTGCGTGTTGACTGTCCATGCCTCACAACCGTATAACATTATCGGTTCTATATAACATTCAAGAACTCTATAAAACAAGAAAAATACTCATCATACAAATCAGTTTTGTACAGTTATTAGTGCCATTCTCCAAACTCATTTGGACTCACTGACCATAACACATAATTTGATTTTTAAATGGATCATGGAGAACTCAAGCTGTCAGGAGAGTTGACCACAGTCCATTTATGTTATTGCACAGTCTGCATCTTTGGTGGGTGTGCTTGCTGGGTGTTTTCATTTTTCTACAAGCCAGCCACTTTCATATGTACTGACACCACTGATGTCATGTGATGGTGAAGATCCAAAATGATCATGGCATAAGCCTTAAGCCTGCATATAAGCCCTTGGCATTTTATGTGCACTGATGCCATGTGATGGAGAAGATCCAAAATGATCATGGCATAAGCCTTAAGTCTGCACATAAGTCCGACGATGATAACTACTCACCCTCTGAGCGTCCTCTTCAAAGACAATGTCCGAATGTTCCCTCAGCCAGAGGACAGTGGGGAGGGGGATACCCCTCACCACACACAGCAGTTGTGCCCCCTGACCATCCATCACTGACCCGCCCTGGCTTTCTTCAATTGTAGGGGATGCTGATACATGCATACACACACACACACACACACACACACACACACACACACACACACACACACACACACACTCACACACATACACACTCTCATCACACACACACACACACACACACACACACACAACACACCACACACACACACACACACCACACACACCCACACACACACACACACACACACACACACCCACCCCCCCACCCCACACACACACACACACACACACACACAAACACACAACACACAACCACACACCCACACACACACACACACACACACACACACACACACACACACACATAATGCACATGATTTAAAGCACAGATATGAATAGACGTTGAAAAATAAAAGAATGTGAAAGTAGACACAATATAATTACAAGTGTAAAAACATGAAGTACTTCTCTTTTGGGGTTGTTTTTGTTTCTTTAAGCATTTTAGTTTTCCTCGGATGTTTTTGCCCAGCCTGTAATGGTGGTATGTTGCTGTACAATCTGCATATTCTTATCTTCAGTGGGCGTGCATGTTGGGGGGGGGGGGGGGTTCATATTTTCAAAACCCTTTGACTCCTGCACCCTGTCCACCAGCATTCTGCATTATCAAGCATGCTAGCAAAGCAAAAACTTAACCCTTTGACTCCTTCACCCTATTCACCAGCTTCCTGGGTTAAGTTTTTGCAGTTGGTATATAAGGTGCAGGGGTCAAAGGGCTAAGCCAGCCTGTGACATGACTTACAGGATCTTTAACCTGCATATTTGATATTCTCAACTTGTACACACATGAAGGGGGTTAAGTTCATTTTCATTTCATTTCACTTTTGTTTAAAGCCCAGCCGACTGTGTAGAGCCGTATCAGGGCTATAACCTGTTTCAAAACAAACACAATACTTCGACAGGAAAAAACAGAAAAGAAAATTAAGTACACAGACCAATGCATTTGTGCATGTAATCTAAGGAGATGCCCCCGATGTTGACCACTCCATCCAATTTATCACACAGGGGATTTAAAAAAAACACACCTGAATACAAATTTAAACATAACTAAGGACACTAGAACATATATAAAAACAGGTCTAAATTACGTAAAATTGTTTCCGCATATCTCATTTCCCTACAGCCAAAAATGCACTTAATGCATGTACCCAATTATCAACTCTAAGAGAAAGTACGTAAGACTTTATCAAACACATACAGATGAATGGACTAGCAAGGCAGAAAATTATAAGAAGAAATGACAGAAAGCAAAGGAACAAGGAAGAATCAAAGAAAGTGACAGAAATGAGGAAATTAGTAGCACAGAATTTCCAGAAGGTAGGGATACTATTTATACTGAAAGAGCCCCCAGCATTCCTGCAAGAAGAGGCAGGGGGAGGGGCTAAGTACTAGCAGATCTGCACACACGTTGACTTGATGGTATTTATGTGCCAATTTAAATAAAGTTCAGATAACATGCATGAAACTATGGGACAAGTGACTGTTAACAGGTTTGTTAAGATCAGTTGCTTTTCCAGGAATTTTAGAATGGATTAAATGATCATGAAAAGGGAGACTACAATAACACTGGATGGTCTTCTTCTTTCTCTTGCTATTTTCACAATATTTCTATTTATGGTTCTGTTTTCTTACCAGTGGACATGAAGAATGACAGAGGAGTCCACTGCCAGCAGTCTTGGGGACTACACACATGTAGTTACTACTACTTTGTGTCAGTACGACACAGTAAACACAGGTGTATATGTATGCAAGTGTATGTGTACAGGTGTGTTTACAAATGTGTGTGTGTGTGTGTGTGTGTGTGGTGTGTGTGTGTGTGTGTGTGTGTGTGTGTGTGTGTGTGTGTGTGTGTGTGTGTGTGTGTGCGTGTGTGCGTGTGTGCATGCGTGCGTGCATGCATGCGTGCATGTGAGCATGTGAGTGTGTGCGCATGTGTTGGGTGTCTGTGAGAATGTGTGTGTGAGAGTGTGTGTGTGTGTGTGTGTATGTATGTGTTTGGATATGTGTGTGTGTTTGGGTGTCGGTCTGTGTGTGTGTGTGTAAGTGTGTCTTACCATGGACATGAAGAGTGACAGGGGAGCGCACCGTGCCAGCAGTGTTGGAAGCTACACATGTGTAGTTACCACTCTGTGTCAATGTGACGCGGTCAATCAGTAAGTGCGTGGTCACATCATGGGGAGACTTGTGCAGTCGAATAACGTGCACACCTTCCTCTCGGTGCAACAGCTGAAGCAACAACAGGTCCATTCAGCTTTAATTTAACCCTTCAACTCCTGCACCATATCCACCACCTTCAAAAACTTAACCTTTTAACTCCCTCTCCCTATCCACCAGCTTCCTGCAGGAGACTGGTGGATAGGGTGAGGGAGTCAAAGGGTTAAGTTTCTGTTTTGCTAGCATGGATGACAATGCAGGATGCTGGTGGGCAGGGTGCAGGAGTCAAAGAGTTAATTCAATTCATTAATGATAATAATAATTCATCACAATATCTACCATTAATAATAATGAAACTTGACACTCTTTATTGAATTATATTACACATGACCAGTCACCGTGGTGTAGTGGTTAATGCAACGGACTACCAACTGGAAGGCTGTGGGTTCGAATCCCCATCAGTCCCTTCAGAAATCATTGTGGGATTTTTCGGCTCTAACCAGCTCCTACCCAGGGTTGGGTGTGGAACCACAATGTCAAGTCTCATGCACTTCATGGATGCATCATTGAGGGTGTTGCTCAAAACTTCTGACCACCATCACAGATGTCTGTGTCTCTCAGGCCTGGCTGACACCAGGATATATTATGATATTAAGTGTAGAATACAGCCCTGTCACGCTGTCTCAGTCCTAGATGGAACTCTATAGCATTATGATTATCATCCTCATCACATCATCATCATCATCATATTGTGAAAATAACTGTGCCAGCTTCTGTGGCTATTAAGGTGGTGTAGAAAATAAGACAACAACACAAAAATGGGGGTGAGCACAAAGGTAACCTCTCTGAGTGTGACGATCCTAAAAAATAACTTCTTTAAAAAAAAAATTTTAAATACATGTATATATACATATCGTCAATGTATGTAATATAGTCATGTACATATAAACAACCAGAAGAAGAAGAAGAAAATATATTGTTATAAGACAGGCAAACTGACCAAATTGGTGACACGGCCAGAGGAGTAGGGCAGGTTTTATTGGGTCCAAACCATGACACTTCTGGTGGAGGTTCGGCTCTGACCACACAGCTCAGATTGGCACTGGCTCCAGCAACCACGGGGCTACTGTGCACTGCCAAAATGGTTGGCGGCTCTGGAACCACCAAATGAAAGAAACACATGAGGAGAGAATAAGAAACCCTATTCAGTTGATGAAATATGACAGAGAAATGAAAATATGGTATAAAACATGATGTATTTAAAAGAAAATACAAACACGTACAGTGCATTCCACGTATAAGAAATCTGCCTACAACGAATTTCTGGCAACGACGTACTGTCACATTTTCCCAACCCATTTCCTTCTCTTTCTCTCTTTCTATAACAGAGTATTCTACCATGCATAATGAATTCAAACGAGGTGTCATTTCCCATAGGCCAAACTTGTTATGTGGGGTCTTACCTTACAACAAACATGCACTCAAGACAGGTACAACTGCTCACACACACACACCCAACATACACACACACCCACACACACACACCACACACACACACACACACACACACACACACACACACACACACACACACACCCCACATACATTCCCCCTTATGCATGCACACACACACACACACACACACACACACACACACACACACACACACACACACACACCCCCCCCCCCCCCCACATGCATGCACACACACACACTACATACACACACACACACACCCAACATACACACATCCAACACACACACACACACAACTCCCAACCCCCCAACCCCACACTCACACACACACAATGAGAAAACACTAACCAGCAGGCAAAGTGGTATGATCAATTCTTCAGAATGAGCCGACTCTCCAGCAATGCTATAAGCCGACACGTTAAAGCCATATATTGTTGCCGGATGAAGGAACGAGATCTTGGCCTCTGCACTTGGTCCTGTCACCATCTCCCCTGACAATTCTGATTCTATGGGACACAACCACACATAATAATAATAACAATAACAACAACAACAACAACGATATTACTACTACTATTACTACCAATCATCATCACCATCATCATCACCGTCATCATTATCATAGTGATAATAATATAACACATTTATATATATAGTGCTCTTCTCCAAATTCACTTGAACTTACTGTGCATTACATGTTTTTGTACAACACAGAATGTAATATATACATAAGAAGCACTGAAATATTAAAAATACACACACACGTATCCACATCACAATACACATTAATTTTTGGGTGGCCACGTTCCTTCCCCCCCTCCACTATATGCTAGGTAGAACCTCCTGACCTTGCTGATACATAGGGCTTATGGGCAGGTTATGCTACGATCATTTTGAATCTTTTTTCATTTACTCCCGCACCCTATCCACCAACTGCAAAAACTTAAACACTTTGACTCCCTCACTCTATCCACCAGCTTCCTGCAGGAAGCTGGTGGATAGGGTGAGGGAATCAAAAGGGTGCAGCAGTTTAAGGATTATAATCCATCTGTGACGCTAGTGCATACAGGATTTATTCCAAGCACAGAGATGTTGTCTTGAAATACTGGAACTGAAACTTGGGGAACAGCGCTACATAACAAAAATTTAAAACAGTAATAACTGAAAGTCTGATGTCCTAACCACTTGGCCATATGCCCATCATTAATTCATATATTTCATTCTACAAATAAAGTACCTGCATGACTATGCAAATTAAATGCATGCATGCACATGTGCACGTCTACAATACTGGAATCACCCAATAGAATGATAGGGCCCTCATTTCAGCTTCAGTTATAGCTGCCTTTGCATATGTTGGTGGAGTTTTTTTTATTTCAGTCGGTTTGGCGACATGTTTCTTCAACAAAATAAAGCATTGTTCATCACCATTTGTGTTTGCCTGATTTTTTATTGTTTTTATTTTGTCTGTGGTCGTGACAAAAAAGGCGCCAGAAAGAGGGACATGGCTTGGGTTGAAACTTGTACAACAGTGTAATTTAATCAGAACAAGCAACACACAAATGAATTGTGTGTGTCCTGCTAGTAAATAAAACATTAATCCCACTCATAATAAGCCATTGCAAAACTTCATGCAATAAGTTGCGTTTGGTGCATCCAAAAATATGGTGATCGTGCGTTTCATTAGTTTCCACTGATAACGCTTGCATTCCGTTCTACCCACACAACACAGTTGTGCTTCAACTGATTCGAAATTACTCCAAAATGCATCTTTGAGGATCGTTCTTCCTGCTAACAATTCAGTTCGTTGAAATATGAAGCTGAATGCAAGTTTCTCTGACGGTGCTTACAGCGTGGCACGTTTTGCTTCCTAGTGTAACGCACACAACCTATCCTTCTTGCTCACCATCAAAGTCAATTATCTTGGCCCCATCCTCTGAATCTAAAGTGTTTGAGAACAAAGAAAATGTGTACGTGACAAGCGGCACATGGCCCATGTATGCTCAAACACAAGCTGGACATTGGATGACTCGTCTCCACCCGACGCTTTGAAACGCACATCACATCTGCTTGACGTCACCACAAGTGTCGGCATCTCCTGATTGGTGTGTGTGTGTGGCAAGCAAACTGAGGTAAGGATACAATTTTGCTATTATTGTTTATTAAAAATAGATAAGATTTTCAGGATAAAACTCAGTAAAAGAGTAAATAATGATCGATTCTCTCTAAATACGAATCAAATGTGGGCATGTGCGATTGTTTCTGTAGTAACGCACAAACGTTTCAATACGATTTCAACTGTGCATGAAAATGTGGAAACTTTCTTAAGTTTACAGTGTACAGGCAAGTCTCTTTTATTTCGCAAAACTCAGCATGCATTCATGATGTTACGTGTACAACGAATCATAGTCGTGGGATTCTGCAGAAACGAAAGCGGTAATTTCTCGTTTCTCTTGTAGCGCACGTAACGAATAAACGGTATATGGAGCATTTTCGTTGACACTTTGTGTTTATACAAGCTTTACTGCGTGTGTTGTGACTAACAAAAATGCTGTGAGCCCTACTGTTTGTGTTTCGGAAAGGAACGCTCTCAGCAAAAAGGAAATTTCGTGGAATAGTTTTAAGTGGCACTGGTTTTAGATTCCACGGCAACGCACGCTTGCTGAATCATTGTTATCAATTTCCGTTTCGCAACAAATTGATGTCTTTGGACAGAAAGCAAACGATTATGGTATTCCAATTACATGGTCCAGTTAAAGACATATAGCTGTTGAAATCTACAGAGAATTTTTAAAAGTTGGCACTTTGTGACGTGAGTTACTGCAGAAACGAAACATTGTTGCAGATTTTGTTTCAAGGTATGCATGTCACAGTCTTTAAGTATTTTGTTTCTTTTCCCCCAGTGACTGAACTGTAGATCTAGATCTATTCTTTCTTTGAAGATGAATACTCTGCAAATTAAGGGAGAAGGAAAGCCATATTATCTATTGTTGGATTATGTCCCTTTAGTTGCTTTATATGAATAACTCTCGTGAGAAAGAGATCCACTCAGACGATTAAATGGGCCAACACAACTGACATTGTCTCAAGACTGTTATGTGCAAGAATATCACATTTTGGCGACGAGGATGGGATTTGGAGCTCACGCAGGGAAGTAGCAATTATTTTTTTCGTTTGCAAACATATTTTCTCACACAAGATAACTAGTTCTTGGTGAAAACCGAGTGAATTTGTCTTCAGTCGTTCGACATCGTCAGGCCGTTTAATCGTTAGCCAGTGCATAGACAGGATACACTTCGATTTCAAAAACAGAAAAAAGAGAACAAAATGGTTGTTTTCTTTTAACGATATTGTCAAGATGGCAAATAAGAATAGATTTGATGAATTCAATTCTGCTGTGGAAGATTTTGACTGTTATATTGAGCGCCTCGACTTGTATTTTGAAGCAAATGATGTTGTTGATGCAAAGAAAAAATGCGTTTTCTTGTCTGTCATTGGTGCCAAGTACTATTCTTTGCTACGATCACTGTGTTCCCCCGATGCTCCTTCAACAAAAACATATGAAGAACTTGTGGCTACCCTCAAAGGACATGTTTCACCCAAACCATTAGTCATTGGTGAAAGATTTAAGTTTCACAACAGACGTCAGTCTGAGCTAGAAACGGTGAATGATTTTGCTGCAGAACTGAGACATTTAGCATCAACATGTGACTTTGGACAGTTTCTTCAAGAAGCGTTGAGAGACAAATTTGTTTGTGGTCTTTCTGACGCCATGATTCAAAAAAGACTTTTGTCTGAAAAGGAACTTACCTTCAAGAATGCAGTTGAAATTGCACATGCCATGGAAGTAGCAGCAAGTCATTCTGCTGTCCTTCAACCATCTGATACACCAGAGGTGAACGCAGTTCAGCAGGATTCAGCAAAATCAAAAGCACCTGACGGCACCAGAAGCCAGCAAATCCAGAATACCCGGTGTTATCGCTGTGGCAAACCACATCTTGCTATCAGCTGTCCATTCAAGAACTACACTTGTAACAATTGCAAGAAAGTCGGGCATTTAGCTGCAGTTTGCCGTTCAAAAAAGAAATCATATGCACAAAAGTTTGTTTCAGGTAGTGAGGAAGAAATAGGGGCTATACTTCACAACAAACCGTCAAAGAAAGGGATTGACCCATATACAGTTACTCTCAGTGTTGCAGGCAAGCCACTGTTATTTGAAATCGATACTGGAGCTTCAGTGATCTGATCACTGCAGATGTTTTCACTAAAACTTTTAAGAAAAACATATCCCTAGTACCCTGTGACATGGCGCTGAAAACCTACACCGGACAGCACATTCCTGTCCATGGGCAAGTTGAGGTTCATGTTTCACACAGAGAGAACTCCGCCATGCTACCTCTCATTGTAGTTGGTGGAAGAGGTCCAAATCTGCTAGGCAGAAACTGGATCCGGGAACTGAACATGGAGACTGCTTTTATGGTAAATCAAGTAAGCGAGAAACCATCATGTGAAGCAGTATTGGACCAGTTCCCCAACCTGTTCAAGGAAGAGTTGGGTCTTGCAAAGTCATTCCCTGTCACACTCCACGTTGAAGAAAATTGCAAACCAAAATTCTACAAAGCTAGAACAGTTCCCTATGCACTAAAAACCAAAGTTGATGCCGAAACTTCAAAGGCTTGAAGATGAAGGCATAATTGAACCAGTGAAACATTCGGCCTGGGCGACACCAGTGGTACCTGTACTTAAACCAGACGGAACAGTGAGGCTGTGTGGTGATTACAAAGTCACTGTGAATATGGCCGCCAAGGCTGATGTATACCCCTTGCCCCGTGTTGAGATCTTTTCAACAAAGCTGCTGGTGGAAAATCTTTCACAAAATTGGACTTGAAACATGCATATCAGCAGTTGCCTCTTGCCGAAGAGTCCAAAGATCTCACTACGATCAACACACAAAAAGGGCTGTTCAGATACAACCGTATGCCTTTTGGGGTTTCAGCAGCACCTGCCATTTTCCAACACACAATGGACTGCCTGTTACAGGATATTCCGGAAGTGGCTGTGTTTCAAGATGACATACTAGTCACAGGTGAGACAGATGAAAGCCATATTCAGCATCTGAGAGAAGTTCTTCGCAAACTTGATGCAGAAGGTTTCCGTTTAAAGAAGAAAAAGTGTGAGTTCATGTTACCTGAGGTCACATACTTAGGTCATCGCATCACTGCAGAAGGAATCCAGCCCACTGCTGACAAAGTGAAAGCTGTTCAGGATGCTCCCACGCCCAAAAATGCATCAGAGCTAAAATCATTTCTGGGGCTTGTCAACTTCTATGGGAAGTTCTTACCTCATTTGTCCACAGTTTTGTCTCCACTGAACAGTCTCCTTCGCAAAAAGACTGTTTTCAGATGGGGAGAGCAACAGAGCCAGTCCTTCAAGAAAGTGAAGGAAATGCTTCTTTCAGCTGATCTGCTGGTTCACTTCAACCAAGAATTGGAGGTGACGTTATCATGTGATGCTTCCGCAGTGGGACTAGGAGCAGTTCTGGCCCACAAACTGTCAGATGGATCAGAGCGTCCCATTGCCTATGCATCTAGATCTCTTAACAAGGCTGAGCGGAATTACTCCAATATTGAAAGAGAAGCTCTGGCTGTCAACTTTGGAGTAAAAAGATTTCGTGACTACCTGTTTGGGCGCCATTTTTGGGTGTACACAGATCACAAGCCTTTGATGTCCTTGTTCAATGAACACAAACTCATTCCAACAGAAGTTTCACCAAGAATTCAGCGTTGGGCAATGCAGTTGTCATCATATACGTACACCATCAGTTACAAGTCAGGGTCTACCATGACTCATGCAGATGCCCTCAGCAGGTCACCGTTACCAGCCACCAGCTCAGAATCAGAGATTCCAGAGGAGTTTGTCTTCTTGATGGACCACCTGTCAACAACTCCAATCACTTCAGCTCATATTGAAGAGAAAACAAATTCTGACCCTGTACTGTAACATGTCAAGAAATACACTTTGTCTGGGTGGCCATCAGATCTTCCAGGAAAGTGGCAGACAGAGCTCAAAATGTACAAGAGCCACGAAACCGAACTATGTGTTCAGAGTGGTTGCGTTCTCATGCGAAACCGAGTTGTTGTACCTCCAAGTTGTAGAAGAGCAATGTTGGAGGAACTTCATTCGTGTCATCCAGGTATCTGCAAAATGAAATGCCTGGCACGTTCGTACGTATGGTGGCCAGGCATTGATCATGACATTGAAATCACAGTTCAAGAGTGTGAAGCTTGTCAACAAGTCCGTCACATGCCAGAGAAAGCTCCACTTCATCCTTGGGAATGGCCTGAAAACCCTTGGTCAAGACTTCATGTGGATTTTGCAGGACCATTCATGGGCCACATGTTCCTTGTGTTTGTGGACTCGCATTCAAAATGGACGGAAGTGAAAATGATGACCAAAATTACTGCAGAAAAGACTATTTGCTGCATGAGAGATCTCTTTGCAACACATGGGTTGCCAGACACAGTTGTTACAGACAATGGTCCCACTTTCACATGCAGTGATTTCAAAACCTTCATGAAAATCCTTGGCATTCATCATATTCTGGTCTCTCCGTACCACCCAGCCTCAAATGGTCTTGCTGAGAGAGCAGTTCAGACATTCAAAGAGGCTATGAAAAAGATGTCACCCAAGTTCACCTTGCAGCACAGACTGGCGATGTTTCTACTTGAGCAACATATCACGCCTCACTCGACTTCTGGCATTCCACCAGCAGAACTTTTGATGAAAAGAAGGCTCAAGACTCGCCCAGACTTGATTCAACCTTCTCTTTCCAGCAAGGTTGAAGATGCTCGGTCAAAGCAAAAGATGTACCATGATCGCAGTGCAAAAGTCAGGAACTTTGTTGTAGGTGACAAAGTGTATGTACGCAATTTTGGGTCAGGCAAGGCTTGGTTTCATGGAACTGTTGTTGAAGTTACTGGACCACTGTCTTTCAAAGTCCAGTTGGTGGATGGCCGCATTGTAAGATGTCACATAGATCAAGTCCGGAAGCAATGGATTGAAGAGAAGACAACTGAGGACAATACTCTTCCAATGATGGTTGACCCAACACTTCCAAGTGAAAAGCCACCTACTGCCATTGCAATCCCAGAACCAGAACCATTTCTCCAAAGTGATTCTGCTTCCTTGGAAATTTCCCCACCAGTGACTATTCAGGACTCGATCACACCACCACCACTTAGTTCCAGTTCATTGCAGGCAGGCAGAGGGTCCCCACTACGCTACGCCTATCCCTAGAGCTCAAAATCAAGAACAGATTTTGGGACAGCTTCCAAGGCTTGGTGCTTCTTCATTGGATACACCAGTGCTCCACAGGCCCACCCCTGACCCAGCTCAATGCCCGAGAAGAGCCCGGAAACCTCCAGATCGACTGGATCTGTGAACTCTCAAAATTTTGTTTTCTCCTCAAGATTACATTGGCATTACACACACACACACACACACACACACACATTGTAATTTTTTTTTCAAAAGACATTTTAATTAACAAGATTAAAATCTCCAAATCAACCGGATCGATGAACTTTTGATCAGTTTCCTTCTCCAGATATTGTTTTGCAACGCAAAATTAACATTTTAATTTGTGGTCAACAACTTGAACTGTTTGGAAAATGTTTATTTCAAAAGACAGTTAATAAGTTTTGTTTAAATTGTGTGTTAAAAGTTGAAAACCATGTTAAAACTTAAAAGGGAGGGTGTTGGATTATGTCCCTTTAGTTGCTTTATATGAATAACTCTCGTGAGAAAGAGATCCACTCAGACGATTAAATGGGCCAACACAACTGACATTGTCTCAAGACTGTTATGTGCAAGAATATCACAGCTATCTTGCCAAAAGAAAAGTTCGTTGGTTACAGTGGAAGTGATTCAGATCTATTGAGATGACAGTTGTGCTTCCTCCTTACGCACATTTTTGATCGGACTTACCTGAAACTGGCTCAGCACACAGATCTACATTGTGCTTTTTATGCCTTACTTTTTGAGTGGCTATTAAAAGATTACTTGTTAAAACAACGGTTTGGATTATACTTCTTGTTTGTGCGCTACAGAGAAACCACTCTCACTCCTTGTCTTGTTATTATCTTTACTATTATCATTACAAAAATTAATATCAGTATTATTGTTGCTAGTCATTATTCAGTATTCTACAATGGACTAGTAAGGATACATTGTTTTGAAGGCAGTACCATGGTCATACTTTTGTCCAATAGGACAGTTAGTTAAAAAAAAATTAACCTGCTGTAGGTTTTAAAAATGTACATAGGCATAAGATCTGATCAATACAATGTCGCTTACACTTCTTAATGTTGAAACTTTTACTTCACCTTTTCCACATTATACAATAATCTAAGCATTTATTCAGAGCTCTGTGTGTGTGTGTGTGTGTGTGTGTGTGTGTGTGTGTGTGTGTGTGTGTGTGTGTGTGTGTGTGTGTGTGTGTGTGTGTGTGCGCGCGTGCGTGCGTGCGTGCGTGCGTGCGTGCGTGCGTGCGTGCGTGCGTGTGTGTGTGTGTGATTTCCAGGTTCTGAAGTCAGAAGGTGGTGAGACGCTGGTGAAATTGCTGCGAGACAGAACTGGACACTTCAGCTTTCCAGATGTTGATGACATTGCTTGGGTGGCCAATGACAACCTGAGTCTCCTGCAGCCACCGACCATTAACCAACGCGGGCACCATATTTTTACTGTTTAAAAGCAGTGACTTTACAGCTCAAGTTGTGAAAATGTAACCAAAAATGGAATCTCAACATGAACTGATGAACTAGTCCCCCCCCCCCCCCCTCCAGCTTATGACTTCCAGCAATCCCAGAACGGACCATTTCAAAGAATGAATTAGTAAAAGGATGAATCAACTGAATGAGTCCATTTCCATTTGTATGTATCACTGTGTGACATCTAACAAATGGAATTCAATATTCGCTGAAATCCAAGAAATTATAAAATCCAGTCAATCTGAATAAATTGCTCAAAATCCAGCAAAGTCATTGCATACAGCATATTGTTAAGTCCTGCAAACAAAAATTAACAATGTAGAAAACAATCTAATGCATCAAGAGCACCTAAATGTAAAAACAGTGATTTATTCTGATGTTGCTCGATGGAATACAAGAATTTGGATTCCACGTAATGCACGCAACATTTCCCAGTTACATAAATATGGCTATGCCCAAATGCTCATCATTGTCATAGAAAGAAAGCTTTTAATATGTTGTCTAAAATAAATCAAGATACCTCCATTTCACAGCTCTACCATTGTCAGTGAAAAATTGTTAAGCCACAATGTTGCGTGGGTTACGGTTTCCACCTATACATAAGTTTATATTCAGGACATGGTTAAGTTCTTCTGTTCAAGTTTAATACTGGACACATGACCTTAGGTGTCTGTATTGATGATATCATCCTTTCCATGAAGCCTGGTTATTTTATCTAAAAAAGCAGTACCAAGTGGAAACCATGTAATGCACATCACACCAGTCACTTGGTCTACATTTTGCTGATTTTTAGTGAAGTCTTTGAATGAACTCTGTTTACTTTGGTCCTGTTTATTAAAGGTATGTCTGAACTCTTCAAAAATGTGTTTTGCTTGCTTTTTTTATTACTTTTAATTTTTCACCCTCATGTCCCAGGTCTTATTCCAGTATTGTAGACGTGCACACATACAAATAAACTATATGGTGTGTTTATGCAAATTAAGCACTTGTGTATAGGACAATACAGCACAGGTGTGCATAACGCAAATACAGTACCTGCATGCATATGCAAACAACCTAAATGCATGTGCTCACACCAATATACTGAGGGCTGGTTGCTTTAGTCCCATTATCTCTCTGGACAACTGTGAGGCAGTGGGATATCACAATTTTTTAAAACATTATTATTCAGTTTGCTTATTATTATTCAGTTTGCTTGTTCATTCATGTTCTTATTTATCTATTCATTATTTGCACATTTTTCATATTTATTAATAGATTCGCTTGTTTACTCATCTATGTATTTATCTGTTTATTACTTCTTTTTTTATTTTTTTTTTATGATGGGTTCCCATGCAAAATTTTGGTGGTTGTTCTCAGGGGGAGAACATTACTGCAATACAGTGCCATCTATTTTTTCAGTTTTCTTCGCCCCTTGATATGTGTGCTACTGTATGAAAATGGAATTTTCTGATGAATTTTACAAGAATCATACCTTCTGCTACCATGGGATCTTTAACATGTGCTGAGAGCAAAGAATCTCAGTTTAAGGTCTCATCCAAAAGCCCACCACCAAGACCAACACTTAAGGTTCAACTGAGGGAGGGAGAAAAATTGCTGCCTGATATCTGATTCAAACCTAGGCTTCTCAAGTCCCAAGCAAGTGCTTTAGCCATTTGGCCACAAACTACACTATAGTGTAATGTATGTATACGTCAACAGCTCATGTCCCTGTTGAGAGAGGATGAGATCAATAGGAGATGAGAGTTGGGGAGGATACAGACACAGAGACGAGGGGAGGGGGAGACAATTGGAAAGAGAAAGAGGTGTAAGGTGTAGCATTAATGTTTAGACTGTAAACCGCAAAAGGACAATACACTTGAAACAAAGAGAGAGGGAGGGAGGGAAAAACAGAGGAAGAGAAAGACAGAGAGAGGGAGTACGGAAGAAAAATAGGTCATAATAATTCTGGTAGGCCACAACAGGACAGCATTCTCGACAAAGATAGTCAGGCAGACAGACAGACAGAGCCAGACAGACAAACAAACAAGCAAAATCTGTATAGCAAAGTATCAGCAACGATGGGACAGCACTTTGTGGATTGAGAGACAGACAGTGAATGGTATAGAAAAGTACCATTAATGTTCTGTGTCATGATGTGGTAAGTAACAATGTGACAGCAATTTGTGGATTGACACACAGACAGACAATGAGTGGTATAGCAAAGAACCATTAATGTTCCGCGTCATGATGCAGTAAGTAACAACGTGACACAGGGTTCATACAGATTTCCAGACAAAAAATTTAAGGACTTTTTAAGGACTTTTGAAGCACTATTTTTTTAAAATGCCTTCACACGAACAAAAGCTGTAATGACTTGTCACTACTTTTAAAGTCCACAGTAGTTCAGCTTTCATTGCCTCTGTTTTAGTACGGCTCAGGCTGTTCACTGACATCTGAGTTTGAGCAGAACAGTTGGTTCATGAACTGCAGGATGACGAACTGCTAGAAGTGATGGGATCGCTCGTTGTAGAATTTTTTGTAAAAAAAATTTGAAAGACGAACTGCAGGATTTGAAGCCTTCATCAGGTCGCAGTGTTTTTTCCCTTTTCCATGGGTATTTACAGCTGATTCTCCCATTGAACGAATGTCTATGGTCTTCTTACAAATGTGGCAAAAGGCCTTGCATCTGTCTCCACTTGGGTCTGCCTGCAGCCATTCTTTGTATTCGTCTTTTTCCAGCCAAACCACGTTAAACAAACACTTCCATGGCATGTCGACTTCTCAATTTCAAAATGGTGGAACATTCTTTTACGTACGTGCATGCGCCATGAAGGCCCGTAACTCTGGTGTTTTGACCTATAGCAGACGACATATCGGTGAGATCGTCGATCTTAACTCTGACTCGGACTTTCTCTTTTTTTTTTTTCAATTCAATTTCAACCTTTTTTTTTTTTTTTTTTTTTACAAACTCAAGATTTTACACAGACTTTATTAAAAATCATAGGCAGTGACAAAACTTAAGGACTTTTTAAAACCTTTCAGCAAAATCCTGGTTTTTACGGACTTTTAAGGCCTTAAAAAGCATGTCCTCAAAATCAAGGACTTTTAAGGACTGTGCGAACCCTGTGACAGCAATTTGTGGACAGACAGACAGACAGGGAGTGGTATAGCAAAGTGCCATTAATGTTCCTTGTCATGATGTGGTCTGTAACAATGTGACAGCAATTTGTGGATTGACACACAGACAGTGAGTGTAATAGCAAAGTACCATTTATGTTCTGCGTCATGATGCGGTAAGTTACCATTAATGTTCTGCATCATGATGCGGTAAGTAACAATGTGACAGCAATTTGTGGACAGACAGACAGGGAGTGGAATAGCAAAGTACCATTATGTTCCGTGTCATGATGCGGTATGTAACAATGGGACAGCAATGTGTGGATTGACAGACAGACAGTGAGTGGTATAGCAAAGTACCATTAATGTTCCGCGTCATGATGCGGTAAGCGACGATGGGACAGCACTCAGGTGTCTCAGGCTGGGACCAGGTGATGGCAACGCTGGTGCTTCGGATGTCAATCGCTGTCAGTTCTTCTGGTGAGCAGGAGTGTCGTCGCTGAAACCTGTGCTGTTGTTGTCGTCATGACGCACATCTTCTTCCCCTTTCTTTTTGTACTTTCTGTCCACTGGCTGGGTGTCACTGGAGACAGGAATGTCCACGGTCTCCCACTTGCTGAAAGGTCCTGTTCCATTTACCGTCATGGCCGCCACTCGCACTTTGTATGTCTCCCCTCCTCTGATGTCTGTTCCAACATGAATATCATCATCATCATCATCTTCATCAACATTCACATTTCACAGTGCAAAAAGTCCATGTCAAAAGTATGTTCACTGCACTTTACAAGAATAGAACATCACTGATTTTTCATTAAAATAAAAAGATGAAAAGAAATAAGTATGAGGAACCACTGTATAATATAAGTACTAGGAATCAAGGTTAAAAAGAAACTTAATAACAGAAATGAATACAAGAATTCTCACACACACACACACACACACACACACACACACACACACAACACACACACACACACACACACACACACACACACACACACATACACACACACACACATACACACACACACACACACACACACATCACACAAACACACACACACACACACACACACACACACAAACACACGCATACACACGTACAGACCAACACACATACACACAAACACACACACACAAAATGCTGAGCTAGAATACACTCATCCTGTAAAGCCGTTGACCCAAGCTGTCCTCCTCTCTCTGTTTCACCTACACAAATACTCACTACACAAACACATACAGGATGCTGAAAAAAAATAGCTAGAGTACACTCAGCCTGTTAGGCATGTGACTCTTGACCCTGCTTGTCATTCTTTCTCACACCTACACAAACATGTATGCCACATTACCACAAACATATAGAACATGACCACACCAACATCATAACAACATCAACAATAACAACAGCAACAGCACAACAATAACAACCCACTAACCAGTCAGGATGTAGTGACCATGTTGAGGCTTGCTGATGAAACAACAATAACAGCAACAGCAACAACACAATAATAACAACACACTAACCAGTCAGGATGTAGTGACCGTGTTGAGGCTTGCTGATGAAACAACAACAACAACAACAGCAACAACAACAACAACAACAACAACAGCACAGTAATAACAACACACTAACCAGTCAGGATGTGGTGAACATGTTGAGGCTTGCTGATGAAACAACAACAACAGCAACAACAACACAATAATAACAACACACTAATTAGTCAGGATGTGGTGACCGTGTTGAGGCTTGCTGATGAAACAACAACAACAACACAATAATAACAACACACTAACCAGTCAGGATGTAGTGACCGTGTTGAGGCTTGCTGATGAAACAACAACAACAACACAATAATAACAACACACTAACCAGTCAGGATGTGGTGACCATGTTGAGGCTTGCTGATGAAACAACAACAACAACACAATAATAACAACACACTAACCAGTCAGGATGTAGTGACCGTGTTGAGGCTTGCTGATGAAACAACAACACAATAATAACAACACACTAACCAGTCAGGATGTGGTGACCATGTTGAGGCTTGCTGATGAAACAACAACAACAACACAATAATAACAACACACTAACCAGTCAGGATGTGGTGACCATGTTGAGGCTTGCTGATGAAACAACAGCAACAACACAATAATAACAACACACTAACCAGTCAGGATGTAGTGACCGTGTTGAGGCTTGCTGATGAAACAACAACAACAACAGCAACAACAACAACAACAACACAATAATAACAACACACTAACTAGTCAGGATGTGGTGACCATGTTGAGGCTTGCTGATGAAATAACAACAACAACAACACAACAATAACAACACACTAACTAGTCAGAATGTAGTGACCATGTTGAGGCTTGCTGATGAAATAACAACAACAACAAACAATAATAACAACACACTAACTAGTCAGAATGTAGTGCCCATGTTGAGGCTTGCTGATGAAACAACAACAACAACAACAATAACAACACACTAACCAGTCAAAATTTAGTGAGCATGTTGAGGCTTGCTGATGAAACAATAACAACAAAACAAAAACAGCACAACAATAACAACACACTAACCAGTCAGAATGTAGTGACCATGTTGAGGTTCGCTGATGAAACAACAACAACAACAACACAACAATAACAACACATTAACCAGTCAGAATGTAGTGACCATGTTGAGGTTCGCTGATGAAACAACAACAACAACAACAGCACAACAATAACAACACATTAACCAGTCAGAATGTAGTGACCATGCTGAGGCTTGTTGATGAAACAACAACAACAACAACAGCACAATAATAACAACATACTAACTAGTCAGAATGTAGTGACCATGCTGAGGCTTGCTGATGAAACAACAACAAAACAACAGCACAATAATAACAACACACTAACCAGTCAGAATGTAGTGACCGTGTTGAGGCTTGCTGATGAAACAACAACAACAACAACAGCACAATAATAACAACACACTAACCAGTCAGAATGTAGTGACTGTTGAGGCTTGCTGATAAAACAACAACAAACAGCAACAACAACAACACAACCAATAACAAACACTAACAGTCAGGATGTGGTGACCATGTTGAGGCTTGCTGATGAAACAACAACAACAAACAACACAACAATAACAACACACTAACTATCAGAATGTAGTGACCTGTTGAGGCTTGCTGATGAAACAACACACAACAACAACAACACAACAATAACAACACACTAACAGTCAGATGTAGTGCCGTGTTGAGGCTTGCTGATGAAACAACAGCAACAACAACAACACAATAATAACAACACACTAACTAGTCAGATGTAGTGACCATGTTGAGGCTTGCTGATGAAACAACAACAACAACAACAACACAATAATAACAACACACTAACTAGTCAGAATGTAGTGACATGTTGAGCTTGCTGATGAAACAACAACAACAACAACAACACACAACATAACAACACACTAACAGTCAGGATGTGGTGACCATGTTGAGGCTTGCTGATGAAACAACAACAACAACACAAAATAACAACACACTAACAGTCAGAATGTAGTGACCATGTTGAGGCTTGCTGATGAAACACAACAACAACAAACACAATAATAACAACACACTAACAGTCAGAATGTAGTGACCTGTTGAGGCTTGCTGATGAAACAACAACAACAACAACAAAACACAATAATACAACACACTAACTAGTCAGAATGTAGTGACCATGTTGAGGCTTGCTGATGAAACAACAACAACACAACAGCACAAAATAACAACACATAACAGTCAGAATGTAGTGACCTGTTGGCTTGCTGATGAAACAACAACAACAACACACACAAAATAACAAACACACTAACAGTCAGAATGTAGTGACCATGTTGAGGCTTGCTGATGAAACAACAACAACAACAACAGCACAATAATAACAACACACTAACTAGTCAGAATGTAGTGACCGTGTTGAGGCTTGCTGATGAAACAACAACAACAACAACAGCACAATAATAACAACACACTAACTAGTCAGAATGTAGTGACCATGTTGAGGCTTGCTGATGAAACAAACAAAACAACAAAC
>JAPXFY010000034.1:9972461-9979961 GCA_030674185.1 Monoplex corrugatus
GAGGAAGCTCTGGCAGATGAAGAGCGGGTGACCAAAGATGGTAAGAGTACTGCATTTGGCCTTGACAGGACTGAATTGAGGTACAATCTGGCGAAGGGCATTGGTTGAGTGCTTGAGCTCTTTCCGCCATGGAGTGAATGGAAGCAACCATTGCGGGAGAGACAGGTGACTGACGGAGAGAAGCGGGCTCGTAGTCTGGGTCCTGAAGAGCGGACACCAGACCACACCCAAGAAGGAATCCACCACTGGATCCACTTCCAGACCCCTCCTGGCAGTCTCCTCCCAGTTTGCCAGGCAGCGCTGCGAGAGGGAGATATGCCGCTGCTGGGCCTGAGACCTCTCTTGCGCTAAGAGGAGGTTATCCTGTGTGAGGGAGAGTGGCGACTCTGGAATGGCCTCATGGACCGTGAGGACCACTCTGTGGAAAGGGAGTTTCTCTGGCCTCAGGAATTTCCCGTAAGCCAGAGCTCCAAGGAAGTCGGGCACAGAGCCTGGAAGGATGTCCTATGCCTCAGTGCCCCTCGGGGGCAGCAGCAGGCTGCGGGGAAGGGAGGCAACCGGGGCGGATCGACGATCTGACGCCCGTAAAAGGGGGGTTGTCTCCCTTGGCCCACCTGGCGAACCAGGGGGTGTCCCGCCTGGCGAACCAGGGGGTGAGCCAGTTTCAGTCAAAGTGCTGGCCTTCCTGCCTCCCGAAGGAGACCCATACCCAAGTCGCCCTTCAACCGTAGGGGCTGAAACAGTATCAGCAGAACCGGAGTTGAGCTGTACGAAGGGGGCGAGCACAGAATCGACAGAACCGCAGTTAAGTCGATAACTGTGATGAAGGCCGCAAAATGACGAAAAGTCAACTGAGCCGCAGCTGAGTTGAGGGCTCGTGGTCACCGCAACAGAACCGTAGCTGAGTTGCAATGACTCGAGAGAGTGAGAGAGAGAAGACGTAGAAGGGAGAGACAAAGATGAAGAGAGAGCAGGTTTTGGTGCGCCGGTCAAACCACCGGTCTGTGGGTTGGAGAATTCAGCGGACGAAATCTTCTTAACCCTCGCTTTGCCACCCAATCGCTTCACATAAGTTTCTCCCTTAAACGAAAACATAGGCAAGACACAAAAACAGCAACGAGAATCGATCGATCGCGTAGCGAAATCGAAAAATACTTAGCTGCTCAGAGAGTACGAGGCGAGGTGGAAGATGGCTGCCGAGAAAAGAGGAAGAGCACATGCGCATGCGCAAGACATGGATACTCTCAGAGTTATGGTCCCTTCGGACTTTATTGTTTATGAGGCAGGAATGGCAAATCGCTGCCGCTTATTGCATCAGTGAGCCACGGTACAGTATGTGTAATTAAAAAAACAACTTGCATACCAGAGGTCTGGCATGGATACACCCTAGCCATCCATCATCTACCTATCCATCCACCTGTGATGACTGCCAATTATCCCTTTGACTCCTGCACCCTATCCACCAACTGCAAAAACATGACCCTTTGATTCACTCACTCTATCCACCAACTTCCTGCAGGAAGTTCCTGAGGTGTGGGAATCAAACGATTAACTTTTTGCTTTGCTAGCATGGTTGACAATGCAGGATGCTGTTGCACAGGGTGTGGGAGTCAAAGAGTTAACCCTTTTCCTACCAAGAAAATAGGTCACTGTACTAACTATTGACCAAGTAATGTTAGGAGAGACTTCAGAAACACTCAAATTACGCCTGTTTTTTGCCATTTTTGCTGCTTCAAATGTCGTGTAAACGCAGAAAGGAAATGACAAGAGTATGTATACTCCTTTTGCCGAAAAAGGATACATGTCAGCAATGCTGTCATTTTCTATTTATACAGTCGAAACTGAAACTATGTTTCAGGGCACGAAATCCTCATGATGCCATCCATGGAGAGAGAAAACTGAATCACAAGGATCTCGTGACGCGGTACGGAATGTGTTAAGCAGACCCCTCACCACCTCTCCACCTGACCCATCCCCACACACATGAGCAAACAAGCCAACAGACACACACTCTTTCTTTCTATCATGTTCTCTCACTTTCTCTCTCTCACTCCTCACTCCTTCACTCTCCAAGAGGATCAGTGACTCACCGAATCATTGGAATATTTGAGGACGACATTTCTTGGTGCTTTTGCAGGTTTGTCTGAAAATGGACGAGCCATCACTTTCTCCGTGCTGCCCCCAGGGCCCTCCACCAACATCGACTGCACCCTGAAACTGTATAATCGATGTGGCTTTAACTTGTCCAGTGTGAAAGACGTGCTGCCATTGGCTACAACCGAGGTCCTCTCGCTGTCACTCGCTTCATGCTCCGCCCACAGGATGGCGTAAGCCACTGTCTCATTGGTCAGCTTGGGCAGTTTCCATGTCAGTTGGATAGACTGAGAGGACAGGGGCATGGCCTTCAGTTTGGTCACCACCCGATGTTCTGAAACATAAAAGTCAAATCAGGTAGTTAATGCTGACCAACACTGGAACCACTTCTGGCAGCTGCAAAATCATGACACCATCCATTCTTCAGGCACCCCGCAAGGAGGCCATCGTTGAGAAGAAAGAGCAGGGTGGTGAATATCAAAGACTGGACCAACCTCAGCATGCCTTAACCCTTTGACTCTGTCTATCAGCATCCTGCATTGTCAACCATGGTAGCTAAGCAAAAACTTAACCCTTTGACTCCCACACCCTGTCTATCAGCATCCTGTATTGTCAACCATGGTAGCTAAGCAAAAACTTAACCCTTTGACTTCCACACCCTGTCTATCAGTATCATGTATTGTCAACCATGGTAGCTAAGCAAAAACTTAACGCTTTGACTCCCTCACCCTATCCACCAGCTTCCTGCAGGACATTGGTGGACAGAGTGTGTGAGTCATAGGGTTAAGTTTTTGCAGTTGGTGGATAGGGTGTGGGAGTCAAAGGGTTCACTGCTTGTTGCTGAACCCCAGAGATACAGACAGAGCAAGTGTCATCAGCCGATTGTTGATGCCTTATGGGAGCTTGTTAAGTTTCCAGATGAGGTGTGATTTGACAACAAATCCAACACCTGCCTCTCGTCTTTCCAAGCCACATCGCCCATTCCAGAAGAAGGTATATCCACCCCCCTGTTACTCTAGCTAACCCTTGTCTGCAAGGCGCGTTTCGCTGAGTGCCGCAATGTCAATGTTGTAACGAGCTAGTTCTCTGGCAACTTGTGCAATTCTTCTTTCTGGTCTGTCTGCCTTGATGTTATCTAGCAGTGTTTGTACATTCCATGCACCAAGGTTGAATACTTTCAATTTATTTGTCTTTGTTGGTCGACTGCTAAGTGGGATCCCCACCCGCCACGGTTTGCTGGCCAGGGTGAGGTGTAGCAGGCTATTCTTCGGGTCAGTAGAGAGCGACCCAGTGCCCTGAGCCGCCAATGTGCAGGTCCATGACTACAGCATCCAGCGTATCCGCGCCTGTCGCTTCGCACACAGTCACCCATCGCCACAGGACTTTTTGGTCTGAAGTTGTGACTTGCGCTTAACTTTGATTAAAATGAGGGAGAGTTGGGCAAAGGTCGTCAGCCTCACTCTCTTGTCCCTTTATATATCTGAACCCTAGGGCAAGACAAAGTCAAGATGATTGGCGATATATCAGGATGCAAGGACAGGCAACAGTGGTCTTCTGTGTCTCACTGTGCCCTGTTCGCGCTCCACAATGCTCTGCTTTCTCTGCCTTTCAGCCTGCTGAACCGTGAGAAGTTGGTTTTGTACGCGCTGTTTGCCGGATCCAGTCTCCACATGCTGAGGTAGACATTCCTCGGAGTTTAATCGCAGTCACCCATTAGCTGCAGTGTGTTTTCTTTTGGCCTCACCGTGTCCTAGACGGGATGTCAACCAAGACTATCGAGCCCCATCTAACTGGGATTTGGAATCAGTGATCCTTCTCCTAGACTGATTTGCCCTAAGTGGCAGGATTAGTTGTCCTGGTGCTGGGGACCCTATAAGACCGGTCACCTCTAGCCATCCATAGTATGTACACACATGGGGGAAAAGTTCTTGAATAAATACAAATATCCCCAAACAATACATGACTTTGACACAGGGGCTTCAAGAATTGCTTGTAGTGCCAGACACTGCATACAGATCAAGAAGAGAAAATTTAACATAAACAAAAACAAAAAAAGAAAGAAAGAAAGAAAGAAATGACAAAAGCACTGCCATACAGGAGTGGTGATAACTGAATGCTGGGCAAGTCACAAGACCTGTAGAAAAAGAAAAAAAAAATTTGTGTGTGTGTGTGTGTGTGTGTGTGTGTGTGCGTGCGTGCGTGTGGTGCGTGCGTGCGTGCGTGCGTGCTGCGTGCGTGCGTGCGTGCGTGTGCGTGCGTGCGTGCGTGCGTGCGTGCGTGTGTGTGTGGTGCGTTGCGTGTGTGTGTGTGTGTGTGTGCGTGTGTGTGTGTGCGTGTGTGTGCTGTGTGCATGTGTGCATGTGCTGTGTGTGTGCGTGCATGCGTGCGTGCATTGTGTGTGTGCATATGCGTGCGTGCTTGCATGCACGCATGCATGTGTGTGTGTGTGCGCATACATGTGTAGTGCCACCTTGCACACATGACAAGTGCTATCATCCAAAATACCTGACCTCACTGCACATTACACATAATGAGACTTTTTAGAGGGTTTCCAGAGAGCTCAAGCTGTTTAGGTGAGCTAATCATACTCCAGTATGTTGTTGAACAGTCTGCATCTTCAGAAGGAATGCATACTGGGTCATTTTGTGTTTCCATAAGCCAGCCACTGTCATGAATTCCAGGATCTGTAACATGCATATTAGATATTCTACATGCAGATATACATGAAAGGAGTTTAGGTACTGGCAGGTATTCGTACATCTTGACCTTGGTGATGGGAAAAATGTCCACTCCACCATTTACCCAGCACGCGAAGGTGTCTTTGTGGATCAAACCCAGCATCTTCTGACTGGAAATCCAATGTTTACACATACCAGGCCTACCAGTTAAACAATTAATAGATAAACACACAAATAAATACATAATCTACAAAAATACTGGATGAAATCATGAATAAATCAATAAATACATCCACAGATTCAGTTTCAGTTTCTCAAGATGACGTCTCCTCACTCAGAATAAATTCCATATGCACTAACATCACAAGTGCCATGTGTATGGTGATCATGAGGCCCTACCTGGACTGTTTTACCTCATCTATCAATAGAAAATCCACAAAAATACTAACCCACCGGGGCAGTGGTGACCTGGACGCTGACACTCCAAGGGCTTCCTTTCTTGCCGGCGACAGTACGAACAGAGAAGATGTATGTGGTGTTAGGGTGGAGCTTGCCCACCCTCACCCTCCTCTCCCCACTCTGAAGGAACTGACTGTCATCACCCACTGCACTGTAGCGGACTGAGTAGAAGCGTGTTGCTCTCCCTTTGTTCTTGCCTGGATCCCGCCATCTTAGTTTGACAACGTGCGGGGAGACAGCACGGGCACGCACCTTTCTCGGCACAGGGGGGAGCTTGGACGAGCCTGTGGACAAAGCTTGGGTTGCGTTCAAGTTGTATACATCATGCTGGAATGATTTCAGGTGGAGTCAAGTGTTTTACAGGCTTGTTTTCTTTGAGGTGAAGACTCAGAGAGTCGTGTGTGTTTGGGACTGTGTGCATGTTCATTCAAGAGGGATTCATCACACTCACACTGCTCCATATATGCTCCACCCAAATCTGCCAGCTTTTATCTGCCAAACTCCTTCAGCCTTTGCAAAACCCTATGAGCGGGCAAGCTGTTTTGATAGAAAGGGGAATGGGACCTATAAAACACTGACTCTACCAGAATGATTGGAGCCTTAACCCTCTGACTCCTGCACCATGTCTATCAGCATCCTGCATTGTCAACCATGTTAGCAAAGCAAAAACTTAATCCTTTGACTCTCTCACCCTATCCACCAGCTTCCATCAGCACCTTCATCGCCACTACCATCATCACCACCACTATCACCAACACTGCCACCATCACCACCACTACCACCATCATTACCATCTCACCACCACCACACCACCACCACCACCATCACCACCACCACCATCGTTGCCACCACCACCATCATCACCACCACCACCACTATCATTACCACTACCATCATCACCACCACCATCATTGCCACCACCACATCACCACCACCACCATCACCACCATTTTCACCACCACCCACCATTATCACCACCACAACCACCATCACCACCACAACCACCATCATCACGACAACCACCATCATTGCCGCCACCACCATCGTTGCCACCACCACCATCACCACAACCACCACCATCATCATCATCACCACCACCACCACCATCATCATCACCACTTCCATCACACCTCCACCATCACCACCACCATCATCATCATTGCCCACCACCATCACCACACTCCACCATCTCACCACCACCACCATCATCATCATCACCACCACCACCACCATCATCAGGGTCAAGGAAGACAAAACCAGACAACACTGTCAACTACAGCCAAAAGGGGGAGCATCATCAGAACACTCCTTAGAGTCTTGGAGTTTGGACAAACGCATTTCATCGCACTCAGATAAATCCATATGTGCTCCACCCAAATCCCGCCAGTCATTATCTGGCCAATTCAAAGAGCCTGCTTAATTTAAAACTCTATGCACCAGGAAAATCTTTAAATGGGAAAGGAGGGGGGGAGACCTATGAAACACTAAGAAGTCACCACCACAATGATAAGGGTGTTAACCCTTTGACTCCCACATCCTGTCCACCAGCATCCTGCATTCTCAACAATGCAGGAAGCTGGTAGATAGGGTGAGGGAGTTAAAGGGTTAAGTTTTTGCAGTTGGTGGAGAGGGTGCGGGAGTCAAAGTGTTAATGCCCTAATCATTCTGGTGGTGTCACCCCCACTACCATCCCCGCTACAAAACCCTCCTCCTCCTCATCATCATCATCGTTCCCGTCATCATTCCCACTACCTCTCCCACTATCAAACCATTACCATCAACACCATCATTCCCACTACTACCTCCACCACCACCACCATCATCACCACCACCACCACCATCATCATCACCCCCACTGCCACTCCCATTACAAAACTCTCACCACCATCATTATCATCACCACTATCACCACCACCACCACCATCATCATACTCATTACCACAACCATCACCATCACCCCAACCACCACCATCAACATCATCACCACCACCATCATCACCACAACCATCATCATCATCACTACCACCCACATCAGCAACACTACCACCACCATCATCAGCACTACCACCCCAATCACCACCACTGCCACCACCACAATCATTATCATCACCATCATCAACATCATCATCATCATCACCCACCACCACCATCACAATCGTCATCACCATCACCACCACCAACATCACCACCACAATTACCACCACCACTACCACCACCACAATCACCACCACCACAATCATATCATCACCACCACACACCACAATCACCA
>JAPXFY010000034.1:9984961-10059961 GCA_030674185.1 Monoplex corrugatus
CAGATCATAACTCAGGGAATTACAACAGACAGCATCATAACTCAGGGAATTACAACAGACAGACATCATAACTCAAGGAATTACAACAGACAACATCATAACTCAAGGAATTCACAACAGACATCATAACACAGGAATTACAACAGACAGACATCATAACTCAGGGAATTACAACAGACAGACATCATAACTCAGGGATTACAACAACAGACATCATAACTCAGGGGATTACAACAGACAGACATCATAACACAGGGAATTACAACAGACAGACATCATAACACAGGGAATTACAACAGACAGACATCATAACACAGGGAATTACAACAGGCATCATAACTCTGGGGATTACAACAGACATCATAACTCAGGGAATTACAACAAATATCATTACTCAGGGGATCACACCTGATATCATAACTCAAGGGAGATCAACAGGCATCACAACTCAAGATATTACAACAGACATTATAACTCAAGGGATTACAACAGACATCAGAACTCAAGGGATTACAACAGACAAGATCATAACTCAGGGAATTACAACAGATATCATAACTCAGGGGATCACAACTGGCATCATAACTCAGGGAATTACAACAGACATCATAACTCAGGGGATCACAACTGGCATCATAACTCAGGGAATTACAACAGACATAAAAAATCAGGGGATCACAACTGGCATCATAACTCAGGGAATTACAACAGATATCATAACTCAGGGGATCATAACTGGCATCATAACTCAGGGAATTACAACAGACATCATAACTCAGGGAATTACAACAGACATCATAACTCAGGGGATTACAACAGACATCATAACTCAGGGGATTACAACAGCCATCATAACTCAGGGGATTACAACAGACAAGATCATAACTCAGGGAATTACAACAGACATCATAACTCAGGGGATCACAACTGGCATCATAACTCAGGGGATTACAACAGACATCATAACTCAGGGGATCACAACTGGCATCATAACTATAATAATAATAATAATTACAATATTTATATAGCGCAAAATCTTGATAAAATCAAATCTAAGCGCTGAAGCAGACACACACGCAAGCACGCACGCACGCACGCACGCACACACACGCACGCACACACACACACACCACACACACACACACACACACACGCATGGCTATAAATGGGGAGAAAGAATAAAAGCAATAAAAGCAAGAATAAAAGCAATGGAAAATTATAGAGAGCATAGCATATACAATTATATATTATAACCATGTGATTCCCTCCGAGCGGAGACAGGCTGCAGAGGGGGGTTAGGATTTTATGCGGAGGAGAAAAGGTGAGTTTTGAGAGCGGACTTGAAGGAGACAAAAGTAGGTTGCTGACGGACTGAGAGAGGAAGTTTGTTCCAGGAGAGTGGACCAGAAACAGAGAAGGCTCGTGGACCATAGGTATTGAGCTTAGTGCGTGGAAAGCGAAAAGTCAGAGGATCGGAGGCAGAGCGGAGGGTACGTGAGGGAACATAGATCTCAAGTAGGCTTGACAGGTAATCGGGGGCTGCGTTATTGAGGCTTTTGTAGCACATGGTGTCTAGTTTGTACTGTATGCGCTTTGATACAGGGAGCCAGTGAAGTTGTGCCAGGAGAGGAGATATGTGGTCAGCTTTTTTCTTTTTGAGTACAAGGCGTACAGCATTGTTTTGAATGCGCTGTAGGATGTGAATGGTGGAGGCAGGAAGACCAGACAGGAGTGAATTGCAATAGTCAATGCGAGACATTATGAAGGAGAGAACGAGTTTTGCAGTTGTTTCGACAGAGAGATACTTCCTGATCAGCCTTATACGATGGAGATGATAGTAGCAGGATCTGGCAGTTTGAGAAACAAAGTTGTTCATGGAGAGGGTAGAGTCAATGCAGACACCAAGGTTTTTAGCTGAATCAGAAATTGGGACTGATGTGTTACATAATGGGAGAGAAAGAGGAGGCAGCTGAGAAAGTTTCTGACGGGTGCCAATGAGGATAGCTTCTGTTTTGTCGTCATTAAGCTGAAGTCTATTGTGTGTCATCCAGTTCTTAATGTCCGAGTAACACTCAGTGGTGCGAGTCAACAGGCGCTGTATATTATCAGGTGAGTCACTGTCTTGAAGTTGGGTGTCATCAGCATAGAAGTGGTGTTTTATAGAATGGGAGTTGATGATGGTGGACAGGGGGGAGGTGTAAAGAGTGAAAAGAACAGGGCCAAGGACAGATCCTTGTGGAACACCACAGGTCAGGTATGCAGGTTGAGAGTAAGTGCCATTGATGAGAACGGTTTGTTTTCTGTTGGATAGGTATGAAATGAACCAAGACAGAGCAATGTCAGAGATGCCAAAAGTATGATGAAGTCTAGAAAGGAGAATACCATGATCAATGGTATCAAAGGCTGCAGACAGATCAAGGAGTGTGAGGAGAGAGACTTTGCCAGTATCAGTTGCAAGGAGGAGATTGTTGAGAATGTGTAGTAGGGCAGTTTCAGTGCTATGGCACTGGCGGTAGGCTGACTGGAAAGGATTGAGGAGATTGTTGGCAGACAGGTGAGAGTTCAGCTGGTTGAGGACGACTTTTTCAAGGAGTTTTGACAAGAAAGAGAGATTAGAGATAGGCCGGTAATTTTTCAGTTCATTTGGATCTAAATTGTGTTTCTTGAGGAGAGGGTGAACAATAGCAGACTTGAAAGAATCAGGGACAGTTCCAGTTTGAAGAGAAGTGTTGATGATGTCAGTGATGAATGGGAGGAGATTAGGGAGACAGTCGGCGTAGAGAGAACCTGGAAGAGGATCTAGTTCGCAGGTTTTGAACGACATGGATCTGATTGTGTTGAGAATTTCTTCTTGTGAGACTGGGGTAAAAGTAGTAAGAGGTGTGCCAGAGAAGGAAGGGTCAGGTGGGCATGGTTGACAGGGTGTCCTGTCAAGCCTGTCACGAAGAGTTTGTATTTTGGTGGTGAAATAGTTGGAGAATACAGATGGGAGTTCTTCATTTGTATGTTTTGTTGGGAGGTAAATCTTTTCGTGTGCCAAGGAGATGATTCATGGTTGTAAAGAGTTCTTTTGAAGAAGAGGCATTCAGGATTTTGGTTTGGAAATAGCTTGTTTTTGCTGATGCAATGAGGGTGGATACTTTTGTTTTAGAGGCTTGGAAAAGTTGCCTGTGTACAGTGAGTTTGGATTTGCGCCAGCGGCGCTCTGCTCTGCGGCGGGCACGTTTTGCACAGGCGATCTCATGAGTGAGCCAGGGGGTAGGGGGGCGGTCAGGTAAAAGACGGGTTGTGGCTGGAGCATGAGTGTCCAGAAGATGGTGGAGAGTAGTATAGAATTCATCGGCAAGGTTATGTGACTTTTCAGAAAGGAGACGGGAGGCATCAGATGAAAATGTGGAGAGGTCGATAGATTTGAGATTGCGTCGAGTCACTGTGCGCATGGTACGGGAAGGAGGAGAAATGTCGAGAGAACAGAGAATTGCAGAGTGGTCAGATGGAAGGGCTGAAGTTAGACGGGTAGAAAGAACTAAGCAGTTGTCAGTAGCGGAATTTTGGTGATCACGAGAAATGATCCAGTCAAGAATGTGACCTTTTTGATGGGTTGGTTCAGAAATGTGTTGAGTCATATTGTGATTGGACAGAGAGTTGATGATATGTCTTGTGTCATAACGGTGAGTGTTGTCATAGTGGACATTGATGTCACCTAGAATGATGAGATTTCCAGGTAATAGACAGTAGTAATCAAGAAGTTGATCAAAGTCAGAAAGAAACATGGATGTGGTGAGCTTGTTGGCAGAGCTAGGTGGAGGTCGATAGACACAGGAGAAGGTGATGGGGTGAGGGGTGGATTGGAAGGATACTTCAACGTGCTCGAAAGAAGGATGGGAGAAAGGCAGAGACTGCGAGAAAGACAGGCGGGAATGGAGTGAGTCGTTGTAGAGGATGGCGATACCACCACCTCGGGATGAGCGATGGAAAGAAGCAAGCCTGTAACCACTCGGAGTGAGACTCACATGTATAGGTTCATGACCAAGGGGGTTAAGCCATGTTTCGGTAATAAAAGCAATGTCAACATGCTCATCTGCGATAAAGTCAGCAATGACATCAGCTTTGCCATCAGTGCATGTTGACTGAGCGTTAAAAAGGCATAGTTTTAGTTTATCACAATGCGGCGGCCGAGGTGGAGACGAAGGCAGCACCGACGGGACAGAAGACGAAGGAGACACCAGCGGGGCAGAAGACGAAGGCAGCAACGACGGGACAGAAGACGAAGGAGGCACCAGCGGGACAGAAGACAAAGGCAGCACCAGCGGGACAGAAGACGAGGGCAGCGCCGGCGGGACAGAAGATGAAAGCGGCACCGGTGGGACAGAAGGTGAAGGCGGCACCGGCGGGACAGAAGACGAAGGCGAAGACGGCAGAGGAGGAGACGAAGTTTGCAGCAGCAAGGTCGAGTGCAGGGGCAGTGGAGGAGACGAAGAAGCAGAAGAGTGGTGTCGGACTGGCACAGCAGGAGGCAGATTGTGCCAAAGTCGGTGGAGACGTCCACCACGACAGGATCGCGCAGTGCGGGGCTTAGGACACAGCCCCAGTGTTCGTATGCGCTGGTAGACGCCTCCACCGAGGTAGCACTTGCTGTATTTAAAAAGTGTCAGTCCAATTTGTTTTATAAAAGAAGGGTCCATAATTGCGAGCCAGTCAGGAGAGCAAGATACTTGCAGAGAACACAAAGGTTTGGGAAAGCTGTAGCGTTGGGCGAACACAGTAGGCCAAAATGTAAACACAGTTCACAGATAAAATGTCCGACTTGAGCGGCTGAAATTAAAATGATGAAAAGAGGTGTAAAAACTTTGAAATCAGATTATCTGGTAAAATATTCAAAATTTTAAAAAAAATATTTACATCACCGTGTGTCGGGATTTAAAAGCAACAAACTGATACAAAATTCAATGCATAAAATCAAATAGAACCACGATAAAATCACTGTAAAACACCACACACACTTTTGCTGCCTGCTGGCGCGACATCTACTCACATATCTAAGGGAATTACAACAGACATCATAACTCAGGGGATTACAACAGACATCATAACTAAGGGAATTACAACAGACATCATAACTCTGGGGATTACAACAGACAAAACCATAACTCAGGGATTACAACAGATATATCATAAATCAGGGGATCACAACTGGCATCATAACTCAAGGGATTACAACAGCCATCATAACTCTGGGGATTATAACAGACATCATAACTCAGGGAATTAAAACATATCATAGGCTACCTCAGGGAATTACAACAGATATCATAACTCAGGGGATCACGACAACATCATAACTCGGGGGGATTATAACAGATAGGATTACAACTCGGGAGATTCTATCAGTTTGGGTCACACCTCAAAGGATTTTCACTGACTCGGAAGAAACCAATTCTTCTGGGATCTCAAGCAGTGGCAGCACGTGTAGACAGGAGCCACAGACACTGATCATCTATCACTACGGTATTCATTTTTACGGTAGAGTTACCGCTCGTCTCAAGGAATTACGCCACTACGCAACGCAGACTGTAAGTTGGTGAATTCACACTGCCTCATCCCTTGCCTGCAAGCACTGTTGTCTTGCACACACACACACACACACACACACACACAAACATATCATGGAGGGTCGACCTACTCTACTCACAAACTTATAACACACACACTTGCGCGCGCGCACACATGCACACCACACACGCACCACACACGCTGACTGTATGATACCTTACCACCTCAGTTCTCATCCAAAGAATGACTTCAGTTTTTTACCTACCTTTTGTTTTCTCTTTGGCTCCGAATCTCACGGTTTCATTCAGTGCCCAGCAGCCAACGTTCGCTCGTTCGTAAGATGGTCATTGTCTCCAATGTAGAGGGAGGTGAGGCCTAGGGCTCTCTCAGTGTCAAAAGAGCAAATCAACTTTCAGCTGTGCGCCAAAAATTGGAAAAGTTAGGCTTAGCACCGACTGCAGATCTCCTCTTTCTTTCGTCTGGCCTAGGTCTATGTACCCCCCTCCACTCTTTTCTGCTCTCTCCCTGTCTACCTTCCGTTTGTGTGTAGGGAAAGGGATGAGCGAAGGGTGCGCGCGCGCGCGCGCGTGTGTCTGTGTGTGTGTGTGTTTACACACATTTTCCACCGAGTGGTTGGGAAAGGAGGGAGGAACGGAACGGGTGGTTGGTGAAGGAAGTGGTGGCTGCAGCTCTGTAGAATTCTCATCCGTCTCCCGACCTGCGGAATTGAGTCGACACATGAACGCGGGTTTAGAAAATACAGGCGCCTGCACTTTGTCTTATTCTATTGTGTTTTACATCTTGTCTCAAAGTTTTAAAAATCCCATTGAAAATCGGGCTTCTTTTAATTAACGAGTGGAGAGCGCATAGCCACGTTACTGCAACTTCATACATGTTTTGTTGAATGATGAAATCTTATTTTGTTGTTAACTTTACAATTTTGTGTGTGTGTGAGTGTGTATGTGTCTTTTTCATCTGTATTCATAAACTCTCTGCGGTGTAGCCTAAGGGTGCAGCAATCCTTTCACAAAAAGCCACCAATTTTCTTGGAGATGGAGCAAAACGTGACTGAGAATGGCTTTTTACATAAAAATATGGATGATCTTTTAACCACGGCATATGGAGAAAGTTTCAATTAACCCTTTGATTCCTGAAGCCTATTCACCTGCTGCAAAAACTTAACCCTTTGATTCCATCACCCTATCCACCAGCTTCCGGGAAGCTGGTGGATAGGGTGAGGGAATCAAAGGGTTAAGTTTTTGCTTTGCTATCATGGTTGGCAATGCATGATGCTGGTGGACAGGGTGCAGGAATCAAAGGGTTAAACTAGCCTCTCTCTCTCTCTCTCTCTCTCTCTCTCTCTCTCTCTCTCTCTCTCTCTCTCTCTCTCTCCCCAAAGTGTTTTTAATGCCAGGGACAATAGTAATCTATTCTTGCTGTGGATTCTTTCATGAACACTTGGTGCATCCTGCACATGGAGTCTCCATCCATTCAACCTACATCACATCAGACTGTCGTAGGGATGCCAGAGACTTTTTCAGTATGAATAGTAGGCCTACCAGTTTAAGTATCTGGAAACGGTCATCTAACCAGACGGCAGATGCACATCAGAAATAGCCAGCAGAACCGGCCAAGCCGAAACAACATTCAAGAAGATGAAAAGCATTCTTACAAACAAATGCCTATCAATTAACATCATAAAGAGAGTTTTTGAATGTTATATAGAACCGATAATGTTGTACGGTTGTGAGGTGTAGACAGTCAACACGCAAAGCCAGAACAAGATTGAGGCAGCCGAGATGTGGTTTCTAAGAAGAATTTTGAAAGTTCCATGGACAGCAAAGAAAGCATAGGAGATAGTCTTGATGGAGCCAGACACAAAAAGATCATTGATAAGGAAGATTAGGTAAAGACAAGCAACATTTATGGGCCATTTTACAAGGAAAGGGGAATTAGAGCACCTGGTCACAACAGGAAGGCTGGAGGGAAAGAGAACATCAGGTAGACCCAGGGGAGAAAATATTGGAATGACTTGCAAGGTGGCTGAAGATAGAGAGGGTGGAAGGGTGTGCTTGCGGCAACATGGGATAGATGCGCATTATGAAGGACCATGATCGCCAACGCCATGCGGCAGGGCACATGATGATGACGATGATAGCACCAGGGTATCCCTGCAATTGTGGGCTTTTTGTGCCTAGACCGGTTCCACCCAGAGCTGAGTGTGCTGTGGTCTAACTTGGAATACAGGACAACACGATCGAGTCTCAGCTGCTCTTAGGATGCTTCACCAAAAGTATTGCTCAAACTCCTTGACCAACACTCGAGGTGACTGCATCTCCCGGGCCTGGTCGGCACCAGGATACGTTATGATAATACGCGTATAGTACAGCCCTGTCATGCAGTCTCATTCCTAAATGGAAATCCATAGCGTCATGATCATCATGCCTATCATCATGAAATCATCACTGCATCATGAAAAATGTTCCAAGCTTTGAAGCCATTCAAACCCTGATCTTGTGGTGACATCAGTTTCTGTTTCTGCGCCTCCTGCATTCCTGAGATGAATTCAAGTTGGGAGGGGGGGTGGGTGGGATGTCAGTGGTTCATGGGACTGTCGTTGGAGGGCCATGGGAGCGGTCTCCTTACCATTGGTCTTTCACTTGGTCTAGCTCTGTGGCTGAGCAATTATTATCATTACCAAGTGGATAGGCACTGTCCTGAGCCAATTGATTGATCTAGTTCAGTTTTTACGTCGACACCCACCCCAAATGATATGGCCGACAGGGATAACCATCCCAGGGAAGTGGGGGAAGGGGGGCTATCTAATCCTATACTGACACCACCAGAACAACAATGATGTTAAGATGGGACAGTGAGAAGGCCAGTTTTATTATAGCGCACCCTGAGATTCGAACCCACAACCATTAGCATGTGAATCCGACACTCAAACCAACTGAGCTACTGGGGCCCGCACACTGTCCTGAGGCAAGCTCATTAGGCGTAGCAAAGTAAGACAAAGCTAGCAAAAGCAATCCAATCAATACAAAGAAGTTTCCTACGGTCCATTTGCATAGCAAAACTAACAGCTACGTTAGCGAAATGTAGTACCCTTGAGAGGTGATAGCTTACAATATGAACATGGCGACCACGTGTGTATCAAGATTCACATATTTGTTCTTCGTTGTTGTCATTATTACATATGCTACAAAAGTGGTTATGATGTTTGTCAATACTGAAGAGACATCAAGCAAAGGGTCGTCCGCAATTTTTACTCAGAATTTTTCAACTTCATACGATTCTTCATTGCTTTCCGCCATCTTGGATTCCATAGGTTTGCTATATTTGCTATGATATGTTTTGTACGCATGTTCACCCCTAGACTAGCTAGCCACTAACCTCTCACTGTAGCTTGATTTTCTACGCCTAAAAAACTCGCCTCTGATTAAACTGCATCAGAACAGGCACTGTTGACATCTACTGGAGTGACTGAACAGCAATGCAGCGTGGACCCAAGGTGGCTTGACATCTTTAGCTCCGGCTAGCTTCCTAGCTTCGGCGCTTCGAATGAATGACTGTAGGGTTTGTAGTGTGTTGTGGAGCCACAATGGGCAGCATGGGATCAACCAAGGCGTCACAGAAAAGGGACAGCTAAAAAGAACTCAAATAAATGAATCATTAATTCAAATAAAGTGAAACAAAAACATAACAAAAGAAAACAAAATGAAATAATACGAAACAAAACATTAAAAGAAATTTAAAATGAAAAAAGATATGTATGTATATAATATTTTTTTCCCTTTTGTTTTGTCTGGCCATGAAAGGAAAGATGGAGGGAAAGAGAGCACCAGGTAGACTCAGAGAGAAAATATTGGACGGACTTACAGAGTGGCTGACGACAGAGAGGGTGGAAGAGGTGCTTGCGGCAACAAGGGATAGAAACAGATGAAAGGCCATGATCGCCAACGCCATGTGGCAAGGCATTTGATGATGATGATGATGATGATGATGATGATGATGATGATGATGATGATGATGATGATGATGATATATATATATATATATATATATGATACACACACACACACACACACACACACAACACCACACACACACACACACACACACACACACACACACACACCAAATATTGATATATATATATAACAATGATAATGTGCTTAATTCAAACGCCTGCGCCCCCAGCAAACTGCGAGACAGTGCGCATGGGAAAGTGAGAGTTTGGGAAGAGAGGGGAGATAAGCGTGAGAGAGGGCGCGAGGGTGGATTTCTGATTGCAAAGGAATGATGGGGGAGTAGGGGGGGAGTGAGCATGCGGGAAGTGGTGCTTCCACTCCCTGCCTGTACGTGTGTCTGGAACCAGAGAATCAGAAGCAGCAACAAACAGTTCCCTCCCTGTTGGAGCGACACACCGGTGTTCTCCCTTCAAATCTTCCCAACTTTACGCTAACGCCAGGCATTCCTACCGAAAGAGAATAAAATAAAACAAATCAAAATGTAATGAAATAACACAAACAAGTAAATAAATTTTTAAAAAAGCAAAAAATATATTGAAAACAAAACAAAATTAAAACAAAAAAATTCTTAAATAGGGCAACTAAAAACGATCGCCCTGACTTTTGTTATTTTTCCGTTTCGTTATTTTGCGTACCGTACCGGTAGTAAATATCTTCAGCAGTAGTGGACACATTAGGCCAACCTGGAAAGGAGATAGGTATCACCAACTTTGCACTTTGTCTACAAAATGGATTGATTTAAGATAAAACCCAGGTAGATGGAGTTTGTTAGTCCTGTCAATGATTTTTGAAGAGTAACAACTATGATAACCGGCGGCAAACCCACGAAGTCTGGCCTTGTGCCAGAGGTGATGCTTTAACCCTTTGACTCCCGCACCCTGTCCACTAGCATCCTACATTGTCAACCATGCTCATCATCATCATCATCAAGTGCCCTGCCGCATGGCGTTGGCGACCATGAACTTCCAACCATCTCTATCTCTCGTTGCCCCGAGCATCTCTCCCACCCTCCTCATCCCCACCCAATCTGCAAGTCCGTCCAGCATTCTCTCCCTGGGTCTACCTGGTGCTCTCTTTCCCTCCAGCTTTCCCATTGTGACCAGGTGCTCCAAATCCCCCTTCCTCATAAAATGGCCTATAAATGTTGCCTGTCTTTTCCTAATCTTCCTTATGAGTGATCTACTTGTGTCTGCCTCCATCAAGACTGTCTCGTTTGTTTTCTTTGCTGTTCATGGAACTCTCAACATTCTTCTGAGGAACCACATCTCGGCTGCCTCAATCTTGCTCTGGCTTTGCTTGCTGACTGTCCATGCCTCACATCCGTACAACAGTATTGGTTCTATATAACATTCAAGGACTCTTTTTCTGATGTTAATTGATAGGCATTTGTTGGTAAGAATGCTTGTCATCTTCTTGAATGCTGTTTTGGCTTGGCCGATTCTGCCAACTATTTCTGATGTACATCTGCGTCTGATGAAATGACCGTTCCCAGGTATTTGAACTTATTAACCTGTGTCAAGGTTGTGCCATTTGCTGTTATTTTGCAGGAGGGGATTTCATGTTTTTTACTGATCACCATGACTTCAGTCTTCCTGCTGTTTAGTTCCAACCCCTTACCTTTGCTTTCTATTGTCAACCATGCTAGTAAAGCAAAAACTTAATCCTTTGACTCCCTCACCCCACTCCTGCACCCTATCCACCAGTATCCTGCATTGTCAACCATGCTATCAAAGCAAAAACTTAATCCTTGACTCCCTCCAGGAAGCTGGCGGATAGGGTGAGGGAGTCAAAGGATTAAGTTTTTGCAGTTGGTGGATAGGGTGCGGAAGTCAAGGTTTAAAGACTTACCTGTTCACCCAGTCTGCCATTGTTGATATAATTTTTGCTTATCCACTAATATGCACTTATACGTCTAATTACCGATCACAAGGCATCCTCTAATATTTCATGTCTGTTTATCCTGTGACCATATATTTCTGTGTACATTGATGGATAGGCCGGATGCGTGAGTCAAAGGGCTAAACAACAAAGATGCACCTGCTGAGGCCGTTCTGCACTTGACAATCACTGCACCTATGGAACTACGAGTGTCACTGGGGAGAGAAAATGGAGAGAGGATTGCACGTGCCCAGGCCACTCCACGTTTTACAAATTCCCTGTATTAGTCAGGCATACCCGGTAGGTCTGCAGGAAAGGTCCAATGAAGCATTCAATCACGAACAAAGACAAAACCCTGTGGCAATGGAGAAATGGTGACAGGTAGCCTACAGGCAGAGGATGTTGCTGGAAGTCGCTAATAGCAATGACTGCAACATGTAGGCCTATAATAGGCAATATCCAAAACAAGTGCGACTGCCAGCGTCCAAGCAAACAGGAACCAGAAGAACAAGCAAACCAAAAAGGACGCGTATTCAATACAACAAGACAAGACAAGCGCAAATTTTCGGCCAACCGGCCTTTGTCAAGCGCGAATGCACGATCACAAACAGACACCAACCAACGGATAATAAGAAAAGGACTAAAAACTTCCCTGCAGCCTCGTCCAGTGGATAAAAAGGGGAAGTTTTTAGTCCTTTTCTTATTATCCGTTGGTTGGTGTCTGTTCGTGATCGTGCATTCGCGCTTGACAAAGGCCGGCTGGCCGAAAATTTGCGCTTGTCTTGTCTTGTTGTATTGAATACGCGTTCTTTTTGGTTTGCTTGTTCTTCTGGTTCCTATAATAGGCAGTTGTGGAGTGATGGTCATCCACCGTAGGCGTAAAGCAGATGCTTCACAGCTGGTGATGGAGCAGACCTTTCCACGTATACTGGGTAGGGGGGTGGGGGGTGGATAAGAAGAACCCCTAAACTAAGCCTGCCTCATACGTACCCAGAAGATAGCTGTGCTGGGGTCTGCCTGGTCATCCAACTTAATTGGAATCGATACAGTTTAAACAACAAAAGAAAGAGAACACTTCTAACCCGCACTTGGGTCTGCCTGATCATCCAACTTAAAAGCAATTGATACAGTTCAAACAACAAAAGAAAGACAAAACCTCTAACGTTTAATTTGATGTATGCAATGTTTGCAATGATCTTCTTGTGTCTGCCTCCATCAAGACTGTTTCGTGTTTCTTTGCTGTCCATAGTACTCTCAAAATTCTTCTTAGAAACCACATGTCGGCTGCCTCAGTCTTGCTCTGGCTTTGCGTGTTGACTGTCCACGCCTCACAACCATATAACAGTATCGGTTATAACATTCGAGAACTCTCTTGCTGATGTTAATTGATGGGCATTTCTTAATAAGAACGCCTTCATCTTCCTGATTGCTGTTTTGGCTTGACCAATTCTGCTGGCTACCGGTATTTCTGATGTGCATCTGCCGTCTGGTGAGATGACCGTTCCGAGAGATTTAAATCACAAACCTGTTTCAAAGTTGTGCCATTTGCTGTTATTTTGCATGAGGGGATTTTGTTTTGTTTTGTTTGTTTGTTTGTTTGTTTGTTTTACTGATAACCATGACTTCAGTCTTCTATTTATCTCCCACCCTTTATTTTTGCTTTCTATTTCTATTATATTCACAAGGTTTTTGTAGGTCCCTTTCATTTTCTGCAATTAGCATGGTGTCATCTGCGTAACGAATGTTGTTTATTACTTTTCATCCAACCTTTATCCCAGGGCATTGTTCTATGTTTCTCATGATGGTTTCGCTGTAAAGTGAAAACAAATCTGGCGACAGAACACAACCCTGCCTGATCCCTCTTTTGATATTTTGGAACGAGCTTATATCGTTTTCTATTCTCATTGATGCTGTTTTTTTCCCAATATATATTTCTGATTATTCTTAGATCTTTTCCATCAATATTGAGGAAAGGTGAATTATGAGGAAAGGGGAATTAGAGCACCTGGTCACAACAAAAAAGCTGAAGGGAAAGAGAACGCCAGATAGACCCAGGGAGAAAATATTGGACGGACTTGCAGGGTGGCTGAAGACAGAGAGGGTGGAAGATGTAGGCTACTTGCAGCAAAAAGAGATAGATGCATATGGAGGGCCATGATCGCCAACGCCATGCGACAGGGCCCATGATGATGATCATGAATGTTTGCAAACCCTCTGCACATGATGATAGACCAGAACGGTGTATGGCCTTGTTGCCAGGATGTTGGATCGCTATATGATTTACATAGCAGCTCTGAGTGAGAGCAGATTTGCAGACAAATCCAACTCAATGAAATTGCAGGAGGCTACACTTCTACTGCATTGGAGGCCCAAAGAATCTCTGGTGTCGGATTCGCCATATAAATCGAGCTCGCATGGATACTTATCCCATAGTATCAATTATGCTTGATGACCTTGCATCTTTAGCTTACCAAAGACTGCTTCAGTCGCAACCATCAGTAGGCCTACTCAGTTATGCCGTCCCAGTAATAATGATGACAATGAGGGCTGGTTGGTTCTTTTTGGTACCGGTAGAGCTATGGAGTCAAGATCTGACATCCACAGTTCGATCCCATCCTGCAACATCAAAACTTATTTATTTGCTGACCATCTTTAGTAGGCCTATTTCCATCATTCTGGTGGTGCCAGTTAAGTGTTTCATAATTCTTCTACCCAGCCACCTCCCTTCTCATTTCATGACTTTGCCAGTGCATGGAATTTTCTGCAAGCCCAGGGAATTTGCAAGATCACTGCGGTCAGATTTGTGTGGAGTTCAGATATAAAACTGCCTCAGTACTACGATGAATCCCTCTTGACAAACTCCAAACTCTCAATTTCAATGGTGGCAAATCCAGCTGATGTCAAGAAAAGCCTGCTATGAACACAAAGACGAGCTCATCATTCTTGGAACTTTAATGCTCGTAAAGGAAAGGACTACTCCCCATGGACAAACGTCCTTGTGCGTGATAGCACTTGAAAATCAATTACAATTTGTTATCAGTTATAAAAAAACACCCATGGTGGTGGTGGGAGGTGGTGGGGGGTCCGGAAGTGATTGTCAGCTTGACCTAAGAATAACTGACGTTGCTAATACTAAGCTACGCACAAAAAGTTAAGGATCACTTGCACAAAAATTCATAACTTTCAAAATAAGAAAGCCAATGCGTTGAAGTTTGGCAAACATTTAATTCCATGCTTTAGCGATAACGATACACAATTGCCTTCAATTTCGAGCAATCGTTTGGTGTGTACATTTGATCAAAGTGGGTACGTATCGAAATTTGATTTCCCAAAGTCATTGAAATCACAAGACAGGGCATTCTGATGCTCCCAAACGTTCAGTAATGCGTGTAAACGCCATGGCTGTTCTGGCACTCGACGCAGCGAGTCCTCATCGAGTTCACCAGGTTGGTGAAGATCCTCTGTGGAAGCGCCTGCCACTCAGCCTGCAGCATCTGGTAGAGGTGTTGGGCATCCCTGGGAGGGGGGTGGTTGCTCCTCACTTTGCGATCCAGCTCATCCCAGAGGTTCTCAATCGGGTTGAGATCGGGACTGCATGCTGGCCACTCCATTCTGTTGACTCCAGACTGCTGCAGGAAGTCGTTGACCACCCTTGCCCTGTGGGGGCGAGCGTTATCATCCTGGTAGACAGCCGTCGGTCCCATCTGCTGCAGTGTAGGCACAGCCAGCGGTCGAAGGATTTCATCCCGGTATCGGAGGCCAGTCAGGTTACCCTGTACATGATACAAATGTGTTCTGTGGTGAAGGCTGAAGGCCCCCCCAGACCATTACAGAACCTCCATCAAAGGCCACCTTTTCTTGGACAGTGGTGTCAATAAAGCGTTGCCCTGGGCGCCTCCAGACCCTCAGTCGGCCGTCGTTGTGGTTCATGGTGAAGCGCGATTCATCACTGAACAGGACCTGGGACCATTGCTGACGTGTCCACCTCACGTGACGTCTGCAGAAGGCGCGGCGTGCTGCCCTATGGGCTGGAGTTAAGCGTAGCCATACAGCTGGGCGACGAGAACGGAGGTTAAACCCATGAAGGCGGTTCCGTATGGTCTGCTGGCTGATGTTGATGTTAGTAGCCACCCTCAGCTGCCTTCGAATGATGCTGGAAGAGGCTGTTCTTGTCTGCAGGGCTTGTTGTTCAATGAGACGATCTTCACGTGGGTTTGTCTTTTTCGGTCGACCAGATCTGCGTCTTTCATGGACCCTCCCAGTGGCTGTGAAGCGTTGAATCAGTCTGACAATGACCGAGATGGACACCTGAAGTCGCCTGGCCACTTCTCGCTTGGGAACACCATCTTGGAACCATGCAACAGCTCGTCCCCTCTCAAACTCGCTCAATTTTCGTCGTGGAGGCATTGTCAGATCAGGCCTACTACTGGTGGAATGTCTTCTTATAAAGCCAAGCAAGAGACAGCATCTCACACATAAACAGCAGTGCTTGCACGTGCATAATGGTTTTTCCATCTGGCTTTGCAATGTGTTCAGCAACTCCAAACAGTCTTTCGAGTTTCCGTTTCCGTTTGCGGCAGCTCAGTAGTAGAGAACCGTGCAATTTTCGCAATCCGACATCCCCTTGACAAGCTGAACAAGAATTCATAGACAATTTGGCTGACTGAGAATAAATAACAGTCGCGACCGAGTTTATTACGCACTGTTTTTCATATGATCCTTAACTTTTGTGGTAGTATATAACAGTATAGCTAGATTGATTTTTTACGATTTTGCGCTATATAACTTAAATTTTTATTATTATTATTATATAAGCTCACCATTACTGACAGTCTCTTCTGGCAGAAGGACCAGTTCAAGAACAGTGGATGCACCCACGCTCAGAGCAATGGCTCTGAATTATGTCATTGTAGGCCTACTACATAGTTGATGACATGGCACAGAATATATCTTGATGATACCGGTACTAATTTATGTCCAAGGCATAGATCAAGTTAGATCTTGCGATTTTGTACAGAATATATCCTGATTGACGGCAATGTGTTTATGGCACAGGATAGATCTTGATGGCAATGTGTTCATGACACAGGATAGGCTATATCTTGATAGCAGTGTTTATGGCACAGAATGAATATTGATGGCAGTATGTATGGCACAGATATACTTTGATGGCAATGTGTTTATGGCTGAGAATAGATCCTGATGGCAATGTGTATAGACAGGTAGGCCTATATCTTGATGGTAATCTGTTTATGGCACAGAATAGATCTTGATGGCAATGTGTTTAAGGCACAGAATAGATCTTGTTTGGCAATGTGCTTATTGCACATAGCTTAATATAGGCCTATGTGTTTTTGGCACAGAACAGATCTTGATGAAAATAAGGGTGACACTTTGAAAATTTGAAAAAACTGAAAATCAGGCTGGGATCCAGGGGCCGCCTTTGATATGTACACTTTACATCTGAAAAAAGTCACTTTACCACTCAAAGGGAAACTGTACAAAACTATTCACAACGGAATTTCCGTCTAGGGCCTTGCTGAGAAAACGGATTTCCGTCACCCAGACGGAAGAGTGGCACCCATGTGAAAAGGTGTTTACAGCAGAACAGATCTTGCAATGTGTTTATGACACAGAATAGTTCTTGGCAATGTTTATGACACACAATAGCTCTTGACAATGTTTTATTGATGGCAACACATGCAACGCCATCAAAATTTGTCTCTGTGCTATAGCAATAGCACAGAACATATCTTGATGGCGTTGCATGTGTTTATAGTACAGAACAGATCTTGATGGTATTGTATTTATAGCACAGAACCGGTCTTGATGGCATTGTAGGCCTATTTATAGCACAGAACAGATCATGATGACGTTGCATGTGTTTAGAAGGCACAGAACAATTTTTGATGGTATGTTTATAGTAGGCCTACATAACAAATCACAATGGCGTTGTATGTTTTTAGTACAGAACAGATCATGATGGCATTATATTCATAGTGCAGAAGAGATGATGATGGCATTGTGTTTATAGCTCAGAACGGACCATGATGGCAATGTCTTTATAGCACAGAACAGATCATGATGGCATTATATTTACAGTACAGAACAGATTAAGATGGCAATGTGTTTATAGGTCAGAACAGATCATGATGGCGTTGCGTGTGTTTGTAGCACAGAACAATATCATGATGGCAATGTGTTTATAGCCCAGTACAGATCATGATGGCATGATCTGTACGGCCTGTAGTCGAGTGGTTAGAGCGCTCGTCTGCGGTGCGGAAGGTCGGTGGTTCGAATCCGCTAAACGCTGGTTCGATTTTTCCGGCCTGAAAACTCCCTCTGTCCACCCAGCAGTGAATGGGTACCTGACTTCGGTCGGGGGGGGGGGGGGGGGGGGGAGGTTTAAAAAAAAAAAAAAAAAAAAAAAAAAGGCGGCGAAAGGAGAGGGATGGGCTCCGCCTTTCATAATGCCGTGCCCTAGACACGGTGAATCTTTAACAGTTCACCGCCCCTACGGTCATATTGACCATGGGACCTTTAACCTTTTAACCTAACAGATCATGATGGCAATGTCTTTGTAGCACAGAACAAATCATGATATTTACAGTTCAGAACAGATCACGATGGCAATGTGTTTATAGCACAGAACAGATCATGATGGCAATGTCTTTGTAGCACAGAACAGATCATGATGGCATATTTACAGTTCAGGACAGATCACGATGGCAATGTGTTTATAGCACAGAACAGATCATGATGGCGTTGCGTGTGTTTATAGTACAGAACAGATCATGATGGCTTGCAGGTGTTTATAGTACAGAACAGATCATGATGGCTTGCAGGTGTTTATAGTACAGATCATGATGGGGTTGCGCGTGTTTATAGTACCGATACAGAACATATGATGGGGTTGCGTGTGTTTATAGCGCAGAACAGATCGTGATGGCAATGTGTTTATAGCACAGAACAGATCATGGTGGCAATGTGTTCATAGCGCAGAACTGATCATGATGGCATTGCAAGTGTTTATAGCACAGTACAGATTGTGATGGAAATGTGTTTGTAGCTCAAAACAGGTCATGATAGCAGTACCGTATGTTTATAGCACAGATCCTGATGGCATTATAGCACTGAACATATCCTGATCGCATTTTGTTTATAGCACAATCCTGATGGCAATGTGTTTATAATACCGTACGCCTACATAACAGATCCTGATAGCGTTGTATTCAACACTGATCCTGATTGCATTGCGTGTACAGCACAGAATGATCCTGGTGGCATTTTGTTTACGGTATTGCACACATCCTGGTGGCAATGTTTACAACACAGAACAGATCCTGATTGCATTGCGTGTATAGCACATAAAGATCCTAATGGCATTTTGTTTATATGGCCAATGTTTTACATCAGAGAAAATTGATGACATTGCGTTTACGGCACAGAATAGATCTTGATGACAATATGGCACAGAATAGATCTTAACATGTTTATAGTACAGAATAGATCTCAATAGCAATGTGCTTACTGCACAAAATACAGCCTACATCTTGCAATGTGTTTATGGCATAGAACAATTTTTGATAGCAATGTAGGCCTATAAAGTTAGTGCATGACAAATAATACTTCATGATGGCAATGTGTTGATGTCATAAGAAAAGGTAATCTTGTTGGCAATGTAGGCCATATCTGTCGCACAAAATACAAATTGATGACAACATATTCTGACGATGCATTTACGCCATTAATGGTTACATCTTAATCTGTTAATGCCTTTTGAATTTTGGCACATTACTGATCGTTACTGTAAATGGCACACTTCTTGGACTGTGAGATCAAACTTGGTTAAAAAAGTAACAACAGCACAACTGGGTAGGTTTTGGTGATAATGCATGGCACGCTTGTCCACTCTACATTACTCCAGTAGGCCTACTGAAAATGTTCTCAGAAAATACAGAACCAGTTTGATCTACATTGACTGCATGGCCATATAGGGCTTTGTAGCACCAGACCTTTTCTCTATGGCAACGAAAAAAAAACAAAAAGTGCCCATCACATTCTGATCAATCATTCTGTGATCTGTTGGGGAAAAAATGTAGGGCTTACTCCCAAGATTACTGAAAGAAATGTCCGTTTCGTTAGGTTGCTCAGCACGTATGCATAACTATACCGTATTCACAATCAAAAACTTTAAGTTCGGGAGTATGGCTGTAAATCAGCAACTGCTCAACATGCAAGTAGGCCTATTGCACGTAAGAATGCAAAACTTCAGTAAGTCTACACATTTTAATGTGCATTTGAAATTGACAATATTCTGTGTAAATATAGGATCAAAATGTCAAACTGACAATTTCCGACAACGGTAGCAAGTAAAAACATGCCAATCCCCATTCACTTTTGCTGTTTCATGTTTCTGCATTAGAAAGTCCCTTGAAGAAAAAACACTTTCAGTATTACCGTAACCCAAATCCCTATGGGAAACATTTTCCACTTACCCTGCTCATATAGCCTACTGAATTATACTTTATGTTGGAAGTAGACCTACAGTGTTGTAAGGCTGTAAATACAATAAATATTCACCACCTCAGTGACATATCGTTTTCAAGAATATGTCAACATTTCATTATAATTTTACATGAATACACAATTGCGTGGAACTCCGAACACAATGCATTTCCAAATGCTCTTTTGACCCGAGATTTTAACCTAAAGGAAAATTTCTTCCCATTTAAGAGTTCATAGATTATTAATTCATGCAGAAAGAAAATAAAAAAATTTTTTCCGGCATGAATGTGAAAAACACGTGAACTTTTAATGACCTTAAACATTGGTTAATCCTTTAGTGTCTGCTTGTTAGGTTTCTTTGTGAAAAGACAAAACCCTTCACATGTGATATAGGCCTACATGGCATCAACGCATACGCAGGGTTCATACAGATTTCCAGACAAAAAATTTAAGGACTTTTTTTTAAAATGCCTTCACACGAACGAAAGCTGTAATGACTTGTCACTACTTTTAAAGTCCACAGGACTTCAGCTTTCATTGCCTCTGTTTTAGTACGGCTCAGGCTGTTCACCGACATCTGAATTTGAGCAGAACAGTTGGTTGATGAACTGCAGGATGACGAAATGCTAATAGTGATGGGATCGCTCGTTGTAGAATTTTTTGTAAAAAAATTCTAAAGACAAATTGCAGGATTTGAAGCCTTCAAGTTCATCAGGTTGCAGTGTTTTTTTCCCTTTTCCATGGGTATTTACAGCCGATTCTCCCATTGAACGAATGTCTATGGTCTTCTTACAAATGCGGCAAAAGGCCTTGCATCTGTCTCCACTTGGGTCTGCCTGCAGCCATTCTTTGTATTCGTCTTTTTCCAGCCAAACCACGTTAAACAAACAATTCCCCGGCATATTGACTTCTCAATTTCAAAATGGTGCAACATTCTTTCATGTACGCGCATGCGCCATGAAGGCCTGTAACTCTGGTGTTTTGACCTATAGCAGACGACGTATCGGCGATCTTAACTCGACTTTTTTTTTCCCCAATTCAATTTCAATTTTTTTTTTTTTACAAACTCAAGATTTTGCACACTTTATTAAAAATCATAGGCAGTGACAAAACTGAAGGACTTTTTTTAAGACCTTTCAGCAAAAGCCTGATTTTTAATTAAGGACTTTTAAGGCCTTAAAAAGCATGCCCTCAAAATCAGACTTTTAAGGACTGTGCGAACCCTGATTAATACGAAATTCACTCAAGTGTAGAGAAGGCATCTGAAAATAAAAACTACCGTATAAAAATTATAGAAAAAATTACATCTTTCTGTGTCGGATTCTATCTGCAGCATACCGGTAACAATCCTTTAAAAAAAAAAAAAAAAAGGCAGGGGAGGCTTTAGAAAAATGACTTTCTCAGACGATTTGCAAACCCATGCACTGTAACCAAGGTCAGAGACTCAAAACTACATTATTTCTTCACATTCAAGTTTTATTTAAACGAAATTGTGAACACGTTTGTAGGCAAGTGTGACATGCTGTGAAACTGTCAAACAAGCTTCAAATAGCTGTTTGTGCTGCAATTCCATTTTCTTTCTGCACGTGTGCCTAATACGAACCCCGTTATCTCAGTTCTTCGTTTTCAGTTGTTGAATCAACAATGTGTGTGGGTTGCATAGGAGGCCCTACCAGTAGGCCTATGTCATGTTGACACTGGTTTGAAACTTTTCTACAATGACTGCTCAGCACTTTACGTCATGTCAAAATGAACTGGTTATTGAATTGGTTAAGAAAATCTGATGACAGATTTGATGACAAGTCCATTCAATGGCAGTACCGGTAGGCCTATATGAATTGTAAAGATTACAATGACAGCGCATTTGGCAACATCAAAATTATGGGCCTTGTCAAAAACCGCACAAATTTTTTGTACACCACCAGATACAACTTCAAGGACAGTTTTACCCTAACTAGGCTACGTGAAGAACACATTGGGATTTATATCCATCTCGATATTCTGGTATGCATTTACTTCTGGACATCACTTCGAGTCTTTCAATGGCTCAACTGCTGAGTATTTTATTATAGCCTAACACCACTTTAACAAAAACATGGACACATTGAAATTTAAATCCACTCATCCCCAGATATTCTTGACCTACTCACCGTTTTCCGACGCATCTGCAGTATTCATTTTGTTTCCGATGTCCTGGGATTGCATGGTAGGCCTACTTGTTTGCTTCTGGGCATAGCCTACTTTTGTCTTTCAGTGGAAATGCCAGGGGGTGGGGGTGACTGTCAGTATCCCTACCTTCTGGAAATTCTGACAAATTTCCACCTTCTTGTGACTTTTCACTATTTTCTGCCTTGCTGGTCCACTTAATTGTAAAAAGCCTTAACACAACCTACAGTAGGCCTACTTTGTTAGGGTTGATAATTGGGTACGACGCATTGACAGCATGTTTTAGCTCTAAAGAAATGTGCTGTGCAGTAAACAATTTTACATAATTTAGGCAATTCTTTAGATCTATGTAGGCTTTAGTGTCCGTAGTTATGTCAACATTCACATTGAGGTTTTGTTTTTGAAATCCTCTGGCAATATATTGCACATAGCCTACATTCCCATGCAGATGCTTTGACATGGTTATAGCCCCGATATGGCTCTGCAGTCGGCCGATTTATTAAATAACACGAATGTGTACTTGTTCACGTTTGTATTGCTCTAGTCCAGCCAACTACTACAGCTGTTATTGGGGCTAACACCATTATAAAAACACCCAAGTTTAACTAACCCTTTGAATCCCGCACCGCACTTCTGCAAAAACACCTACTTCCTCACCCTATCCATCAGCTTCCTGCAGGAAGCTGGTGAATAAGACGAGTCAAAGGATAACCAAGTTTTTGCCTAGCTAGCATGGACGACAATACAGGACGCTGATGGACAGGGCGCCGAGTTAAGGGTCAAGTTAAAAAAATTCAATCTGGAGGGCATCTGAAATTTCTTGAAAGTGTCTGGCATTAGTGCTGTGTCACATCATGTTAGAATCAGAAACTGCAAGTCCAAGCACTTAAGGTGGTGTATGATGCTCAGGAGCTTGTCACATGGTAGGCCTATACACCATGGTGCTGCTTCATTTCTTACAAGTTACAATTGAGTGTATGGATGACTGCAATCTTCATAACACCGTCTCTTTACTAGTTTGCTGAAGCAGATGAGAATTTTTCAGGTTAGGGGAGCATTTGCAAGTTTGTTTTTCATTTCCCAGACTGCCCAGCACTGGACGGTTTCAACCGCTGGGAGTCTGAGGAACAGCATGTGTGTTAAAAAGAGAGAGAGGCTCAGTTTAATGTACATCAGCCTTCGGCCACAATACAATCAATGGGTCAAGTGGGGGAATGGGATTTTGTTCCCATAGGCAAATAATCAGTGATGCATGTTTACATCACCTGGAAAGAGAGAGAGAGAGAGAGAGAGAGAGAGAGGGGGGGGGGGGGGGGAACAGAGGAACCACGTGCACAAACCACTTGAAACAATAACACAAGCATCCACTTCGAAATTCCAAGTACTTTATTTAAAGTTTCCCCCGCCACATCACCGCAACAAGACTTGCACATAGGTCTTGACCAGCCCTGCCAACCACCTTACTGATAAAATTTCCAAGATACGAGTATTTTTCAAGTTTAGGGGAATCAAGTTCGGGGCAATCGCTGTCACACTTTTTTACTCTCTGTATGAAAGTTTCTTTTACCCACATTAAATTCTCCGTTGTGTTCCCTACAAAGTGGAAAACCCACTTCATTTAATTGTTCATTTTATGTAAATAGCGAAATTTACCTAAATAGTAAAATTTCTACCTCATTTACATTTGCCATTTTGGGGTGGGGTGGGGGGGGGGAGAGGTTTAGATATTTAGCAACATACTTAACATTTAAATCTATTTTATCCAACATGAGCAATATTTTTTTCATCTGAAAAATTTAATGTCCAACCTGCAATGAATTCCTAGTTTCCTACATATGGCCGCTTTTCACAATACATGAATGCTCAATGACTTAACGATTTAGAAGCACACACCCAACCAAACAGGTAAGTTGATACCCTTGTTAGTGGTTTCATTTTTCTTTTCAGAAAGATCAGCAACTTGCTGGGGTGGGATTGAGCCAAGTAAAAAAAAAATGAAAAGGGAAATGTAGGGGATCCAGGGTTATGCTCCCCTAGAAAATTTTTCAAAGTTTAAAGAAGTATTGTGCAATCTGGTGCACCTCGAGGCGCAAGTCAAACACTTGAATGGAAAGCCCACACCGTAAAAACTGCTTATGGAAAACTACACTGGCTGCACTCCTGTGGAATACTAAAATTTATTTATACCAGTACAGTTTTGGGTGGGTGGGTTGTGGTGGTAAAGGGAGGGTGTGGAAGCAATGAAAGAACTATCATGTTCACGAAACTTGGGGAAACAATGATGGAATGCCACAGCTGGCAGGTCTTGTCAAGACAATCCACAAAACCAAACAGTGGCTCGACATACAATACTTACAGTTGGCACGTCTTGGAGGGGAAACTGACGGAATTATACATAGTACAATTGGCAGGTCTCGTTTCCGTATTCCCCAAACCAAGTAGGGCCTATGGACCAACACCAACCTTTTGTGCAGTCTGGCCGTGCAATTGTTACCAAAACTGCGCAGAGCTTGTCACTTTTCTCGTCAGTGTGATCATGTAATCTTATCTCTTCATTTCTGTGGGCTGCTGTTCTCATGCAATAGTCATGTAGTGCGAAACGGTCTTTACCCCTAATGGTCATGTCAATGGTTGTGGCCATTTAATGGTTGCTTTCATCAGCACATGTATCTGCAGGATCTAAACCAATCCCCTCCCAATCTGCCCAAGTCCTGATCCACAATGTCTGCAGGACCTTGAACGTCCAAATACTTGCCAGCCCCTTCTCTCATCCCTCGAACCCTATTTACATGAAATTAATCTACCTGACCTATTGATGCACAATAAGCCTATCTGCAAGACCATGGCTACACCCACTGCCTGCCTGTCCTCCCTCACCTAATGCACAGCACTTGCAGGTCTTTGACATCTCTGGCTTCTTGATGCACAACCAGCCACCTATCTCAACTAAACCACTCCTGGCCTGATGCACAATAACTTCAAGACCTTGACTAACCTATACCAAGCCAACACTCCTAACCCCTGAACTATACCAGTAATCCCTATATATATTCTGCTTTCCTTACAAACTCCTGCTTTCCTTTCAACATCATCAGACTAGGAATCCTCCCATTATTTCTTCAAGTTCAATATTTCCCAAACTTTTTTATTTACTACCTCATGGAATTCCTGTACTTGTCTAACATTCCAATTGTTCAATAGGAATGTGTGCCAATCAAATTGAGAACCTCTCTGCACAGCTAACGTGTGACCACACCAAAACGGCATGGGAGTCAAGGGGGAATAACATGTCTTCCAATGGTTAGATATGGGTTTGATCCACCTTGACGTCTAATATCTACTGTTATTTTTCTGTTTAAAGCCCAGTTGGTGTGCAAAGATAAATCTATAACACGTAAGCCTGCCAGTGCATAACCCCCCTTCAAGTGTGTACATATGCAGAATATCAGTTACGCGCATTTAACATCTTTTTCAAATTAAGCTGGCAACTGCTTGTACAAGTATGAAAACCGCCTGAATACATACCCACCAAGAACAAATTGTTAAGTGGTGATTCAAGAGGAATTCATTACACACCAGCAATTCTATATGGGCTCCACAATTACCTTCAAGACTTCCTGGGCCTGTACAAAAACCTCTATGCTGTGATAAGGTCTTGAAACTGGGAGGGGAGGAACCTGTGAAATACTAAACAGACACCACCAGAATGATGGGCAACCAACAGGCCACTTATTAATGCTCTGTGCTGGGACTGTACCTGATACAAGACCCCAAGTCCATAGCTCTATCAAAATAACAGCATTTAGCCCACCCAACAGTTAACCCTCGACCCCTGCGTTGTGAGCGAGGTGCTCTGACAACTGAGCTATCTACTACTCTGTGCAATGTGGTCTGTTCACCTCACAGATGGGAAAAACCTACTTGTGATCATCAGTCCACTGAGCTGGGAGATCAGCGCAATAAAATGCATCACTCTCAACCACTAGGTCGAGGGTTCCAGGCTTTTTCCGAAAAAGATGTTTTCCATTCCTTCCCACCACTCTGAAGAATAATCTGTTTATCTCAGCCAACTCTGAAATCTGTGCACTGACCAATTTGAGACATACTACAGGAAGGGGTGGCCTGCCTGCAAATGAAGTAGTCTGATGCCCTTGTTAACAAATCTGAAAAAATGATTCAATTTTTTTATCAAGTTCTTGATTCTTAACAAGCGAGGAATTTTTCTATGGCAAAATATATCTGAATTTAAGCATATGATTAAAAAAACAAACCAACCCAGCATCTTGTCAAAACAAAAAATTGAAAAATAAAGATTCTTTTCTATGGCAAAAAAGATCTGAACAATGCCACTCCTTTCTTTAAAGCTACCGGTATTATCTACCAATAAAATCAAAAGATCAAAGATTACCATAAGATGGACCAGATCAATTATTTGGTGATTAATTATAGCAATAAAATTGAAAAATTAAGATTCTCCATGGCAAAGTGAACGAGTAGTCATTTAATTTTTCTTCCAAGTCTTTTTTTGTCAATAATAAAGCCAACATTTCAAGCACAGCCCCCCCCCCCAAACCTAGACACCATCCTTCGATAGGTTCACAAAAACAATATCCATTTCACATCCTGTGTGTACATGGACCCCCCCCCCCCAAAAAAAACAAACAACAAAAATACCCGTTTTGCATCCTGTGTGTACATGCACGTTTATGCCCCTGTTATTACTGGCATCACTTTTTTTTGTTCTTCTTTACACTATGATTTGTAGCGTGGTTGTTCTTTACAGTAGTCCCAATCCCCTTTTTTCCCCATTTGGTGTTTTGTAAATGCGTGTTCAAAGTTTACCAAGTTTCTGCTGCTGTGGAGTGCAATGAGCATCTCTGGCAAGGACCGTTTTTCTAATACCACAATTGCCATTATCACTTACCATCAGAACGTACCCATTAGATCCATGCAGAGGCAGAATCAATGTTGATCGTGAAGCAAGCTGGAGCGTCCACGAAAACGAAGGGTTAAGTTGCACGTAAATACCTCAGCCTGTAAGCAGGACAAAATGTCATGACTATGGCAAGGTATGACAGGCTCTTAACCTACATGGCTTGCTTGAAGTCAGCATCGCACGCATCATTGGCCCAGAATCATCCAAAGAGCCAGTCAGTCCACCATTCATCATGCACCCCACTGTCATTCATGCTCCTTGTCAGCTTCATTATGGAATAACTACCGGTTATTCTGTCATCTGATGTCTGGTAATCCTCAGCCAGCCAGTCCATTCAGACGATCACGCACTGCAAATTCTCCAGCACTTGCACATGGCAACTCCATATCCAATCCATTCCTCACGCACTGCAAATTCTCCAGCACTTGTACATGGCAATCGCAATCCACGCCTCATGCAATGCAAATTCTCCAGCACTTAATTCCTCACACACAGCAAGTTCTCCAGAAGGTGTACATAGCAAACATGCCTCTCCCCCCACCCCCAATTCAGGTACAAAACAGCACCACATGGTTGCAAGAAAATTTAAGTATAATAACCTCAGCTGATGGTAACGTACTGCCTATTGCTTAAAGTCAAAACACTGCAGTATCTTACTAGTTTCTCCAGGTCTGGATAAGTCAACCGTACTATCTGATCCTAGTTTTCCAAGTGAAAACACCTAGTTGTCCAACTGAAGACTAAGAAACCAGGCTTGGTGATTTCTACTTTACGATCAAAAACAGATTACCTGTTCATGTAAGAGTTTAAAAATTCTTAAAGTTTTTCTCCAATGCATGGAAGGGGGCTTCAAATGGAAGAAATAGGCAAACTGACTGTTCAATGTCAAAATTACAAAGATGTATTAACAATTCCAGTATTCTGCAGGTGATGTGATCACATGTAAAGCTGTGGTGAGATTAGGATGGATGTTCGTATAACTGCATGAAAAGGCAGATTTGTTGGATCCAAAGCAACTCCTTGATTTCATATTTCCTGAAGCCAGCAGGCAGGAAAGCCAATAAGGAGAGGACTGGCTGGTACCGTTTGGTGTCAGGACATTTTGAATGGGGTTCCTGTCATAACCCTAGATTAAATTGTTTTTTTAAAAATCTAAATGGGATGGTGTAGATCCACTACTTAATCTTTTGAGTAAAATAAGTAATGTTTCAAGCTGGTACCGTTTGGTGTCGGGACATTTTGAACGAGGTTTCATGTCACAACTCTAGATTAAATTTAAAAAAAAAAAAAAATCTAAATGGGATAGTGTAGATCCACTACTTAATCTTTTGAGTAAAGTAAGTAGTTATGTTTCACGTTTTCTAATTTATTCTGCATGCATTTTCATCTCATTCGGGCATGCACACTTGTACGCGCACACACACACCTTTCAAAGAAACACACACTCCAGCAGGTATCAGTTTTGAAAGAAAAATAATAATGAAAACACTCGTACAGAATGAACACACTTCATAAATTCTAAAGCTACAAATGCACAAGTCGAAAACATTTTTAAGCACACAAGATAATTCATCAAAAACGGAGAACACTAATACGGAGCGCCGCTTCTGACCAATTTTCTTCTATGGTTGTAAATCTGTTGTATGAGGGAGCAGGGACTGAAGGTTAAAACATCAGATTAACAAATTTCACGGATGGGTCAAGACCAACTGCCTGAAACCAACACCCCCGTCCGTTGTATGCTGCTATTTGGTAAACGATGAGTGGGCTCTTAACAAGTGACTACTTTTTTTTTAACCCCGCAGTCATGTTGCTTTTGGAGCATTATTTTCCGTTTCCATACACCTAACACCGACATGACTCGCAGAACCTTAAAAACAGGTGTACTTCTGTTCCGCTTTTCTAGACACACAGGGTTCAGACCTGGACACTGGGTGAGTCTTCATCCTCTATCCACCTGCAAGCACCCAAGCATGTTTGAACAAAGCTCTTTCAACTGCAAGACCAGTGTCTTAACCACTCAACCACAAAGTGTTCTACCAGTGTCTGTTCAGCAAGGGTTGAAAAACTATTAGATTGATGGCCATCCACTCATTAGATTTAATACACACACGACACCACACACATTTGACAGCATAATATGTACATCAACATCAAACAACTTCACACTTACAAAAAAGGCCCGCTACTCAATATGGAACAACAGACTTAACAACAAAACCAAGACAAACCACTTCATAAACAGGCATGGGAACTAACAAGAGGAGGGGGGCATGCCCCCTCCCTTTTTTCCAAATTTTAATTCCTATCAATCAAATCTTATGAGGCTTGCCTGAAGTATACCTCAAGTTTTAAAAATATTTGTAATACCAAGTAATTTACATGTTAAAAATAATAAAAATGAATTTGGTAGCATTGTACGCATGATAGAAAGTCTACATCATCTACTTCCCCTACAACCACTATCTCCACACAACCACCATCAACGTTTCACCATGGTTGTCTAAACGCCCAAGTACATGTTAGCAAATAAATGAACATGTGAAAAGAATACAGCAAAAAAGGTTAGTAATTGTGCTCAAGACTAACCTGCTTGTGAGTATTAACCAGCTTTAAAGCAGGCTACACTGACAGTTAAAGAGAAAGAAATGGGCAACAGCAGCACACAAATGAAGTGTCCAACTTTTTGTGGGCATCCTAAAAGCTAAACCAGCACTTTGTTCAGTTCTTTTGTGGTACACTGTATCATTTTTCCTTTTGTTTTTTATGCAGGAAAACAATTTTACCAGCGCAGAATTTCATGTTTTTGTGTACAATTCCCATGCCTGAGGAAATTAAACATTTTAACAAAAATAAAACACACAAAATAGAAAAAACAACAAAACAAACAAAACAAAGGAAATTTTATGTAAAAGGACTGACTTCATAGAAATAAAGCACATCTAAAACTGGACATGTACTTAGTCTGAAGAGAGGATCCCAAGCGCCAACAGTAACCATCTCACAAGCATATTTGGTCTGAAAAGTGGCCTCCCACATTGATCATCTCATTATGACAAAATGCCAATACTGTGTGTACATGTAAAAGCAGCACTTGACCATTGAAACAGAACCAAAGTAATATGGGACACCACTGAAAATGCGTTCTGTATTATGTAGGCCTACCCCAAGACCTTGCCAGCGTGTAGGACTATGTCTTAACTTTGGATTTTATCCATCACATAGTATCTGTAGTACTGGTGCATATGGAATTCATTCTGAACGCAGACATTGTCAGAAACATAGCATATCACTTATACTGCCCAATGGAACAATGTGTAAAGACACCAACTCCAGCCACTCTTTTAACTGGCAATTGCTATATTTGCAAATGGGATGTTTGCATGTTGGCATCTGGGGAGGGTTCTTATTTGCTGCCTTATAAACGCATGAAAAATAATTGTATAATTTTAAGTTTTCTAGAGCAAAAAGTCATTTCAAACTATTCGATTGTTGAATAGTTGTATGTGAAGCATTCCTTCATGATGGCTGATCGTTCACACCACACACACTATTTCTTTCCCCCCAAACATCCAGCTGCGCAAAGTTCATCTTGCCACACAAAGCACACGCTGCATTCAGTCTCCGCACACAGACGCACTTGCTGCTCTGTCTCTCTCTGCAGGGCACTGGTAAGACGTACAGATTTCATCTCCACACACTGCAGTCTTACAGGCAACATTTCCTCTGCATCAGTTTGTGGGAAGGCAGCACACGCTCTCTCCACAGAGCAGTCGTACAATGCACACATCACTCTGTCCATCTTTTGGGGTTGGTTAGTCTTCCCACCCGCATCTATTTCCCACCCACATTCGGCCTTCTGACCCTCTCTACCCCTACCCAGACTAGCGCTTCCACTACATTCGAGACCTCCCCACTATAAAGCAACGGAAAGAGCACCTATACAAAGCTAGACCTTAGAACTTCACTCCCTCTCCAATGAAGAAACGCAATTTATCAAATCAGGGCAAATCTGTCGAGAACCAAGTAGGGTACTGCACAGCTTCATATACCAGTTGGATCAACACAATGCCAACTGTGCTACCCAGAACACCAATGAACTGGAACAGGTGCAGACGCAAGATCCAGCATTGTATGAGAGCCAGCTTCAAGCAAGCACACCTACAGGTTACTACCTCAGACATGCCAAGACAAGATTTGGTAAACCCCCACATCGCCACTGGGACATAGTTCTCTCCAACAGACACCAATGACATCCTGGCCTACATGTCCAGCCCCTCAGCCAAACCCCAAACTTTCTGCATTAAACTCCATTACACATGAAACCAAAGGCACACTCTCCAAACCCCCTCCCCACATGAAAAAGATGCAAAGAGTACACAGGAAGAAATACACATACAAAACCAGAACAGTGGCTAACTTGAAATGTGTGGCTAAACTGAAAATCGGTGAAAAAATTGAACACGAAGACAACAGCTCTCTCCAATCACCCGCTCTCTCCCGCAATCGACTGATCAATCCCCTCCCCCCTCTCTCAGCGACGCTGCATTCTCAGACACTCAACTTTAGTTCCATCCTCCACCACGACCCCCATGGGAACCCCAGCCAGAGTATGCCCCGGAAGTGGTCGAGTCAGTGCCCCACCATGAGTTACCCGACGTGTTTTGTTGCCCTCCCATATTGCCGCCAAAGGCAGGAGTGTTACTCATCTGATTGGACTGATCACTAGACCCCCCTGCTGGTTAGGGCCCCCCATTCCCCAGCCCCTCCTTGACCAGATAGCATGGCCTGAGCAGCAGCCAACATGGCTGAATTGAGGAGATTCATGCCTAAGTTACCTGGCAAGCCATCCCCATTGGCTTTGCCCTGCATTCCCCCCACCAACCCACCTGGTCCGCCACCAGCCCCGGCAGCCTTGGGGCCCCCAGACTTGTCGAAACTCTTAGGAGAGGCGTTGCTGATGTGGACAGAGGTGCCACGAACTATGTGGTCTTCACCACATAGAGCCTGGGCCACTTCCGCATCCGCAAAGGTGACAAAGGCAAAGGCCCGGAAAGGCTTGGGGATGAACACATCCACCACCTCCCCAAAGCTGGAGAAGTAAGTGCGCAAGTCATCAGCAGTGATGTCTTCGGTGCAGCGGCCCACAAACACTTTGCGGTTCATCATCTGGTTTTGCCCTTCCTGGATAAGACACATCAAATGGTCATGTTACTTTGCTTATCTATATAGTACAACCACTTGATCTCAACATCACTACTCTCACTCACCCATCCAATTAACAAAACATGATTTCTGTGCTGCTGTTCCATTTACCTGTATGTATTCAATAAAATCTTATGTACTCTCTCTTAGGATTGATAATTGGGTGCATGTATCAAGTACATTTTTAACTCCAGGGAAATTACATTAAAGCAGCAATTTAAGGCCATTAAGGCCCGTTTTTTCCCCCCATTTTAATTTTATTTACTATTTTCTTAAAATGTTTTATTGTCCTTAGTTTTGTTAAAATTTGTACTATGCGTTTTAAATCCTCTGTGCAATGAATTGGACTAAGTGATCAGACCTGCCAACCCCTCTAAGCCTGCAATAGTACCTTTATAAATTTTTTATAGTATTTTTTCAAAAACAGTAGTATTCCAAGTATACAAAGAATTATATACCTCATTATAAAGTAGATTCGTCTCGTCATTTGTGGCTCCAGGAACACATATTTTCACATGTATCACTTCTAATGTCTTTTTTCACATGCATCACAAATTCTGAGTTCAAGTGTCTGTTTTCCACATATATTGATCACTATGAGTTCCAGTGTCTGTCTCCACTGAGGCACAATCACATGATTCACTCAAAAAACATAAATTCTAATGTCTGCTTCGCTACAAACTGCATTGTCAAAATGACAATTTGAAGCCAACAAGGCACACTTTGAAAGTTACTGAGTTGTGTCGGTAGAGCTTGTTGCACTGTGCTCAGTGTGCTGCCTTTTGGTAGCTGACTTGCACTTTTTCAAGAGCTCATCAGAGAACACTGCTTTGTAGCATGGGCCCCCTTTCTTGGACTTCAGAACCATGAGAGCATCCAATGTCTTTGCCCCTATGGATCCCCGAAAGTCAGTCTTGTTTCTTCGCACTTGACTGAAGATTCTCTCACACCCACAGTTGGACACAGGGATGAGGAGAATTGACAGCATGAACTGGGACAGATGTTTCAGTCTAGTGGCACCATTGTGATCTTTCATGGCACCAATCTCCTTCCACTGCAGTTCTGCTGATGGCTGGTTCAACACCACAGGTGGAAGTTCTGCTGCCTGGTACTCCAGAAACTCTCCCTCCAGCTCATCAGGGGTTGTGTTAGGTGGCAGAGTGCATGGGAACTTCTTCAAGAAGTATTTCAAAGAAGATGCTTGAACTGACTTCTGCAGGTTCACATCCGCAAGCTCTGCATGTTTCCATAGTTTCCTCGGCCGGGTTCAGCTTCTCTTTCATGTACTTGCATGCCTCCTTGTAGAATGTCTTCACATTCTCCATGAAGATCTGCTGCTGCTTACTTTCCACACAGTCCAGGTGTTCTCGGGTGGTGCTACCAATGAAGATGTCTTCATCACGCTTCATGTTGTATGAGGATTTGAAGTCCACATCCATCAGGGCCCCATTGTTCAGAGCAGCTGGCTTCAGATAACTGACAAGCAGGCGTCTGTACAGTCGTTCCATGTCTCTCTTGATCAGATGGATTCTGGCGCTGTCGGTCTGTTCAAGTTTGTTGACTTGGTTGAACACCTCCAAGACTGTTGCATAGAACAAGACATACAATTTGGTGGTCTTGCGCCGGAAGAAATCCCCGAGTTTTTGCCTCATAGGTGGGTCAGAACTAGATGTACTTGAAGCATGTGATGTCTTCACACTGCATTCTTCCTTGAAGAATTTGTCCAAAGCGTTCCACTGCTCAACTGCTCTGTCCAAGGCAGCCCCAAGAGAGAGCCATCGGGTGGGAACATGCTCAACAACCTTGTGCTTTGGCAAGCCTAGTTCCTTCTGGATCTGCTTCAGGCGTTGCTGTCTACCAGTGCTCTTGGAGAAATACCAGGCCAGTTGACGCATTGTGTCATCAAGGTCAAACTTGCTAGACTCCTTCATGGCTTTCTTCACAGTCAGACTAAGGAGATGGCATACACATCTGGCCAAGAAGGTCTCTGGATGCTTGTCTCTGATGAACGAGATGACACCTTTGTTGACCCCAATCATGACATTGGCATTGTCGGTTACAAATGCCAGGCAGTTCCTCCAGTCTATCTGGTAAGCCCTTAGCTCAGAGTCCAACAACTGAAAGATGTGTTCTCCAGTGGCTGACGTCTCACATGAGGGGACACTGAGCAGTTCAGTTTTGATAGTTCCATGGGGATCCACAGCTCTCACAACAATGGGAAAGAACTTGTCTTCCCCCTCCTGACTACCATTAGTACCTAACACAAAGGGTCCCTTCATGCACTGCACAAGTTCAGCCTTACTATCTTCAGCACATTCCTTCACAATGGATGTGGTTTTTGTTCTTGCAGAACTGTAGGTATCTGCTACGTTGCTGTCAGGAAACATCTTAAACAACTGTCCAGCATGGTCAGAGGCTGAAAGTGGCACGTTGTGTTCCACCAAAAACGCCGTGAAATATGCCTCTGCACGAATGGGCTGGAGATCAGTATCTTCAGTTCTTTGAATATAATCAACAAGAGAAGAGGTGTTTCTTAAGGCTGATGCCTTTGCAATGTGCCTCAACGAAGTCACGTGCTTTTTTACATCGTCAATCCCGCCATGCGAAACTAGAAAATCGAACTCAAGCACTGCACCTTGCATATGTGCTTCCCACTTTCGATGCAGTGATGCATGGGTACTCTTGTGAGTACGACTGGATGAACTTTTGTTCTCTTTTTGCCTTTTTCTGTACACTTTCACTGCCGGTGCCCAAAGCAGCTTCACCACCACGTTTTCCTTTGCCACTACCACGCGGTCTACCTCGTGTCGCCATTTTCTTTTTGCAAAAACGGAAGTCTCACAGTCGGTACGACTTTCGTTTGACCCAGTACGAGACTCTCGTTTGACGAGATTCTCATTTATAATAACAAACATGGCTGCGCCCATAGTCCACTTGTTTACCGATCGTGATTGTCTTCTCAGTGGCGCTCTCGGCTCAGTCACTACTAGACCTATAATCGTTTTTTTTGTTTTTTTGCATCGTATCATTTTTTACTCGATCGTAATTTAGTATCATTTAATTATGATCGTAAAATAATACGCCAAAATCGTACTGGTTGGCAGGTCTGAGTGATCAACGCCAGGGCATCTCCTTAGGTCATGTGTGCAAATAAGGAAATTTTCCTTCTAAAATTACGTTTAATCTAACATACTTACCGTGGCTCACTAATGCAATAAGCGGCAGCGATTTGCCATTCCTGCCTCATAAACAATAAAGTCCGAAGGGACCATAACTCAGAGTATCCATGTCTTGCACATGCGCACTTCCTCTTTTCGAGGAAACCAAGACCCTGACTGTGAACGGAAGGAACCAGGAAGGCGGGGGAGGACGGGAGGGACTCTGCGTGAGCCACGGTAAGTATGTTAGATTAAACGTAATTTTAGAAGGAAAATTTCCTTTTAATTACATACTATACCGTGGCTCACTAATGCAGAATAGCACTACCCGGAAGGAGGGCTTACCTGGTTAACGCCTGGAGGAATGAGACAAGTCAGGGCGTGCAGCAGAGATGGGGTGTTGAGCCACCACAGCGGAAGCGATACCCCTAGATCCATCGTCGCGCAGACGGTATACATCGCGCCGGTAGGTTGGAATGAACGTGCCCAGAGAACGCCAATGCGTGGTGTCCAGGACACTCACGGGGCTGGCCCTGAGTGAACGCCAGTGACAAGGCCCATGCTCCAATCTCATGGGGCCTCAGGGAGAAAACAGCCGAATCTGAGCCCGGCCTGGCATACGCATCCTTGATGACTGTTCACAGCCATCGAGAGGAGGATGCGTGGCTAATGGCCTTCTTATAACTTTCGTTGTAAGAGAGAAACAGGTGGTGCTGCTTCTGGCGAGAAGATTTCATCATCCGTAGCAAGGATAGACGTCAGGGGATGAATGGATAGAGTAGGAGAACCTGGCGACTGGTTCTTGGCCAAGAAGTCCGGGAGTTGGCGGAGAGACATTGAGCCCTCCGGTTCAAAAGCAACATCCCCTGGGAGTCCGCCAAGAGTGTGCACTTCGCTACAGTGCCTCCCCAACGCTAGAGTGAGTAGAAAGGCCGTCCGAAATGAGAGGAAGTTGGGAGAACACTCCCTGATGGGCTCGTTAAGGCGAAAGTCCCAGGGAGGAGAGGACGAGAAGGAGATCCTCGGCCGGGTGCCGTGGGGAGTCAAGCCCTACGGACAATATCCAGCAGGACAGGGTTGTCCGCGAATGAAGGACTACCCGACTGTCTGATGGTATTGCAGATGGCTGCCCTGCGTCCCTTCACTGAGGAGGACAAAAGGTTTTTCACCGACGAAGAAGGTCGTGGTAGTTGGCCCACTGCGAGCGCGGGGGTGACTGGAAAGTTGAGCTCCCAGAAGGCCAACTGTGTCAGTGGGCACTATACGTTCCCCGAGTGTCCGGTCTGTGTGCTTGCACCACAGGGCCGATCACTGCCGGGGACGAGCCTAATGGAGACATTGAGGCCTGCACAGCAGTCAAGCAGGAAGGTTTAGAGCCTCCGGGTTGCTGTGCAGAATGCGTGACCTTGGTTGAAGCAAGGACCGGCCTGTGACAGTGTGTTTTATTGGAGGCACATGGAACAGGTGCAGCAGTTCCGGAAACCATGTTTGGGCAGGTCATCGAGGCGCCACGAGAACCATCGTGGCAGAGTCTGCCCGGACCTTCCGCGGAACTTTCCCAGTTAGGGGAACGGAGGGAAGGCGTAGCCCGACAGGACTGACCGTGGGATGACAGGAGTATCCACGGGCCAAGCTCAAGGATCTGGGACTGGAAAGACCTACAGATGAAGGCGGCGGTGGAATCTGGTGGCAAACAGGTCCACTTGTGAACTGGACCATGCTGCCCACACTGGCTGCAGAACTGCACAGACCAGTGCCTGTTCTAAGGGAAGAATCGTGTGGGAGCTACGGACGGAGGCCGCAAGTATGTTCATCTTTCCCGGGACATGCATCGCTGAGATCTGAAAGGACTGTTCTACACACCAGAGTGGAAGCTGTTCCGCTCTCCGAGACAAGGAGTGGGAGTGAGCGCCCCTTTGCTTGTTGATGTAACGAGCCATAGTAGTGTTGTCCGTGTCGATGTGAACATGTTTTCCCTTAAGAAAGGGGAGAAAGTCTCTTGAGTGCTTGAAAAAACTGCCTCCAGTTCCAGAATGTTGATGTGACAGGAAAGGAGGTCTTGTGACCATTGACCTGCTGCTGTTAGCAGGCCCACCACCCGGATTAGGACGCATCCGTGAACAAGTCCGCTGAGGAGGGGTGTGTGATATGGACTCCCTGGGCTAACCGGGACCGGGAGTGCCATTTGCTCACTGATGATTGGTCCCAAGCAACCCTGGGGAAAAGCCCTGAACTGGAAGAATCGGTTCCTCGAAACGAATTGGAGGTACGTCCTGTCCCTTGGGTGAATAAAGAGATGGGAATACGCATCTCTGAGATCAATGGAAATCCCCCAGTCGTCCGGGAGCAAGGCATCACAGATGGACCTTGGGGTTTCCATCTGAAAGCGTCTATGTGTCGGGACAGACTGCCCACAGGATCGCGGTGTGTGGGGGTGTGGTTGCCCCAGCCCCTTTGGGGCTGAAGGAGGCGCAAAACGTCTCTTGTGGAGGCCCCTGGAAGGTGGGGGAGCCGCCGGAGCAGGGCGCTTTGCCGCGGGGCAAGCGGGACCAGAGTGAAGGGCGAGGTCCCTCCTGATTTCGTCCTGACTCTTGATAGTGGCCTGCACGTGGGTCCCGAAGAGGGAACCAGACCTAAGTGGCACAGCTCTCGAGGAAGCTCTGGCAGATGAAGAGCGGGTGACCAAAGATGGTAAGAGTACTGCATTTGGCCTTGACAGGACTGAATTGAGGTACAATCTGGCGAAGGGCATTGGTTGAGTGCTTGAGCTCTTTCCACCATGGAGTGAATGGAAGCAACCATTGCGGGAGAGACAGGTGACTGACGGAGAGAAGCGGGCTCGTAGTCTGGGTCCTGAAGAGCGGACACCAGACCACACCCAAGAAGGAATCCACCACTGGATCCACTTCCAGACCCCTCCTGGCAGTCTCCTCCCAGTTTGCCAGGCAGCGCTGCGAGAGGGAGATATGCCGCTGCTGGGCCCGAGACCTCTCTTGCGCTAAGAGGAGGTTATCCTGTGTGAGGGAGAGTGGCGACTCTGGAATGGCCTCATGGACCGTGAGGACCACTCTGTGGAAATGGAGTTTCTCTGGCCTCAGGAATTTCCCGTAAGCCAGAGCTCCAAGGAAGTCGGGCACAGAGCCTGGAAGGATGTCCTATGCCTCAGTGCCCCTCGGGGTCAGCAGCAGGCTGCGGGGAAGGGAGGCAACCGGGGCGGATCGACGATCTGACGCCCGTAAAAGGGAGGTTGTCTCCCTTGGCCCACCTGGCGAACCAGGGGGCGAGCCAGTTTCAGTCAAAGTGCTGGCCTTCCTGCCTCCCGAAGGAGACCCATACCCAAGTCGCCCTTCAGCCGTAGGAGCTGAAACAGTATCAGCAGAACCGGAGTTGAGCTGTACGAAGGGGGCGAGCACAGAATCGACAGAACCGCAGTTAAGTCGATAACTGTGATGGGCAGTGTGAAGGCCGCAAAATGACGAAAAGTCAACTCAGCCACAGCTGAGTTGAGGGCTCGTGGTCACCGCAACAGAACCGTAGCTGAGTTGCGATGACTCGAGAGAGAGAGAGAGAGAAGACGTAGAAGGGAGAGACAAAGATGAAGAGAGAGCAGGTTTTGGTGCGCCGGTCGAACCACCGGTCTGTGGGTTGTAGAATTCAGCGGACGAAATCATCTTAACCCTCGCTTTGCCACCCAATCGCTTCACATAAGTTTCTCCCTTAAACGAAAACATAGGCAAGACGCAAAAACAGCAACGAGAATCGATCGATCGCGTAGCGAAATCGAAAAATACTTAGCTGCTCAGAGAGTACGAGGCGAGGTGGAAGATGGCTGCCGAGAAAAGAGGAAGAGCACATGCGCATGACATGGATACTCTCAGAGTTATGGTCCCTTCGGACTTTATTGTTTATGAGGCAGGAATGGCAAATCGCTGCCGCTTATTGCATTAGTGAGCCACGGTATAGTATGTGTAATTAAACATCAATTATGTGCACAAGTGCAACTCTGAAAAAGTGAAAAACCTGAAAGGGGTCCAGGGGCCGGCAGCGCCCCGTATGGGGGTTCTGGGCATGCTGAAGCTTTTTCAAAAAACGGATTTTCCGTTTCCGACTCTTTAGAAGAACGGATTCAGTCGTCAAACAGAAAAGTTGCACCCATGTATGTGTACTCTATTTTATCCTGTTTAACCTTTTGACTCCCGCACCATGTCCACCAGCATCCTGCATTTCCGACAATGCGAACAAAGCAAATCACTTTTATGAACCTTCCATGAGGAGGACAATATCAGTCTGTGCTTCTCTCCCATATACATAAGCTGAGTCAAACTACCTCCATTACTTTTAGGTTTGTGCGTCTAAGGAGGCTCTTGAGAGCTCCATAAATTTCATGTTGGCGGCAGTTATGGGGTTAATATTAGAGAACAGAAAATTAAACATGCACTGAATTGTACAGATGCTCTTTTTTACTTCGCAACTGACAAGACCACAACCATTTTAATCTGCCATCAGTGTTGATGTACAGCATACATAAATATGAGCAAAATTACTGTTTACAGTGCATGCCATCATACATACAATGCACCATCTTTACGTTAGTCTTTCAACACCATGCACTAAAACATCGTCTTGCCCATCTGCATCATCTTTGTCAGAGCTCCTATTGTCCATCAATACAACAGTGATCTCAATAGCCAATGCATTGTCCTTAAATTACAAACAGCATTGGGACTATCATGGCTGACAGTGTTAAACACTTGAGGCAAAAACCTGGATCAGTGCACGGAACTTTATACTGAAATATTGGCATACTAATTTTCACACCTTTGAAAACTAAAATTCAGGGGATATGCAATTTCACCCATGCATACAGTAAAAATACTATGGTACAAAAGATGGGCAAGGACATTTCAAAGAAAGAAAGCATTATTTACCGTCACCTAATTTGAGGAGTAAAACTTCCAATTCCATCAACTCTAGTACGGTTTATTAAATTTTAAATGTTTTTTTTTTTTTTTTTTTAAAAACATCCTGATGAGATATGGCCAAAACATTTGTGAATTTATTGACTTTTTTCCCACCCACAGCCATCATTTTTGGAGACTTATTAACCCAATGCCTACCGGATCGACCGCGAGATTTCCGCTTTCTGAATACTGGATCGACCAAGATCGACCGCCGAATACTAGGTCAGCGACTTTCACTTTCACTATCGCATATCCCAGAATGCAATCGCGATATAAGCGGCTTCCGGTAGGGCCATTTCCGGACGACATTTTGTGCTTTGTTGCAAGAAGTTTGGTTGAGTAGTTTTGCTGCTGTGATTTTTCAAAGTTCAGCCTTTTTTTCGTGAATTGTTTTTGCAAAAATGGCGGATCAAGAAACCATGCAACTTCTGGAATCCATTTTTGGATATGTTAGTGATGAAGAGTGTTTTTGAAGGCTTCAATCTTGAACTTGAAGAAATTTCGAAACAAGATGAGTCCGAAATCGATGTTGACCTAGTTAACAGTGATCGTCTGCTCATTGATTTGGAGTCCGAAATCGATAGTGAATTGGGTGACAATGACGGTGATATCTATTTGCCTATTGCTGCTGGGCCCAGCGCCAAAAAAAAAGGAAAATTTGGAAAACAAAGGCTGCTAGAGATTCAGTTATTGTTCACTGGAGTGATAGACTACATGAGGTGAGGCCCAAAAAAACTTTTGCTGGTTTTGACAGCCAGGAAACTGAATCGGACGATGACCAAATTTTGCGGTCAGTTGGCGTGTCCCATGATTTTGCCTGTGGGAGCGTCACCTTTTGGATTTTTTTTTAGTCTTTTGATACCAGACGAATTTTGGAAAATATTGAGCACAGAAACAAATTTATATGCTGCACAAAGGCAAGCAGAAAAAGGTGTAAACTCCGGCAGCCTACCACACCTGATGAAATGAAATTATTCATCTATGTTCAGTTTATGTTTGGGATCATTCGCGTACAAGAAATCATCAACTACTGGTCCACAGATCCTTTATGTATTGCTCAGGTTGCTGATGTCATTAGTAGAAATAGATATATATATAATAAATTAAATCAGTATTTTCATTTAAATGACAGCAGTAAAGCTATTCCCAAGGGTCAGCCTGGCTATGACCCCTTGCACAAAGTGCGTCCTCACTGGAGGTTCTGCGCGCCCTGCGCAACAGCAACTCTGTTCGCCAGAAATCTGCTCCCCAGTCTGTGGCACAGGCAGGTATCACAGCATCAGACCCTCTCTCCCATGGACCTGTCTGTCTTCCAGGCCTAAAAGAATTGCCTGGTTTGCCAGAAGGCGAAGAGGAAGACGGACAAGGGATATAGCATCACCACAGTGTGGGGATGTGTAATTTAGAGGAAGACGGACAAGGGATATAGCATCACCACAGTGTGGGGATGTGTAATTTGTTCTGTTCATCTGTGTAAAGGCACATGTTTTGCTGAGTTTCATCAGCACCTGAAATCTACCCGTCACTAGTGTCAGCAATTATATGTTCATTTTGTTGTTTTTTTCCCCTCAGTAGTAAGTTGACAAATCTTCTGTATGTGACGCTTTTAGTTTCACAACACTGTTGAAGTTTGGGTTTTTTTTTCTTCACCACAAAAGTTAACTATTCAGTGTGCAGAAAACACAGAATGACTTTATTTTGTTCCTGAAGGTTTCAGTACTATGTCTGGACATGGAAAATCACTATTTGCTCCTAATCCATGACATTCTGTGGTTCCAGTGAATTCAGGAAATATTCTTACAGCGCCAAGAACTCTGACAGTAAAAATTAGTCTGATCGTTTTTTTCCCCTTCTTCATATACTAGTTCATTACATATGAAAAAAAATGGCTGTTTTGGATGAAGTGATGGTCTTGATTTGAATTCAATACTTGTACTAGTTGTAGTTGAACTGTTGAATGGCAGTGTGTGTGTGTGTGTGTGTGTGTGTGTGTGGGCACGGCGTGTGTGTAAAATGACATCTTCGCTATTGTGGCTACCAGATTTTTTTTCGGGCTACCAGTTTTGCTCAAGGTGGTAGCCCGAATGGCTACCATGGTCCTGACACATTTGGTAAGCGCTGTATTATTGTTGCCGTTTTTCTGGGATCTTTTACTCAGCCTCTATGTGCGAGTAGAAAATATGCATACAGTGAAAGGTATTTGAAGGAATGTCATATTATTTTTGGAAAGATCATTGAATTTTCTATCTCATCATGAAGACAATTACACTTTTTGATAAATTCTGTGGATGCATTTGACTGAAGAAGTCGCGTGAAGCAAAACTGATTAGCGGCCACCTTGATTATAGCTAGTTATGTGACCACCACACGGCTTCTAATACAATGAAAGTTACATTTTTACAAGTTGATTCAATTACCTTTCCAAAAATATATAGGCCTACCTTTATATGTGCAACTATCCGAACAGAGCCACACCAAGCAGCATAAAATATGTAGTGAAAAATACCCAAAACTCCCTGGTCTTGGCAAAGATTATACACGGCACAATTAAGGTTAAAAATCACGCTATTTACCTTTGAGTTGGGGAAGGAAACGTCACACCAGCGGCCATCAAGCATGTGACGCTGAGACATGCACTTCACCTGGGACTCTGGGTTGGAAAATCGGATGAAGCCAAAACCTTTGGACTGGCCAGTGCGTGGGTCTCTCTTCACCTGCAGACGTACACTAACTTGGTCACATTGACTACCGACACAAATTAAGGTCAATCACCTCATTGATCCAAACTTGGCTTCTCCCACCAAAATGCATACGTGTAAAAAAAAAAAAATGCATCAGGCTAGGAAACAAAACAAGTCCTGCACATTATTTCGCATCACTTGAATTGACTACAAGATTAAAAGAGCTTTTCTTTAATGCTAAGTTATAACTGCACCACTAGTGATGTACCATGATAAAAATGGTGAATAAAATATTCAAAACTGAATAGGCCTACAGTATCTACCAGTTCATCATTCTGGCAATTAAAAATGTACATTTCAGTTTAAATAGTAAAACCTTCAACTGAAAAAGTTTTACCTACACCTACCCTTGTTTAGAATGATAAATCCCCAGTGTTTCCCATTATGCAAAAACGTGTCCATGATGCTTTGAAAATCTAAAAGTGCGTGTTCCCCAAACATGTCCCTGTAAAATTCTCTGCAAGACGAACTGTATCAGACTGTTTTAGTCTGACATCTCGTGAGCTTTCCACTTACTCCCTTGCAATTCCTCCCAAACCTCGTCTATTCATTTGAGCAGTTGTCTTGGCACCAAGTCGGCGAATACGATGTTCATCAAGCATGAAGTGAGAAGAAGGGATTGTGCTGGAAGAGCAGCTGACACAGATGCATCACTTTTATGGCCCCGAAACATGCCGAGTGGAGCATGCTTGCTTCTATATATACATAGCTGCTAACCTTTGAAGTTCAAAAAACAGGAATCATCAGCTGAGGGGTCCAGGGGAGCCGCTTAGGTCCCCCTGGTGAGGTCAAGGGGCAGAGCCCTTTATGGGGGGTTAGGGGGTAACGCCCCCTGAAGCTATTGAGTTTTCACCAATTCAAAGTACAAAAACGGCCTCTCCTGGCATATTTAAGCATGAAAAAGAAGTATTTAAAGACTAAGTGACCAAAATATTTCTTTGAAAATAAAGCACTAGAACTGCATTGCATAAAAGGAGCTGCATTGCATAAAAGGCTTTTTTAAAATGTGAGAAAGATCAGAAAATAACCATAATTATAGCACCCTTTCAATGTGGGCTGGGACCGAACTTAGTTTTATTAGATTTTTCTTTTGGTTTCGATGCAGCGCCGGACGAGGACATTTTTAGCACAAAGCGAAGCATGGGTCTTCCATTTACAAAATGGCCGCACTACCGCTTCCTGGGCATGCACGGTACATAAGTGTGTGTCTTCATACCGCACTCTATTGAAAGAACACAGCGAGTCTCGATTTTTTCCGCGATTGGATTTCCCCCCACTAGACTTTCAAAATCCGGGATTTTTTTTGACCCAGGATTTTGTGACTCTCAAGAGTTATGTCCTTTGGTTGATATTATAAAAATTCTCCCTGCTTCCCTCTTATTTCTTTGGTATTACCTATATGCCTTGGAAGCAACCCTGTATATGTTCTGTCTTGTCTATGTGTGTGCGTTTGGTCAGTTCAAGAATAAAAGACTATGTCAATCTTGAACATAAGACCAATATATTGTATTATTTCTCTCCTCTCTTAGTTGTGTGTAGGGTAGTTGCAGAGTATAAAGGTAGGCTTGGGCGCTCCTTTTTTGAGGAGTGTTCTGAGCTTACGGCTTTTGTGCTTTGTATCTGCTTCTATGCTAGCTGAATGGGTAGCGCAAACTATGTTAGATTTGAGAAGTTCAATAACATGGGAGATAATTTCTACGTGACTCTCAAGAGTTATGTCCTTTGGTAGACCCAGGATTGTTTTTAAAATTCGGGAAAACCAGGAGGGTTGGCAGCTATGGATATACGTTCAGATTTATCAGAACTGAAAAGCATTACTCGTCTGAAATCAACCTCCAGAGATCTGGTCCACGAATGCCTGGGACCTCCATTTCTACCTTATTCAGGGCTTAAAACAGGAGGAGGGAAAAAACCACTGAAACTAGGGGGGTCCGAGGGCATGCTCCCCCGGGAAAATTTTTTAAAAACCAAGTGTAAAAATTAATCTATGCCATTTCGCGCTTTCTGGACATAATTTCAAGAGACGGGAAACTTCTTCCAAGAAAAATCAGGGGCCATAACTTGTGTGCCGTTGCAAAGAACGCTTACAAGCTGATCACGGATGCCTTGCTAATTTTTTTTTGTTTTTTGGACAAACCATAATCGCGGAATTCCGCCAAGACGCGGAAAGTTTTAAGCCCTGCTTATTAGAAGCCCTGAATCCTTTTTTACAGCAGCCATTTTCTCAAAGTATTGCTTCAAACATAACCCCCCCTCCCCACCCAATATTTATGTATGCCTTCTTCCCAAAGTCGTGCATCACCCAGGCTGGCCAAAATATCTAATAGAAGTATATCAGTTTACCGTACCCAATTCATGGACAAGCTGCAACCACCCCTCAGATAACATTCCCAACTGCATGCATCCAATTTACATACATGCATCCCTATTACAGATGTACCTTTCCAGTTTCGGCAGGGGGGACACCCACTTAACCCTTTGACTCCTGCACCTGGCCTACCAGCATCCTGCATTGTCAACCAAGCCAGCAAAGCATATATAACCATACAACTCTTATCCACTAGCATCCTGCTGGAAGCTGGTAGATAGGGTTCATGAGTCAAAGGGTTATGAGGCCTGAATACTAGGTTTGACTTCTCACCTGCGCCAAAACCAGGTCGCCAAACTGACTGAAATATGTTTTGAGATCTTCTTCTGTGCTCTTCCATGGCAGTCCCAGCACAATCAGATCAGAACATTTGCTTGGGTCAACCATTCTTTTCTTGGAGGCTGGATTACCAAATCCATCTTCCCTTTCCTCTTGGTTGGATCTGCTGCCAGACAAGACAGAAAGCAAACCATTATCAATGTATCAGGCACTGATAGAACACAAACAGCAAATCACTACCAGTGACGAGTGTAAGCCCACATACAAAAATAAATCATGCCTTCTATAGGGTATTACAAAACTAGCCTCCAGAAAATAAAATTCAGAATGTAGCTCTCTCCCGCACTGCATTTAAAAGGTCTCAACCTGAACACAAAACCTCGAGATGCCTTTAAAAATGAAGCAGTGTCCATTTGGCCAATCTGCTGTAGCCTAATCAAAATAGCCTATTTTATGGGTTTTCCATTCTTGATTCTAAAATTGACACCACAGCTTCATTTCCTATAGAAAATGTATTAAAACAAGATGTACATTTCATTTTGGGGTTTTACCCTATAGGCCTGCTGTTTAGTTTGCATGCAGTGACTGCCAACTTTGAAATTTCATATTGTCTGTCATGTTGAATTGCTTGTATGTAATGTTTAAACTTATGTTTTCATTCTAGCCTTTTTTCTTTTTCCTTGCACTTTTAATTTCAATGGGGTGCCAGTATGCCTTCAGTCTACAAATCTGCCGACACACTCCCCCGTCTAAGCCATGGTTTTTTTTCTTTTAGCCTTTCGACTCCTGCAACCTATCCACCAGCATCCTGTTAAAGCAAAACTTGGTCCTTTGACTCCCTCACCATCACCAGCTTTCTGCAAACTGGTGGATAGGGTGAGGGAGTCAATGGTGCAAGTTTTCGCGGTCAGTGGATACGGTGAGGGAGTCGAAAGGTTAGGCCTAACGAAAAAAAATTGCAGGGCCTATAGGCTAGCTGCTGCAGCCATTTCGAAAATTTTTCATGTAGGCCTAAACGTCGCTGTCAATTGCAACATATCTAGGCCGCCTGCATTTCCCCCGTAGGGATGCCAGAGGCTTTCGGTATAGCCAAAAAAAGTATCCCCACTTTGGCTCTCCGCAGTCAGCTGGGCTTATAACGAACGAATGCCAACATATTCTAACTACTAAGTCTGACGGATCGCGAAACCATTACGCTACGTCAAATCCATATTAGTAAACCAAATAAAACGCACGGCCAAGAAACCCCGCTACAATTGTGACAATACCACTAGATCTAGATCTAGACCTCACTAGTAGCAGAAGCGTGTACGACCGGCACACGTGTTTCGACTAGTTTTCAACCATTTCACTCTAACCGAGGCAGCAATTTATAAAAAATCTCGTGGCCCATTCATCCACCAGGGATAAAATGGCAATACTTCCTTTCTACACTGCCACTTTAAACAAAGCAAAGAAGTAGGCTACAATTAACTACCACATAACAAAAAACAATATCTTACACGCACTTTTTGGGAAAACAGCAATAAACTTGTGGTTTCCCCAAATCCCATCAGGAGGATACAGCACTCCGTCCGCTAGACGAATACCTCTGTACGCACCGGTTTCAGATTTGTACTTCAAACCACATGAGCCAGGAAACTGAGCTGACAGAGTAGTCAACAACAAAGTGCCGTCCGGTTCACTCGGAATTTCAATCGCCTCGTCGCCGATGTCTTCACAAACTTGGAGAAATTGTGCCATTTTTATGCTGAAGTTTTAGAAAGGTTTTCGTATACAACTCAGATGCTTCTTCCGTTCCCAACAAGATGGCGTCTCAACAATCAACTGCGCTCGCGCTCTCGCCGCCGGGTTTACGAATTGTCTTAACTGTACATAGGTCACACTCCGGAATTCCCTTTCTTGTTCTTGTTTTGTATTGTCCCAGCGTGTTCACGATTAGAGACTATCTTGAGGACGAAACGTGTCATATACTTAAAGAAGGAGAGCGATGTCTTGTAGTTTCCATGCCTATTCCATTTCAGTCAAGCACATGAAATTATATATGAGCCAGGGTCAAAAGGTGCTTTGTGGTTACTTTCCTAGTTCAAATCATTGCAACTAATTTTCTTGCCTTTGCACAGCCCAAACAATCCTAGATATTGAGCTTTAAATTCTTAATGTCAAATCAAATAGCAGACATGAATTCATGGAGGTTGAACAAATCATTTATTAGCCAGTCAAGTTTATATTTACACATTTGAAGCGTGGGGTCAACAGCTATTTGACAGTGGATATGCAGATTGGAGAATTCGTCTTTACAAAGCCTGTCTGTTTGTCTGTCTCTGTCTGTCTGTCTGCCACCCCCCTCTTTCTCTCTCTCTCTCTCTCACACACACATACTCTCTCTGTTCCCCCTCTCTCCTTTTATACTCTGTCTATTTGCTTTTATCTTTCATGTTTTTGTAATGTTCTTGATCGATTGAAATATGGAAGTCACTATTTCATCAGAATTCATTTTTATAACTTATTTGATGTTGCATGTTTTATGGCTCATCATAACCTCAATCGGAAGTGAGTGAAGTGTTACTTGTGAGGAGTTTGTGAGAGCTGGTTCCATTCCTCTCTTTTGCTGCTTTATTTTTCTCAACTGTGAAAAGGATTAAATACCCAGTCAAATTTGGGTTGACTAGAGGGTGCATAGGGTTTTCAAACCCAAATTGGAAGATGGTGCTCTGCTTGCATGCCAACATAACTTCAACAGTCAGTATGACAATAATCATATTTACAAAGTATTGTTGTTGCTGTTTTTTTTTTTTTAAGTGAAACATATTAATGTAACAGTCTGAACTAACAGTACCCTTGCAAGAGCACAACACTAGATACCACCAACAGCAGATCAATTAGGTCTGTGTTTATTTATGTTTCCACATTTCCAGTATTCATCCATCATCATCAGGTACCTTGCCACATGGCGTTGGTGATCATGGACTTCCATCTGTCTCTATTACTTGTTGCCACAAGCATCTCTTCCATCCTCCTTGTACCCAGCCACTCTGCAAGTCCGTCTAGTATCTTCTCCCTGGGTCTACTCGGTGCTCTCTTTCCCTCCAGCTTTCCCATTGTGACCAGGTGCTCCAATTCCCCTTTCCTCATAATATGGCCTATAAATGTTGCCTGTCTTTTCCTAATCTTCCTTATGAATGATCTACTTGTATCTGCCTCCATCAAGACTGTATCGTTTGTTCTCTTTGCTGTCCATGGAATTCTCAACATTCTTCTTAGAAACCACATCTCAGGTATTGTCTCACCAAGCTCCGCTCTGCCCAGTCCTGACAGAAACCAGCGCCGTTTAATCCGGGGCAGTATGTTTGTCCAGGCAAAACCTGACTTATTTCACAGCTGTAGCATCTGAAACTGTAGGCCATCTGCTGCCCGCCACCTGCAACCCGCTGGTAATATCTTACAGTAAAACAGCATTTTAAACAGGCTTTTAGAACAACTGTTCACTTTGAAGTTGCGGTATGGACAAAATAACATTTCAAATGAGTCTTCGAAAAAAAAAAAAAATTAAAAAAAGAAGGAAAGTTTCGTTTTTTGTAGTTGCGGCATGGAACCATATAATTTATTCTCATTCACCAAAGGACGCCAGGTGGCGCTAAATGCTGTGCATTTGATTGGAGGAGAGAAAGCGTGTGTAAGGAGTTTGGCGTGTGAGCCCCGTGCATATGGGGCCACATGGATTTGTCATGGACAAAGAAACGTCAACGAAATGTCCGCCATGATGTGCTCAAATGATGCAAGGGTAGAAGAGGTGGGATGGGGGATTTGTTGTTGTTGTAAGGTTTGCCTGTTAACATCAGAAAATGTCTAGTGAGCATTAATTAAAAACAACAAAACAAAACAAAACAAAAAAACAGCCATTAACTTCCGCAACTGCGTTATCTTTGACGATTGATTGGTTATTTTTCGCGTTATTTAGACCAGAGTCTACAATCCACATTGTCTGAAATGACGAACTTCGCAATGAAAAATAAAACGTTGAGCGATGAGACTCTTTCAGTCTAAAATTTGATTTGAGGGAGAGTCAACTACTCCCTGATTGCGTTAAAATCCTTACGTCGTCACATGGCATTTACACAAAGTATTGATGCAGCTAGAATTTTTCTAGGGCAGAAAGCGTCACCTCGAGGTCGGGGAAGCGAAGAACCAAGAATTCGGAGTTGTGACTAAGAATTATATAGTTTAAATTGCATACCTATATCGCCAGCCGAAATAGCTCAGTTGGGAGAGCGTTAGACTGAAGATCTAAAGGTCCCTGGTTCAATCCCGGGTTTCGGCACGGAACATCCGGTGGTTGGCACATTTTTTTTCGTTTCCTTTTTTTTTTTTTTTTTTTTCCTTCTTCCATCTTCAATTTCTCAGATCCCCGTCCTCCCTCTTAAAAAATTAATCCTGCCATCCATTTTGAAAAAAATGATATTGTAAACAACATTGCGTACAAACAGACAACTAAACAAATAATCTAAGTGCATCTGATCTAGTCAGTTAATTCAGATGTTTGTGTGCTGACTGTCCACACCTCATAACCGTACAACAGCATCGGTTCTCTACAACACTCAAGAACTTTCTTTCTGAAGTTAATTGATAGGCATTTGTTGGTAAGGACGCTTTTTGTCTTCTTGAATGTATTTTTGGCTGATTCTGCTGGCTATTTCTGATGTGCATCTGCCGTCTGGTGACATGACTGTTCCCAAAGTTCCCCGTCTCAAAGTTGTGCCACTTGCTGTTTGTTATTTTGCATGAGGGGTTTTCTTGCCTTTTACTGATTACCATGACTTCAGTCTCTTGCTACTTTGCTGTAGCCCTTTATTTTTGCTTTCTATCGTATTACATTCACAAGGTTTTGTAGGTCCTTTTCATTTTCTATGATTATTTATCATTTTTCCTCCAACCCTTATCCCAGGGCATTCTTCTAGGTTCCTCATGATGGTTTTGTTGTAGAGTGAAAACAACTCTGGTGACAGAACACAACCCTGCTGAACCCCTCTTTTGATATTTTGGAAAGAGTTTATATCGTTTTCTATTCTCATTGCTGCTGTTTGTTTCCAATACATATTTCTGATTATTCGTAGATCTTTTCCATCAAAATGGAGGCTTTCTAGTTAATTAATCAATTCTTCGTGTCTTACCAGATCAAAAGCCTTGGTGTAATCAACAATATAAATCCTATTCTACTCGACTGACCTCTCTATGATAATTCTTAGGATATATTAGGTTGATAAGTTTTGGGAACGATCATTTCACCAGACGGCAGATGCACATCAGAAATAGCCAGAAGAATTGGCCAAGCCAAAACAGCATTCAAGAAGATGAAAAGAATTTTTACCAACAAATGCCTATCAATTAACATCAGGAAGAGAGTTATTGAATGTTACATAGAACTGATAATGTTATACAGTTGTGAGGCGTCAACAGTCAACAAGCAAAGCCAGAACAAGATTGAGGCAGCAGAGATGTGGTTTCTAAGAAGAATGTTGAGAATTCCATGGACAGCAAAGAGAACAAGCGAGACAGTCATGATGGAGGCAGACACAAGAAGATCATTGATAAGGAAGATTAAGAAAAGACAGAGAATATTTATAGGCCATTTTATGAGGAAAGGGGAATTGGAGCACCTGGTCACAACAGAAAAGCTGGAAGGAAAGAGATCACCAGGTAGACCCTGGGAGAAAATATTGGACGGACTTGAAGAGTGGCTGAAGACAGAGAGGGTGGAAGAGGTGCTTGTGGCAAAAAGGGATAGAAACAGATGGAAGGCCATGATCGCCAACGCCATGTGGCAAGGCACTTGATGATGATGATGATATGGCATTTACAGTTCCTTTCCCTTCGACAAATCTATATTGTTCTTCTGCTATTTCTCTTTTCATTCTGTTCCTTGTACTCATCATGATTAATAGGAAATTTGTTACATGACTCATCAAGCTGATTGTACGTTGGCGTAGAGTATCAAATCACATCGTATCGTTTTGAATCGTATAATGTCCTACTGTAATGCATTTTTCAGCATTCGGATGTATGTATCTTCACGCAGAGGTGACCAAAACTGCTTTCGTTTTACAAGTATTTTCATTGAGAAGGAACGTAATATCACTCAAATCACTGTGGTTGGAAATCGCCATGGGGCCAACCAAATCAGTCAGCTTGTATGGCTGTAGTGCTGACTTTTCAACTGTCGCTGAGGTTTATTGCATCTGTTTTGATGGCCAGATTTATTCAAAGCAAAGCCTTTTTCATATTCATTATCAAAGCGAGTGGCAGTCGTCATCGACATGTGGGTGGTGATGATGATGGTGGATTTGGGAGAGGGGTGGGAACATAATGGTGAGGTGAGATGAGATTTCAGATCATGGAGTGTAGAAAGAAAAGTCTACACTCTATGTTGCTGAAACTGAGCTGGCATGCGAACAAAGGTGAAATACTCACGGCGCCCTTAACACATCTGTGACGGGACGGGACTATAGTCATGAACGCCGAGCTTCACCTACTGCCGGGTCGCGCTAAAAGTCGTTTCGGTGATATATGGTACAGAACTGGATGGCGGCTAAAAATTATTGTAAGTAATAGCTTTATAAATAGCACAGCTAAACTCAGCATCCTTTTTCTCATGAAGTACACACATTTTGGTGACAATTGGACTTCATTCAGGCCTGCTAGAGTTTTTTTTACAACTACTGGTTCTTTATTGGAGGCAGGCTCAGGCTGACCGGAAGTTCAGGCAGAGGCAGGGCCAGTCACAATAGTGTTAAGAAGGAGAGATAGTCTACATGAATCTGTCCTGGAAGTAATAGAAAAAACAACAAAACAACAAAACAGAAGTATTCGGAATTAAATGTATCTGAAAAGAATGCATCAGAAAAAGAAATTCATTTTATTTTATTTTATTTCATATTTTATTTCATTGTTTCATTTTATTTTATTTTTGCTCATTTTCTATGCCAGAGAGAGAGAGAGAGAGAGAGAGAGAGAGAGAGAGAGAGAGAGAGAGAGAGACCGACCAGTAAGGCAATAACCGGTCAGTTTTAGGAAAAATAAGTCAAGCGCCTGTGTGTGTGTGTGTGTGTGTGTGTGTCGTGCGTGCGTTTTGTGTGCGTTTGTGTGTGTGTGCATGCGTGCGTTTGTGTGTGTGTGTGTGTGCGCGCGCGTGTTCGTGCATGCGTGTGTGTGTGCGTTTGTGTGTGAGTGTGCATGCGTGCGTTTGTGTGTGTTTTTGTTGTTGTGTGTGTGTGTGTGTGTGTGTGTGTGTGTGTGTGTGTGTGAGCCTCTTGGCGTGTGACATCCCAATAAATTTTCCCAATTTTTCCCAATGTCTTTTGAGTTAAAATGCTTGATTTTGAGCTGTGCGCTTTGGACTTTTTAATTTTTTTTTTTATATAGGCCTATTTACTTTACTCATTAGGGAGATATAGGGAGAATGAACAAAAAACATTAATTCTTATTCATTTTATCATTTCATGTTTTTTAATGTATGTCCCTTATTGTATCTGCAAAAGTAAATATCTTACTTACTAGGTAAATGTAGGAAGAATGGATTAAAAGAAAAACTAGACCTAATTCTTATTCAGTGCATCATTTTGTGTTTGGTGTATGCAGGCTTGTAAAGAAGCTAAAGTGCAAGTCAGTGCATTTCAGGCAAAATAGGACAAAAGTCAAAACAAAGTAACATGTATATATTTTACTCACTAGGGAGATACAGGGAAAAATGAACAAAAAACCCATTAATTCAAGCAAAATGGGACCATTGTTGTTCTATATTTGAAACATTTGTGAAGCAATGTAGGTGAAAACATTGCTGATTGTTTTACAGTTATTCCTACATTATCAAAGTGTAAAGTCACATTGTAACCGTACTTCAGGAATAGACAAATCTGCAAGTGGACCAAAACACCAGCTGGAGCTTTCAGTGAAATCATTCAATATCAACACAGGGATATATGTCTGCCTATGTACATGCTTAAAAATGTAATGTGTCTGCAAAGATTCCTCAGCTGTTTACAACTGACGAGCAGGTAGTATTACAGTTGGAACATGGTGGTCCTAAAGGATTATTTCCCAGCAGCTAATGAAGCGATGCTTTTTTCTTCTTTCATTTGCCATCTACCTATTCCAGCCGCATACTGTGATTGTTCTTCTTCAGGTTTGCTTTCTATATGGTCAGATCACCTCTGGTGATAATGTGGCCATCGTTTTGCTGACTGCCATGGATCTTGGTGGTCACAGAAGTGTTATCACCGTCTCCTGTCGTTCTGCTTGACAGAGACGATGTTGTTAACCCTTTGACTCCTGAATGCTGTTTACCAGCATCCTGCCTCATCAGCCATGCTAGCAATTTAGCCCTTTGACTCCCTCACCCTATCCACCAGCTTCCTGCAGGAAGCTGATGGATAGGGTGAGGGAGTCAAAGGGTTAAGTGGTTGCAGTTGGTGGATAGGATGTGGGAGTCAAACAGTTAATGTGTGTTCACACAGCTCTTGACCTCTTGACCACAGGGGCAGATCCATGAAGATGTCAGTATACACACACACATTCTCCTTCTCTCTCCCTCACACACTCACACACACACACACACACACACACACACACACACACACACACACACAAGAAGTGAAATCATGAGTTTATTTTAAAAAATAACGCAGAATGGCCAAACGTTATTGTACAACACAAAACAACGATCTCAAATACTGGAGTGAAACCTTCTCCAATCCAGCAAGCCACACGTCGCAAATTCAAACAAGGCCCAAACCCACAGAAAGTAGCGCAAGAACCGAATCTGAGCCACAGATGCACACACCACTGAAGCCACCACGGATGTAGTCCACAGCCTAAAGTTAGCAGTGCAGAAACGTTGCCAAGTTAATCTCATCAAATGCAGAAACTTCTCTATGACGGTTTTGCTGAACATTTTCAACAAGGATTGGCTAGAAGAAAAATCAGTCATGTACAGAAATTGTCCTATGATGATCCACTCAAATATTAAAAAAACCAGGAAAAACACTCAATCAAAGACAGTAACCCTTCTGGTGTGACTGTCAAAAAAATCAAGTGTGGGAGTTTTCTATCATGATTTCATTTTAATAACAGTTTTCCATAAAAAAAAAGTGACTTTTTTTTGTATGATGATTCAATGAAATAAAAGGAAAAAACCTAAAAACTATGAAATACGGTAACTTTTCTGAGCGGTTTTGTCAAATATTAAAAATCATTTTTTCCGTCAAAAACAAGAACTTTTCTAAAATATTTCGATCAAACACAGTAGGTTTTAAAGGTGAGCTGGTCAGAACTAAAGGAAGGTAATTATGCTTTTATTGCTGGACCAGTTACCTTTCCATTGTTAAAATAGAACGCAATGATAAATTGAAATACCCTGATTTTAGACAGAAACTGTTGCCTTGAAGACAGAATCAAAAGCTCAAAATGCACATATTTTGACCAATAAAAAAGGGTTTCCGGAATGTTAAACTTCATAAAACAGTGTTTTATTACTGGTAGGCCTACTACCTTTTTTCCAAACCCTAAGCCACATTAGTAAAAAATGTTTCCGGAATGTTCAACTCAAACATCATAAAACATTAAATGTTTCATTATCATCTTTTAAAATTCTAAGCGACCCTTTTCTTGTTGTCTTAATAATGACAAATTCAAAGTACATCCAATCCTTTTCCAAAACCTATCCATCGAAAACAATGACGATGAAAACAGAGCATTCCAAGTTTATGCATTATCTACCAATCTATGCTAAAATATCAACATACATTCATTTACACTCAAAGACAAAACAAGAACAGTTCATATCATTTTCACTTATGCACGAATTGAACAAAAAAGTACCGGTTCATTTACTAATACCAGTTATGCAGAACTTAACCAAACTGTGCAGGATCAATGACTAACTTGTCACTGTATGTTGAAAAGAAAACATACAGAGACATGGTTGGACAAGAAAACAGAAACAGTGTTAGAAAATATAATAAAAGTGAGACAGTTTTAAAAAAATGAACAAAGATAGTGTAACAAAATAGAACAAAGATCCTGTGAAAAATAAACAAAAACAGATAGTTAGGCAATAAAAAGATAGGCAATAAAACACAGAGACAGTGGTAGACAAGACACCAGAGACAGTGTTAGAAAAGATAACACACAGAGATAATATTAAATAACAGAGATAGTGCAAGAAAATAACAATAAATTAAAAAAAAACAGTGTTACAAATTAAAATATACAGGCATATTTTGAAAACCAAGATATTGTGAAAAGAAACCAGAGACTCTATCAGACAAGAAAATGGAGTTAGGTTTAAACAATAGAATAGAGTTAAACAGGAAAACAGGGATAAGTCTTAAGATAAAACATAGTGTTCCAGAATAAAACAGACATAGCACCAGAAAATAAAAGATACAGAGATAGAGTTAAAATGAAACAGAGATCGTGTCAGAAAATAAAACTGAGATAGTATTATATAGAGACAGTCTGAGATAGTATTATATAGAGACAGTCTTGAAATAAAACAGACACAGTGTTACAAAATGAAACAGACATAGCACTAAAAATAAAAGATACAGAGATAGCGTTAAAATAAAAACTGAGATAGCGTTTGAAAATAAAACTGAGACAGTGTTAGAATCTAAAAGAGACAGAGATACTGTTAGACAATAGAACTGAGATAAAACTAGAAAATAGAACTTACAGAGACAGTGTAAAAAAATAAAAATCACACTGAGATAGGAAACAGAAAATAGAACAGATAGACTGTTAGAAAATAGAATATACAGAGACAGTGTTAGAAACACATGAGCACGTGGAAGTGAACCAGTAATAATAAGTCATATTTTGTGTTCGTACAAACCCATTTTAGTTATGAAACCACTACCTCACACAACTCCTCCCTCTGTCTCTTTTCATTTCTTAACATTGTCCATGTTGCATCATTTACACACTTTAGATTCTTCAGTCGTTTTCTTTTAAGCACATCTTTTGTTTTGTGTCAGTTAATACATATACTCTTCCACTTTTTCGTTGTTTATTATTGTTCTTCATTTTGTGTTACTTAAGTACTTTTCATCCTTGCAGCCTTCCACAGTTTATTCTTCATTTTGTATGATTTGAGTCCTTTTGATCCTGTAATCCTTTCATAGTGAAATATTACCCTACAAAGTATTTTTGATTCTTGAACCCTTTCACAGTTTAATATTATCCTTTAAGTGCTTTTGCTGTTTGAATATTTCCATAGTTTTAAGACCAGTCTTCATTTTCTATAATGCATTTGACTTGGATTCTCCAATCATTTTATTTCTTAAGATTGTCTTTGTTTTGCATTATTTACAACACTTTTCGATTCTTTGATCTTTTCATTGTTTTATTTTTAGTTTTTAAAAAGGAAAAAAAAAGGGACATGAAAGCGTTAGCTTGGTGAAGAAATCTGGATTTATTATTGTGAGCAGTCTGTCATTATTCTAGTAGAAATCCAAACATACAGATTTTGTGGATCACTTATGCAAATAAACAGGTAGATGAATAAATAAAGAAATACATAAACGTATAAAGTAGATGATGAAATAAATGAACAAATAATAAAAAAAGAAATGAAAATCAAACAAACCAAGCACATGTAGTTTGTCAGTAACAATCCACATTTATTTGATGCACGCTTGTTTGATTCCTTAAACAAGTGCTTGCCCTTTACAGAAAAAGGGAAAATTACTTTAAGGGCATATTTATCCAAAAAATGAATCGAACTCTTTCTAAGAAAACCACTGATGCTTTGCCCTCAATGTGGTTTATTTACAGAGACAAGAAAAGCCACAGAACAAAAAGAGCATTCACATTCAAATATACACCTAGCTTCACAGTTTAATTAACGGAACGGGAAAAAACATGCCTGTCTCCAGCATCTGAGGTGACAGTGCATATGAAATCAATTTCTAACGCAGGTAAACTATCGTCAGAAACTGAAATTGAAGCGCTTTCTCCATGGCTGTACAGCTTTTGATGAAATAAAGCCATAGAGAAGTCTTGTATTCCTTGTTCAGCGCTACGCTTTTAAATCAAACCGAGCCAAAAATCTAGCTTTGTAGCTTTTGAGCATTTACGGGGTTTTTAATTAGGCCATGCTAAAACCCACGTTCTGTCGGTCTGGGGTGTTTATAGGGTGTTAAATCTAGCCAAACTTAAATCTAGCTGTGTAGGTTTCGAGTGAAAGAGTTGTAACTCAAGCCAAACTAAAATCTAGCTCTGAACGTTTTGAGCATAGGGAGGTTTGAGCATAAAAGTGGTTTTAAAATTCGTGTCAATCTAAAATCTACCTCTACAGGTCATAAGCGTAGTAATTTAAAAATCAAGCCGCAGAGCAATGCAATAGTTCATGATCAGTGAGCAATCATGAATTGGTCAACACTATCGCGATGAAAAGAAAACGTCAATGAATTTGGTCATAAGTATGACAATAAAACCGTCCCTCCTCTACCCCCCTCCCCCACACTCCCAAACAACACAGTGAACGACTTTGGTCATTAACAATGAAAAGGAAAACCACATTGCTTACGTCTGTGCACAGCAAGCGAGCTAGGTGTGGGGTGGGGGTGGGTTCTTTCCACAGACATAGATCTGTGGCATCACCATTTATATCTATGGTTTCTACACATTCCAACCAGTTAGTCACATGCCCAATAAATCTAAGACCTATCTGTACAGCCCCAAACTCAAAAAACAAACAAAAACAAATATTGCCAGGAGCAGGCCAAATGTAAACAATCAAAAAAATAAAGAAAAGGGGGCAGGGGAAGGGAAACTGCTTCACGATAAAAAAACAACCAACCAACCAAAAAATTGAAGAAAAAAAAACCCCTCACTCATACACACACAAAAAGACCCCAATGCTTTAGGACAAAAGGAAGTCCGAATGAACAAAGACAGCAAACAGTTCATATACACATATTTCTGACAGAAACAATGTACACATATACACATCTAAGCATGTACAGTGAGACAAGAGAGGGAACCAGATAGTATGAAAGAAGGGAGGGGCAGAGAGAACGACAGAAGAGAGGAGAGAGAGAGGGGGGGGAGGGGGAAAAGCATGTAGACATACTCGGAATGAGTTCATGTACAACAGTGGCTGCAATACATACAATGGCAGTATCATGGGAGCAGATATAGGCCTTCATATACTCAAAGAGAGAGACATCTAAGCATGTACACAAAGAAAGAAACAGATAAAAACAGAGAGAGAGAGACCAACAGAGAGAAGGAGAGACAGACAAAGAGAGATGGAGAGAGAGACAGACAGACATAACAGACAGAGAGAGATAGACAGACAGAAAGGAGGAGAGACAGACACAGATGGAGAGAAAAAGAGAGACAGACCGACAGAGAGAAGGAGAAGCACAGACAGACAAAGAGAGATGGAGAAGAGAGAGAGAGAGAGAGAAGAGAAGAGAGAGAAGAAGAGAGAGAGAGAGAGAGAGAGAGAGAGAGAGAGAGAGAGAGAGAGAGAGAGAGAGAGAGAGAGAGAGATGACACATAGACAGACAGCAAAAAACCAAGACAGAGCCTGAGACTGGTACACTTTGCAATATGACAGCACAGGAAATAACTCTACTGATCCTCTTGTCTGCTACTGTGAAGAGAGAAAAACAAAGATAACAATGAGACTTGGCCGTTTCTGACAATCCCACTCCCTGCCCCCCTCACCCTTGGCCTTCTCACCACCATCACCATGTCATCTGTACCGGCAACTTAGCACAGGGCGAAAAACAAAATAACAAATAATCAATAATATCAACCAATCCATAGATATAAATTCAAATGAACAGATTAATGAAATAATGATAATAAGAAAGTAAGTAGCAAGTAATCTGTCCTAATAAAACACAAATAAACACATAAATGAATATGTGAATAACAAATAAATAAATAAATAAATACAGTAACATAAAGACATAAGCCTACATTAATCAATAATAAATAAACAAAGAAATGGACATAGAGACATTGTGCACAGACAAACAACAGGGACATGCTATCATTTTCACGATTTGTGAGTGGACTCTAAACCAAACAGGAGGGAAATGTGTATGTGGCTAAACAAACGGCTAGTCCTGTAAGTTTCATTTTGATTGATAAAAGCTCAAAGTAAAAACTACAAAAAAAGAGAGAAGAAAACACGCTTAGAACAGTCAGCAACGGCATCTTGTGTAATTATCATCGATTGTTGATCGACTTCAGACAAAGAACAGGTTTGAATGTCACAGCGATGATGTCTTGCACATTTGTGGCTCGTTCTCACAAAATCACCCACAGGTTGCGTTTCGTATAGTTTCAGTTTTACACTACGGAGAAAAAGGTATAGACTCCACAGTACATGACATCGAGTTTATATCTCTACTGTGAAAAATAATGGAGATACAGGGTCTCATAACCTGTAAATGCAGGGTTGACCATTTTGAGAAGAAAAGTTTCAAAGAATTAAATCACAGAACTGATTGAATCCTCAGCAAGTGACAGCACATGAAATTTACCAACAGTTTCTTGTTAGATAAAACATAATACAATTATGCAATTTCTATGCATTCAATCAACTTTGGTATATTTTGTTGGTTTTGAAGTATCAAGATAGTGCAACTACAGGCATCAAAAACAGCAAGATCAACACTAAAATTATCATTAAAATTTACTGTTTCAAAACATATGAATGAGAGATGATAGAACAGACAACTGTGCATCTCCAATTGCAAGTCTTGAATCCCAGTGTTCATGATCTGACTCCTGATCTTTTTTCTAAGCCTCTAGCACAACTCTAGCTTGTGTGACTTGTGGGTGATTTTGTGTGGCTGGGTCACATATATCAATGAATTTTGATTGATTTTTAGACACAAAACACAAAAATGAGTTTATAAATGCAAGTGATGATGTCTGCAATATCTGCCGTTGCAGTTAGATTGATGTCTGCAATATCTTCACTGAATCTTGATCAACTGTTGGCCACGAGATCTGTTCAACGTACACAGCATGAAACTTGTTAACTGGGAGATTGTCCATATGGCTTGGTGGTGAGATTCTTGCGGGTAATGATGGATGTGTGTGTGGGTGGGTGGGTGAAATATTGGAGGGATAGACACAAGAAGTTGTGACTAGGGGGTGGATGGTTGGGGGGGGGGGGGGGGGGGTGAGGGGACAGGAGCTGAGGTTTGTGTGAAACTGAACAAGAAGTTGGTTTCCTGGTACTAAAACACAAGGTAGCAACAGTTTCTTTTTCTTAAAAGTCAAAACAATCATCAGGTAGCTATGGTAAGAATAAGAACAAAAGTGGATGATTTCCCTCTTTTTTTCTCTTTTCACACACACACACACACACACACACACACACACACACACACACACACACACACACACACATTCAGAGTGCATACAAAATCGTTTCTCTCACTCACACCTTGTCTCGCTCATTACCAACAAACGAGGCTGTATACAATGGAGAAATTAAACTGCAAAATAATCTATTGTATCATCTAACAACAACAACAACAACAACAACAACAACTACAAAAGGTGAACATTGAAACACAAAAATATATACATAAATCATCAAACAATACAAAATACAGAACAAATATTTACATAACACATGACATCACATGAAATAAGATATATGCTACATATTACAAAAATAAATATGAAAAATATATTCATATAATAAATACAAATAACCAAAAAATATAGAACTGGACAATACATTTGATCATGCAAAATGGACATATGAAACATTTAAGTTAGATAAAAGTAAATATAATTATGAAATTAAAAATGCATTTAAATAATATGAAAAGAATAATTATACAATAATCTAAACAATACAAAATGAATAACTGTATAATTTACATTTGAAATAAAAAATACATAAATAATCATAAAAGTTAACACAGAATGAGAGCTTTAACTATCACAACAAAAACAATTATAATAAGTCTAATCAATACAGAAATAAATATGATTGATTAGAAAATACATTTAAATAATACAAAATAATGTTAAAATACTTTTAAATAACCCAAAAATGCATAAATGCATGATACATCTAAATAATATGAATAACATAAATACATAGAAATTATACAAAACTAAACATGAATACTTATTTGATATATTCAAGTAATGGAAAATAATTCTATAACACTTAAGCAATACAAAATAAGTGACTGTATAACTCATTTTTAAAAGATACAAAAATATTGAAATATAATACGTTATATAACACAAATAAAAATATTAAAAAAAACCATGACAGAGTACAAAAATAAATGATTCAATAATCATATAATCACATTACACAATACAAACTGCAAACATAACAAAACGGCGTCATTGTAATTATAGTACTCAGGAATAATACTGAATAACAGAAACATAATGGCATCATAATAATTACAGTACTCCCGAATAACAATGAATAAGAAGTCCTATAATAGGCATAAAAAGTAAAGAATGAAGAGTGGAGACAATCTATATCTAACAATCTTACACCAGACACAAAAATAAAGAATCAGACTGGACAAGATCTTTATCGAGCAATCTTATACTTGGCACAAAGAGAAAAGAACCAGGCTTGACAAGATTTCTAATAATTTTATACTGGACATAAAAAGTAAAGAATCAAGACAGGAAATGATCTTTGTCTAACAATCTTATACTAGACACAAAAAGTGAAGAACCATACAGGACATGTTCCAAGTCGAACAATCTTACACTAGATCTATGTCTAACAATCTTACACTATGCATAAAATTAAAGAACCAGACAAGACATGACCTATGTCAAACGATCTTATACTAGGCACAGAAAGAAAAGAACTAGACTGGACATGATCTTTGGCTAACAATCTTATACTAGACACAAAAAGTAAAGAACCAAGACTGAACCTGATCTAACCATTTTATACTAGACACCAAAAGTAAAGAACCAGACTGGACATGAAGTATGAAGAAGGCGTATCTATTGGAGACAGCCGAAAACTTTTGGGATCAGATTTGACCACTGGGTTTGTGTCTGGCTTGGTCTGTCATTGCTCCTTTGCATTCACCACAGATGTGCATGCACATGCATGTGCTACATGGATGCTCATACACTCGTGTACACACACTAATGCATTTGCAAATGTCCCAGTTGCACATATCTGCAAATACGTACATCCATACTCATGGACACAGACACACTCTAGGGAACACACACACACACACACACACACACACACACACACACACACACACACACACACACACACACACACACACACACACACACACTCATACAGACACATTCAAACATACACACACAAACATATACAGGCCCCTCATTATTCTCCTTTAAGATATGACGTTCTTTAAAAAAACAAAAATAAACGAACGACGAAAAATGAAGTTTTCCTGTATGACAACATATGTTGGTCTTTAACTTTTATGCGTAGCATAATAACTAAAATGGCCAGCATACGCCTATATGCCTAATGGACCTACAGCGAGGGACTAACACAATAGAGTGTCTATGAAAACGATGTGGGTATATACAACACACAATTCTACAACCAACTGAAGCCTTACTTATATACAGAAATCACCACAGGATTCCCTCACAAACAAACAAGTAAACAAACAAACAAACAAATATACTTCTTTCACTTCAACCTTAGACTAAGAAAAGTAATAGCAACAATCATCATCATCATCATCATAACACAACAATGACAAACAAAAATGCTGACAAAACTAGAGATGTGCGACTGATGAATGTCAAGTTTACAAATCAACCCTGAAAACCATACACCCAGCATCACACACACACACACACACACACACACACACACACACACACACACACACACACCACACACACACACACACACACTCATCACACAAACAACAACAAAACCAAAACTAAACAAATACCAAAACAAAACAAAAGAAAACCAACACACACATAACAATGAATAGAAAAAAAAATCAAATCAAATGAATGAAAAGGAATCAAATATACTCAAAACAATGTACACCATAGTTACAAAGAAAGAACATCGGAAAAATAAATTTGGGTGCATTACAATTTGACAAAATGAAGAAATCAAAACTACACATCTATATTTTTTATCTATATGTCATCCAAAACAAAACTGATTTCTGACAACACTACAATACACTACAAACCAAAGACATTAATTGAAAATTTATTTTGAATATACAATCATGTATCATCCAAAATAATCCTTTTCTATAACACATGAGCACAGAATAAGTGACAAACCCATGATGTGGAATATATTACCATGTATCATCCAAAATAACCTGACTGTAGTATACCAACAACAAACCTTAAAAACAAACAACAAACCAAGCCTTTGCAATTAAGGAAAACATTAAACTAAAACCACACATCTTCTTATCATCAACAATATGGCTATATTACTGAGGTCCATTAAATCACTACGATTACCCACATGCATACACACACAGAAAGCAAAATAAGATGGTCAAGCCATTTTCACAATCTCCCTTTTTCATCAATACAAAAATTATACAGGAACTCAGATTCTGCTCTTCTGAAGGTCACTGTGACCATGAAGAATCTATCAGATGAAATCAAACCTGACATGAAGTGAGGATGATGGTCGACTGTCACAACAAAGAAAACATAATACGAACAGTGTCAGAGGTTCCTGAGAAAATGGTGTTCACACACCTTCCACAAAAAGTGCTGATTATAGACACTTTTGTTTCGGTCTGCGTGAACTCGGCCTTGGTGTCATGACTTTAGAATTCATGCATTTGTGACTCTTCCACAAATTTCACTTTCGACCTGATTTTGGTAAAGATCCATCCAAAACAGCTGAGAAAATCTGCTAACAGATACAGACAGACAGACATACACCTTTGGTCCATGAGAAGCACTCTCCCTTTCTTTTAAAATGAGAGATTCAAACAAAAACCGGAACAAACAAGCAACACCCCCCCCAAAAAAAAACAACAACAACAACAACAACAACACACAAAAAAACAAAACAAAAACAAAATAGCTATCTATGGATAATAATGAAAAAAAATTGAAACATAATTATACCCTGTCTGCCAGTACTCAGGACTCAAGATTGGCACAATGCAGTTCATCCTTAATCAACACTGATTTCTTCAAGTCCCGTCAAAAACAACCTCCTTACAACTGCAACATAGAATACAAACCAAACAACAAACCCAATACATATATTCCATATTTGGGATCCACCAAAAACATGTCATCAGTAATGAATGGAGACAGCATACCTACATATCCTCATAACTGAGCAAAAAATCACCCTGAATCATGAAATAAGAAATAATCAAGATACATAATTAGGTATCATCAAATAAATCAAAAATACAAGATTACGTATCATCAAAATAAAAAAATTAAAAATTAAAAACTCTCCCGACAATCATCTGAAATGCAGAATACAAAATAACCAAGCAACCAAATTGATCAGTATTTGGAATGATCACTGATTTGGTCAATGAATACTTTGAGGGCAGTAATGAGGAAAACGTGTTGGGGGAGGAAGGAGGGAGGGAGGGGGTGAGGCAGATGCTATGAATTTCAATCCACTTCTTCCATTCCCCAACCTGCTCCATCTTAATCAGAACTTGGCTGACAAGCTTACTGTCCACACTATTGATGAAATGCTCCCCACAAAACTAATCAACCGAACAAAAATAACTTTTAACTCTCTGCTCCCCCCCAAAAAGAAAGAAACCAATCCAAAAACAAAAAACAGAAAAAGAAAGGAAAAAAAAAGAAGAAAAACATGCTATATACTGAAAGCTCTTTCTTTTTCCTCCACATCACCATCACTGTCATCATCATTAGCATAATTGTGATCTTAAAAATTGTTACTGCATTGTTGTGAATGTGAACGTGGAATGAACAATATGATGGTAGTGAGGGTGGGGAAGGTGCGGTGAGAGGGTGGAACAGAGGGGGTGGAAGAATTTGATGTGTCCCTTACTTAATGAACGACCTATTTGTCAGGTAGACCATGACAGATGGACAGACAGACACACACACACAGAGAGACAGTCAAACAGTCAAAACTATTTCAAATTCAATAACAGAGAAAAAATCTAGTTTCAATTTCTCTATTATGCCAAGCACAAAGCCAGATGTAGTGTATGATGTATGTATTATATATATATATATATAAAATATATATATATATATATATATATATATATATATATATATATATGCATATATATGTATAACATATATACACACACACCAAACAAACAGAACAAAAACGTCATACTTCAATCCAGAAAACATTTGCCTAATTGACTCTCCACCCCACCCCTAAACACACAAACATGCTTGAAACAATTCCACACTGTAGGCATTGCTCATAAAAGGAAACAACTGCGAGAGAGAGAGAATACACACACAGTGAACTCCCAACACAATGAGGACATAAATCATATGCACTGAGCATCGCATGCCCAACATGGGCACCTTTGAAATGTACAAGAACACTTAAAATCCCTTGAACGGTTCCACTGACGACACACAGCCATTGCACATGACGTCATGACACAAGACGACCCTGCTTACAATTCACAAACACCGCATTTCTATTTTCACCCTTCCACTCCCTCATCCGTTCCAACAGCTTTTAACACGACAGCAAGACAAGGTAAAAATCTACTTTCCTGCAGTAAGCTGGTGGACAGGGTGAGGGGTTGCAAGGCGCAAAGTACTCCAAGTCACCACATAAACCCAGGACCAACACGGTTCAGCACAATACTAGCATGTTTCAGTGAAACACAAGTTCAACAGAACACTACACTTAGTGTGTACATTACAGTAACATGCCCTTCAAATACATTGATCATGAACATTACATCAACAGATCATGGATAGGAACAGTAATTGCAGTTCAAATGAACAGTCTTTGCAGGCCAAATGAACAGTCTTTGCAGGCCAAATGAACAGTCCTTGAGGTCAAATAAAAGTCCTTGTCCATTCAAACGAACTGTTTTCGCAATGCAAATGAACAGTCTTTAAGGTCAAACAAACAGTCTTTGCAATGCAAATGAACAGTCCTTGAGGCCAAATGAACAGTCCTTGCAGTGTAAACGAATAGGCCTTGAGGCCAAATGAACAGTCCTTGAGGCCAAATAAACAGTCCTTGCAGTGTAAAGGAATAGGCCTTGAGGCCAGATGAACAGTCCTTATAGTACAAATGAACAGTCCTTGAGGCCAAATCAACAATCCTTGAAGAGCAAATGAGCAGTCTTTGCACTGCAAATGAACAGTCCCTGCAGTGCAAATGAACAGTCCCTGCAGTGCAAATGAACAGTCCCTGCCTGTACTTCAAATGATCAGTCCTTGCCGTTCAAATGAACAAGTCTTGCAGTTTACACAGTTTTTTTTTTTGTCATTTCAAAATAACTTTCTTTTCAGCTCAAAGGAAAGTTTTTGCTGTTGAAATGAACATGCCTTGCACTTCAAAACACGTTTTTGTTTTCTTCTCAGTTCACATGAACATTCTTTGCCATTCAAATGAAGCATAAGTACCATTTATATGAAGTTTTTCTTCTTCTAATTTAAGATGAACCTCATTTTTTGAGCTCAAATAATATTCATTGCTGTTCGAATGAACATTCCTTACAGTTCAAATGAACATTCTCTTCAGTTCAATGAAGATTCTGTACAACTCAATTGAACATGACTAGTAGTTCAAATGATTTTTGACGTGTTTCCTATGAACCTTTTCCTTTAGTTCAGATTAACATTCTCTGCAGTTCAAATTAACATGAATAGCAGTTCAAAAGCACAACATCTGGAATTCAACGAATGCCATTATTGCACACATTCAACGAACAGAGGATGGAGTTCAAAAGCTTTTGTTTTCGACATATAGTTCAAATGAACATGCAGGACTGTTTCCTTGTACACAGACTTTTGAGTGGAATAAATATTGTGCACAGTTGTTATAAACATCGCAGAGTCCAATGAACATCCTACTCAGTTCAAAACTGCAGTCCATAATACTCAAACAAACACACGAAAGCAAAGCTCGCATGGACATTGCGCACATCTCGAACATTTCATAGAGTGTGTAAGAACCCTACATATAAGTCACATGCACACCTCAAGGTACAGCTTTATCAAAGAGCACAAAGCATAGTGATATTTTCATACACTGCAAATGCAGACTGTAGACATACTGCTCAAATGTTGGCTGCAAAGCACTGCTCAAATGAACAATGCAAAGCTTGGCTCAAACGAGCAAGATCCTTCCACCTTAGCTCCAGTGAGCAGACTGAGCAGAACGCCACATAGACATACATGACTACATATATTATGTTGATGACTACACCACCATCTGAATGATGACGAATAGAAAGGGAGGAACTGGGCATAAATTACGTGTAGCATCACAGTGAAAAACAAGGTCATGAACAGTCAAGCCGAAAGGTCAAAGAGGGTCAGGGGTGAAGGACACAAGATGAAGAAGATGGGACAGATGTTACATTCTGAAGTTCAGTACAGACACGTGTTACATGCTGATGTTCAGCCAATCAACAGACAGACATGTGTTACATGCTGATGTTCAGCCAATCAACAGCCAGGCATGTCTTCTATGCTGATGTTCAGCCAATCAACAGACAGACATGTCTTCCATGCTGATGTTCAGTCAGCCAATCAACAGCCAGGCATGTCTTCTATGCTGATGTTCAGCCAATCAACAGACAGACATGTGTTACACTGCTGATGTTCAGCCAATCAACAGCCAGACATGTATTACACTGCTGATGTTCAGCCAATCAACAGCCACACATGTGTCACACTGTGCTGATGTTCAGCCAATCAACAGACAGCATGTGTAAGAATCCAGCAAGAAATTCACCCTTTGTCATGGTATGTCTGCAAAACAACTCAGTTTTTAATCACTCTTTGTCTGTGAGTGTGTAGCCTGTATAACCTTGCCCTCTGTGAGTACGTCTGTCTCTTTCTCTGAGCGCGTAAAGCTCTTGTTTCTGAACCAAAGTCCCAAACATAGACAATTTTTTAAAATTTGCATAGCATAACCTTATTTACAGTCGCTGCAACACAATAGAAACATTCTGAAGAAAGTCTGTAGCGAGGGAACTGTGCGACAGGACTTTCTGTGACTACTACCGCAGGTGCTGCATGAGATATAAAAAAATTTTTTTTTTTAGCGGGGGTGGGGGTGGTGGTTTGAATATATTTCTTTTTTCAAAATCCCTGATAATAAAGCAAACACTATGATTACGTACAGATGAAGGCTGTTGCCAAGGCTGACCATCACCATCATGGTCGTCATACTTACCACGAAGCAAAACGAGACCATACAACAAACAAACTTTGCTTGCAACATGTACTGCCCCGAACATGGACAGGGGTTACTGTTCACATCTATAGTATAACTTATTCACTGCCTGTTATGCCACAGGCAAGCAAGACAGCAAGCAACAAAGGTCCTCCATCCAGCCTGTTCTGGGCCTGGCTCTACATGGCGCGTTTCTGGGCCTGGAGTTGTCGTCATTTTGGGGGTATAGCAAAGGGCGAATTTCTTGTCTGCCTCACAAAACGCAGTCACTGGCACACCCTTTACTCTTGAGGACCACCCCCTCCCCCCCCCTGCACCCCCAAGCAAAACATCAACATCAAAATCAAAGGAATGTGAGAGAAAACCACGGGACTGTTAAATTGCCAACAAAATTGCAACAGCAACTTAACATGAAAAAAAAAAAAAGAGCTGTCTACAATTTCATATGGGTGGAGATTCTCTTGTCATTTCGAGTGCTACACACTTCCAAGATGGTTGATTTCCAGCCCAAAGTTAATCACTGACAAGGTCAGAGGTCAGACATTTCAGGGAGGAGGGTTGACAGGGGAAGGTCCGATGAATCTCCTTGAAGAAAGTCAGGTGTCAATCATCCCCAAAAGTGTAATGACCTCGTCTTGGGGTCACGACCTTCTTACTTACCAAAGGTAATAACCTAATCATAGGTCATGACCTGCTTACATGTCTGAGGTCATGACCCTAAGGGTCAAAGGTCTGCTGTGTGTCTGAGGTCATGACCTTAAGGGCCAAAGGTCAAAGTCGCTTCAAGGAGATGCAGGCAGCGTAAGACTGAGAAACTCAACAGAAGGCCAGATGATGAAAAGGAGGGAGAGACGGGGGGTTTAGAACAGGGGATGGAGGTATGCTGTCGCCATGGTCACCAAGACCAGTGCAGCTGCACCCATCTGCGGTCCGCCTGCACCTCCTGGCGTATCTGAGAACAAAAAGAATGGTGGCGTTAGACAATATCATCTATACATACTTGTCTTCACTGATTTTTGTTCACTGAACACACATACTGACTAAAAATTGTTTCTTTTGTCACGTTGTGAACTGGCGCATTTCTACTTTTCTTAAATATAGTTTTTTTTAACATCTCTAGGCAGGAGCTAGGGTTTCTTTTTAATTCTTATCCATTATTCATACCATATTTTTTGTTTCATTCAGCTTTATCAAGAAGATTTCAGCAAAAGCAGACATGGAAAACTGACCAAACACTAATGTATTCTGTCACTATCCGTATCGTTGGAAAATTAAGATCCATCAATGAATCAATCAATCTGTTTAATTAAGCATCAACAATTCAGGACAGATGTGCTGAAGATCACTTAAAAAGAGTAAAATGACTATGGATGTGCTATGACCATGATATGTCATGTCCTAAACACTGATCTTCATGAGAAGCTAATTAAACCAAATTCGCCTCACCACACACACACACACACACACACACACACCGCACGCACGCACGCACGCACGCACTGCACGCACGCACGCACCACACACACACACACACACACACCGATTTATCTTTAATAAACATGATCCAAAACAAGTGATTTTTTTTTTTTTGGTCCCTTTTTATCCACTGGACGAGGCGGCAAGGAATGTTTTTAGTCCACTTCTTACTATCCGTTGCTTGGTGTTGTTTGTGGTCTGTTTGTGACCGTGCATTCGCACTTGACAAAGGCCGGTTGGCCGAAAATTTGCGCTTGTCTTGTCTTGTTGTATTGAATACGTGTTCACTTTGGTTTACTTGTTCTTCTGGTTCCTTTTAATAAACATACACAAAACTGTACACTCATAGGCAACAGACTATTTAGAAGCACCCCCCCCCCCCCCCCCCCCCCCCCCCGCAAATATAAAAAAAAAAGAAAGAAGAAAGAAGTGTTTTAGGCACACTAGAAACCATCTACTCAACACACCAAAACCCAAATCCAACCTTTTAAAGTCCACTTCTTTTTGTGTGGTGCTCAACTTATGAATAAAGCATACCTAAGGACACTAAAACATGAATAAAAACAGGCATAAAGTATTTAAATTGCTTCCACTTATCTCACCTTCCTAAAACCAAAAATGCACTTAATACATGTACCCAATTGTCAATCATAAGAAAATGTACGTAAGACTTTATCAAACACAGGTGAATACACCAGCAAAGCAAAAAAATGATAGGAAGAAATGACAGAAAGCAAAGGAACAAGGTAGAAACAGAGTGACAGAAAAGAGGAAATTTCTAGCACAGAATTTCCAGAAGGTGGGGATACTATTTATACTGAAAGAGCCACCGGCATCCCCACGGGAGAAGATTATGACATAACAAAATTCTATAATGAAGCTAATATATTTTACTGTTACTAATCTCTGAGTAGGTTACATGAGTGCCCATAGATAATTTGTACATACTATCTATCTATCTATCTATCTATCTAATATCTATCTATCCATCTATCCATCCACCCACCTGTCTGTGTATGTGTGCGTGTATGTATGTGTGTTCTATCTATCTGTGTACCTACTTATCTATCTATCTATCTATCTATCTATCTATCTATCCATCCATCCATCCATCCATCCACCTGTCTGTCTGTGTGTGTATGTGTATGTGTGTGCGTGCATGCATGTGCGTGTGTGTGAGTGGTGTGTGTGTGTGTGTGCGCGCGTGCGCATATGTGTGTGTGTGTGAGATTGTGAATATGTGTGTTATTAATTTTAACATAAAATGTCGTGTTAAATTAAGTAATGATTAAGTGTAAACTTATGTACTTGAATCTTCAATGTAACAGACTCATTGGAGGAGGGGGGGGGGGGGGGTGTGTGTGTGGAGAGAGGATTTAGACATGCAGTGAACAGGCCAGCTTTTATGCTGCCAGCTGTTCTGAATTCTAGATATCTGATCTTGAGTTCATGGGTCTGTCAAAAGAGACAACAGCCTGCTAGAAAGAATGAGGTTTGTGTGCCATGAAGTCTCACCTCTCAGGCTGGTCTTGAAGATAAAGGTAGACACCTCTGAGGAGCCGATGCGATTGATGGCCTTGATCTTGACCTGATAGTATGTGTCCTTGAGCAGGCGGTTGATCTTGACCTCTGTCGTGCTCTCATCGTCCACGTTCACGGTCACAGAGTCTGAAGACACCTTGCTCGCTTCCCATGGTTCGCTGGTCTTATTCACGCCTTGGGCCTGAGCGCATATGGAAAAACACAAACACAGAAATATATACATATGTGTGTGTGTGTGTGTGTGTGTGTGTGTGGTGTGTGTGTGTGTGTGTGTGTGTGTGTGTGTGTGTATGTATGTATGTTGTATTATATATATATATATATATATATATATATATATATATATATATATATAAAATATATATATATATATATTGACTGAAATCACCCTTGTGCAAACCAACTCAAACCCAATAACTAATCCTCTCTCACACACATACACACACAAAGAGTTTCAGTTTCAGAAAACCCACTCAAACCCAATAACTAATCCTCTCTCACACACATACACACACACAAAGAGTTTCAGCTTCAGCAAACCCACTCAAACCCATGAACTAATCCTCTCTCACACACAAAGACTTTCAGTTTCAGAAAACCCACTCAAATCCATTAACTGATCCTCTCTCACACAAAAACACACACAAAGAGTTTCAGAAAACCCACTCAAACCCATTAACTAATCCTCTCTCACACACAAACACACACAAAGAGTTTCAGCTTCAGTAAACCCACACAAACCCATTACCTGATCCTCTCTCATACACATACACACACAAAAAGTTTCAGTTTCAGAAAACCAACTCAAACCCATTAACTAATCCCTCTCACACACACACACACACACACACACACAAAGACTTTCAGCAAACCCATTAACTAATCCTCTCTCACACACAGAGTTTCAGTTTGTTTTTTCAGATCAACATATTAGCACAGGGATAAATTCCATATGCACTGAGCCCACTGATGCTATGGTATGGAGAAGCTTAAAACGATCATGGCGTGAGCCTTCAAGCTTGCACTTAACCCTTTCACTCCCACACCCTGTCCACCAGCATCCTGCATAGTCAACCAAGTTAGCAAAGCAAAACCTATACCCTTTGATTCCCTATCCTAACTACCAGCTTCCTGCAGGAAGCTGGTAGATAGGGTGAGGCAGTCAAAGGGTTTAAGTTTTTTCAGATTGGTGGATAGGGTGTGGGAGTCAAAGGGTTAAGTCCCATCTGTTGGCAAATCTTGAAATATTAATCTATGACACAAGTTTTACATCTCATCTTTTTATCTGTCTGTCACTGGAACGATCTTGGTTACACTGCGGTCTAATGCATATCTGAATTGGTATTGTTAAGAAATGACAAAAATAATCTGGAAACAGGTGAAACCAAAACCAGCACCATAGTCTAAACACACACACACTCACAAACACACAAACCCCCTAAATGAATTCACACACAGATGAACCCAACTGAAACATACACACACTACCTCTCTCTTCCCTTCTTCCCCCCCACCCCAAACACACACTCACACACCTACACACACACAATCAAATTCATCTATACATATATCCTCTCACACACAATCAAATTCATCTATACATTTATCCTCTTTCTCTTCCCTTTCCATACCCCACTCACCCATCCACACACACACATATACCCAAATCCAATGATAGTGTCATCTCTGTCCCTTCCCCACCCTATAAGAAAGAGATATACACAAAAAGACACACACATAATAAATCTATTGATACAGACATTCTTTCTTTCCCCTTTCCCTGGACACACATACATATACACACATTCACATACACTCTCTCTCTCTCTCTTACACACACACACACACATTCTCTTTCTTTCCTCGCACACACACACACACTCTATCTCTCACTAACACACATGGCCAACCAACCACACACACACACACACACAACAACCCCCCCCCCCCCACACACACATTCTCACCCACGATACCACAGCCAACACCACCCATACCCACAGCCAACACCCCCCTCCCCCAACACCCCCCTCCACACACACACACTCTCGCCCACAATACCACAGCCCACACCACCCCCTCCCCCCACACACCCACAGCCAACACCACCCCCTCCTCCCACACACCCACAGCCAACACCACCTCCTCCCCCAACACACACCCACAGCTAACAACCCCCTCCTCCACACACACACACTCAAAGTGTACTAATGCACTAACCACAGCATATTCCACAATGTATTTTTTTATCCGAGCCCCGCCAGTCATAGGAACTGTCCATTTCAGAGTGTAAGAGGTCTCCTCTGTCCCTTCCCTGTTGGATACGATGTTCACCTTCTCCGGTTTACCTGTCCAGCAAAACACGCAGTCAGACACACACATGCACAGACACTGAAGAACAGACTTTGTATTGTCAAGATTAACCCTCTGACTCCGCATCCTGTCCACCAACAACTACACGTTGATTCCCTCATCCAGTCCACCACCTTCCAGCAGGAAGCTGGTGGATAGGGTGAGGGAATCAATGTGTTCAGTTTTTGTTTTGCTCGCATGGTTGGCAATACAGGATGCTAGCGGACAGGGTGTGGGAGTCAAAGGGTGAATGCGTCAAGCCCAACCAGTCGCCGTGGTGTAGTGGTTAACGCAACAGACTACCGACTGGAAGGTTTTGGGTTTGACACTCCATCAGTCCCCTCAAAATTGTTGTGGGATTTTTCAACTCTGGCCGGCTGCTGCCTAGAGCTGGGCATGCTATGGGCTCATTGGGAAGACTTTTTCTTCTTCTTCT
>JAPXFY010000034.1:10064961-10072461 GCA_030674185.1 Monoplex corrugatus
GGCAGGGCTGTAATCTCTCCCCTCTTCTCTTCGTGATCTATATGGATCAGATTACGAAGGAGGCAAACCCAGACCCTGAGGCACTCAATGAACTCATGTTTGCGGACGACCAGGCAATGGTGAACAATGACAAGATACAGCTACAGGAGCACACAGACCAGCTCAATGAAAGCTGCGAGACATACGGCATGAAGATCAGCGTCAGCAAGACTGAGGTCATGACTGTCAGTAAGAGACCAAACAAACTGGACATCAACATCAACGGAACCCAGTTGAAGCAAGCCAGTGAATTTAAATACCTGGGCAGCATCTTCACTGAAAATGGAAAACTAGACAGAGAAATCGAGACCAGATGCCAGAAAGCCAACGCAGTCAGCTACCAACTTGCCCCTCTCCTGAAACACCCCAGCATTCCCACCAGCACTAAGGCGAAACTCATCAACGCCATTTTTCTGCCAGACATGGTCCCTAACTAAAGTCCTCGAGAGAAAACTGGTCACCTGTGAAATGAAATGCCTGAGGAAAGCAGTAAACAAGACAAGACGGGACAACATCAGAAATGAGGTGATACGAGACATGGTAGGAGCAACACCAATCCTACAACACATCGAACATATGAGGATCAAGTGGTTCGGACACCTCACACGTATGCCCCTAAACCATCCAGCTCTTCGGGCATACAACACCAGATACTCTGGCTGGAGAGCCAGAGGAAGACCAAGATGACGACGGAGCGACTCCGTGGCAGACACCCTCAGAGCTCACGAGATGTCCCTTCTCCAGGCCACCCGCCTTGCTGCTGACAGACGACTGTATCTCCCCGCGACGCCCACCGGTACAAGCGGAAGGAAAAAGTAAAAGTAAAGTAAAGATCAGGGTGGTCTGGTTTCTGAACCCAGCTGTAAAATTGTATTAACGTTTATTGTTACAGTTGCCGTGGTGCAGCGGTTAGCGCAACAGACTACCAACTGGAGGTTGTGAGTTCAAATCCCACCAGTCCCTTCAAAAATTATTGTGGGATTTTTTGGCTTTAACCGGCTCTTAACCAGCGTTGGGCGTGCTATGGGCTCATTGGGAAGACCGGGACCACACAGTCAAGTCTCATCCACTTCACAGATGTGTCACTGAGGGTGTTTCTCAAATCTACAGACCAGCACCACAGGTGTCTGTATCTCTCAGGCTGGTTGATGCCAGGATATATTATGATAGTACGTGTAGAGTACAGCCCTGTCACCCATCCACCTCCCCAAAACACACACACCATCATATATCACAACACATACCCATCCACCCCCCACCCACCCTCCATACACACACATACATCACCACACACCATCCACATACATACACAAACCATTAACCCATCCACCCACCTACCCAACACACACACCATCACATCACAATACATAATCATCCACCCACCCAACCCACACCACACCATCACATACAACAATACCCATCCACCCACCTACCACATACACACACAAAAACACCATCACATCACATCATACATACATCACACACCCACACCACCCAACACACACACAACCACACACACCATCACATCACAACACATACCACCATACCACACCACACTACCCAAACACACCACCACACACACACCACACACACACCATCACATCACAACACATACCCATCCACCCACCTACCCAACACACACACACACATCACATCACATACACATCACAATACCATTACCCAAACCACCACACCACAACACCACAAACCAACCATCACATCGCAATACATAACCATCCACCCACCCACCCACCCGCCCAACACACACACACACCATCACATCACAATACATAACCATCCACTCATCCACCCTCCCAACACACACACACACCATCACATCACAATACATTCCCATCCACCCATCCAACACACAAACACACACACCATCACATCACAATACATAACCATCCACCCTCCCAATACATACACTCACATGTACACAAATCATCACACCACAATACATACCCACCCACCCTCCCAACACACACACACATACACACACACCATCACATCACAAAACATACCAATCTACCCACCCATACTCCCATTAGACACAGACACACAGACACCCACCCACTCACCATCACATCACAACACATACCTATCCACCCACCCTCCTAACACACACACACACACACTCACTCACATCATCACATCACAACAAATACCCATCCAACCACCCAACATACACATACACACACCATCACATCACAACACATACATACACATCCACCCTCTCACCCCCCCCCCCCACACACACATCATCACACAACACACACCCATCAACCACCACCACCACCACTACCCACCCTTCCCCCCACCCCTCCCCACCCACACACAAGACACTTACAGGTGACGTCAATAAACACAGTGTGATCCACAGTGTCGACAAGGTTGGAAGCCTGACAGACGTAGAAACCGGCGTGTCTGGGCAGCAGGGAGGGGATGACCAGGTAAAGAGTTCTCCTGTAGACCCGGGTGAGGGGGTCCATACCCTGCTCCTGAAGGCTCTCCTCTTCCACGTAGATCTTCTGAACTCCCCACAAACACACACACACACACACACACACACACACACACACACACACACACCCCACACACAACACACCACACATCAGTATCATCAGTGATAACAGTAATAATAATACTCATAATATGTAGACCGCGTGAGGGGTCCAGACCCTGCTCCTGAAGGCTCTCTTCTTCCACGTTGATCTTCTGAAATCACACACACACCATCAGTATCATCAGTGATAACAGTAATCATCATCATCATCATCATGTGCCCTGCCACATGGCATTGGCGATCATGGACTTCCATCTGCCTCTATCTCTTGTTGCCTCAAGCATCTCCTCCACTCTCCTCGTCTTCAGCCACTCTGCAAGTCCGTCTAGCATTTTCTCCCTGGGTCTACCTGGTGCTCTCTTTCCCTCCAGCTTTCCCGTCGTGACCAGGTGCTCCAATTCCCCCCTCCTCATAAAATAGCCTATAAATGTTGCCTGTCTTTTCCTAATCTTCTTTATCAATGATCTTCTTGTGTCTGCCTCCATCAAGACTGTCTTGTTTGTTTTCTGTGCTGTCCATGGAACTCTCAACATTCTTCTTAGCAACCACATTCGGCTGCCTCCATCTTGCTGGCTTTGCTTGTTGATTGTCCACGCCTCACAACCGTATCACAGAATTGATTCTATATAACATTCAAGAGCTCTCTTCCTGATGTTAATTGATAGGCATTTGTTGGTAAGAATGCTTTTAACAGTAATAATAATACTCATAATATGTAGACCCGGGTGAGGGGGTCCATACCCTGCTCCTTAAGGCTCTTCTCTTCCACGTAGATCTTCTGAACTCACACACACACACCCATCAGTAATAACAGTTATAATAATAACATTAATAATAATGATGAAGTTGACTATAATAATGACAACAACAATAACAGTAATGATGATAATAATAATCATCATAAAAATAATGAAAATAATAAAAACAAAAATAATAGTACAAAACAACAATAACACAACAACAACAATAATAATAATTACAACAATAATAATAATAATCATAACAATAATAGCAATGATAATAATAAAAATAATGATAATAATAATTGATAGGGAGGTGGTGGTGGTAAGCATTGAAGACAAGAGACAGAAGACAAATAATAAAAATAATAATAATGATAATAACAATAATAATAATTGTAATGGGGAGGTGGTGGTGGTAAGCACTGAAGACAGAGACAGAAGACGAATAATAATAATGATGATGATGATGATAACAATAATAATAGTAATAACAACAATAATAATAATACTGATGATGATGATAACAACAACAACAATAGTAATAGTTACTACTACTACTATTACTACTACTGTTAATAATGATATTAATAATATGAACATCATTATAATAACTGTGATGGGGAGGTGGTGGTGGTAAGCATTGAAGACAGGAGACAGAAGGCAGAAGAGCAAATGAGCGCAGGTGGCAAGGCAGCCTGATAATATGAAGACAAGGGAAAGCAGAGCTGGTGTTTCTCTCTCTATTCCATCCACCAGACCACAGCAGAAAGGCACACACACCACTGATTGACTGATTGATTTGGTTCAGTTTTTACGTTGACACCCAGCTCAGGTGACATGGGAAGTGGGGGAAGGGGACTTATCTAATCCTATACTGACACCACCAGAACAACAACAATGCTAAGATGGGACAGTGAGAAGGCCAGTTTTAATAAAGCGCACCCCAGGATTCGAACCCACAACCATTAGCATGTGAATCTGACGCTCAAACCAACTGAGCTACTGAGGCCCGCCAAGGCACACACAGCATTCACGCTCACCTGCATATATACTCCAAAAGTGAACCATAAAGACAAATCGACTTTCCGACACCCGAGGGGTCAGATTTGAGTTTCTTCAAGCAAGCTCAACGGTGTTTATCCAGCAGTCCATATAACAAAAACGTAAACATGCATCAGAAAAATCTGCACAGCACATAGATTGTTGTAGTTTACATCATTCTGCATAACAGTCGTTTAGATCCAAACTATGAGCCATTTAAGCCAATGAATAGACCTTGCTGAAAGGTATTCTAGCTGTATTTTTTTTTTACATATTTAACCAGTTAATATCAATCCACGAAAAATATCAAATAAATGAGTCAGTAGATAATAACTCAGTAGTTATGTGAGCATGTTTTTGACAGGTGAATCAACCATTCTGTGCAGAAATTGATCAGTGAATTGAATAGGTAACAGAAAACAAATGATTTTAATCTGGACACATGCAGGTCAACCACAGTGTCAAGTGTCAGAATCTCTTCTAACACTTTACTACTTTGAAACACTTTATTGCGGTATACTTTCGATTTATAAAAGAAGAAAGAATATCAATGAAACTGTATATTTTAAGCTGGATTTTGAACATTAAGAATTCGATTTTACGCACCCAATGAATGGCAGCCATTTTGTCTGTTTACCATGCTGTAATTTGGCTTAAACTTTCTTCAATGCAAGCTTAATACCTAATAACTGAAGGTGTGATTTTGTTCAAATGAAACATTATAATATCAATATTCTAAATGTGATCTTAAAATGTCCATAAATTACTTCATTACTCCACAAATTTCTGATTACCATCATGGCTCACAGGTAGATATTTCAACAACGCTGAACGAGAGAATTAACAATATTGCTGATTTAAGAAAAGAGAAATTTCACCTCGAGGACATGTCTAATAAGAAACATATTTTTTTGGCAAAAATACAATGCAATAAATTACTCATTTCCTAGCTTTTGGGGGCTTGAAATATAAGAATTTCCTTCTAACATTTTAAGAATCACTGAACCAGGGGAAGTAACTGTAATCCTGGTCTCTTGGAAAAAAGGCATCTGCTACACACCTTACTTGCCACAATTGTAGTGCATGGCTATATCATCATCATAATAATACTAATATAATGATAATAGTATAATAATAACAATAACAATGATAATGATCATCATCATCACACAATGAAGGAGGAGGAGAACAAAAAGAAAAAGAAAAGACATAGAAAGGAAAAAAGAAAGAAAAGAAAATGACAAGACAAGAAGAAGAAGAAGAAGAAGAAAAGAAAAGAAAACCAAAGAAAAAAGGAGAAGAAGAAGAAAAGAAAAAGAAGAAGAAGACGAAGAAGAAAACAACAAAACAACACACACACACACAAACCTGGGAGGGGTCATCACCAAAGACATGTTGGGGATCGTCATGCAGAGTCCAGTTGAGGGAGGGAGCGGGATCTCCTGTGGCGATACAGGCCAGACGAACACTGCTTTCTTCTTCCTGGGTTATGTTCTCCGCTTTCTCGATCACCGGAGCCACTGGAAACGTGACACATGAATAGACGAATACGTAAACAGATAAAACAAATAAATGAATGAATAATGATACAAATAATAAATAAATGAATAAATAATCACCTAAATCAATTGATAAATACATTCATACAGCACTGCTCTCCTCTTCTTGCATCACATTCTCAGCTTTCTCCATCACAGAAACCACCATAAATATGCGGAAAAAAACATTACAAAAAAAAAGTGACTGATTATTACAAACCAGATGAACACTAGCACTCTGTATACGCCATCAGTGGAACCACTGTGAGCACGATACATAAATAGATAATTAACTAACGAAATAAATAAATAGATAAATGAGTAACTAAATAAATAAACATGTGAAGACATGAACAAATAATCAATTTTAAAAAACAAATCACTACATAAATAAGTACATAAACAAGTACATAAATAAATGAATGAATGAATAAAATAATAAATAAATAAATAAATAAATGAATAAATAAGTAAACAAACAAATAAATAAATAAATAAATAAATAAATAAATAAATAAATAAATAAAATAAAAAAAATAATAAAAAAATAAAAAAATAAACTTTGACTTGTGGCTTGGCTGCTGACTTCAGGGAATCGGGCCTGATGACTGCAGGGAGTGAACTGGTGGCAGTTGCTTAGAAAGACGGCAAACTTGGGATCCCTTCGAGAGCATGTCACCCTAGCCAAACAGCAAAATGGGCAGTGTCTGGAACATCACGCCAGGCTGCTTTTGCAGCCATTTGCACATCCCCTGCGGTTGTGGTAAAGCAACACTGGGACCTTCTGACTGCCGATTGTTGAGACTGTAATAGGGGGAGAAGAGCCAGCAGTTGTGTGAGCTTGGTGGCTGGGTGGGCTGCCCAATAGAGCGATGAAGGCAAAGGTAAGGTAAGGCAAGAGAGAGCTCTTCCATTCTCTCTCCGTCTGGTGGCTGGGTTGGACCTGGTTCATGCGCATTGTGTGGCTATGTCCCGGGGTTCATAATCTCTGTGCCTTGCCATTCGGTTTGTAAACAAGGTAACTGATGACTGGGTCCGAATGGGTCACATAGCACATGGGCAGACCTCCCGTTGCTTGGTTAAATGACTATCCTGTGGTGTTAGGAGCATGGGAGGTGACTGTAGAGACAGTGGTGAGGCATTGTGCTCTGGATCCAATCCAGCACCCTCAGGTGTTTCTTGTTAACCCTTTGACTCCCTCACCCTATTCACCAACTGCAAATACTTAACCTTTGACTCCCTCACCCTATCCACCAGTTTCCTGCTCTCTTGATCACTGGAGTCACCGTAAACATGATAAATAAATTCGCATATAAACAGACAAATAAATGTTCAGTAAATGTAGACCACACAAACACTCTTCTCCTCTTCCTGGGTTAGTTCTCCATTTTCTCAATATCTGAGAGTTACAGGCAACATGACATATAAAAAGACAAATAAATAAATGATTAATTACATGAATAAATAAACAAACAGCCTCCCTAAGTCCAAGTCTCTCTCTCTTTCTCTCCTTCTCTCTTTCTCATACACACATACCTGTGCGCGCGCGCGCGCGCCACACACACACACACAC
>JAPXFY010000034.1:10077461-10117461 GCA_030674185.1 Monoplex corrugatus
CAAACACCAACATCATCATCACCATTAACCATCAACATCATCATAACCACCACTACCACAACCACCACCACTATCATCATCAACCAACATCATCATCATCACCACCATCACAATCACCATCACCAAAAGCAATACAAAAATCAACAAGAGTACTGACCAGTAACAACGACCTCGATGAAGTGAGCGTGCGATTTGCCCAGGATTCGGATGTCAATGTTACAGTTGTAGGTGTCCTCGTCATCCAAAGAAACGTTTCGAATCAGCAGGTAGGCCGGCTCTTCACCAGCATTCTTTGGGGAGTGCACTTCATATTTATCATCTGTGGCATGGACAGATAAGAGATGCAGTGTTATCAGAGACTATTACGTGTCAAATGGACAGACAGAAGAACTAATGGAAGTGTCCTGGAAGAACATGATACCACCAGAAAACTACAAGCAGACATCAACAAGAGAAGACTAAAATACACTGGCCATGTGTCACACAACAAGCACACAGACCTCATGGCAACCATCTTTCAAAAAAAAACAGAGGCAAAAAGGAAGAAAGGCAGACCTCCAATCTCATACGTCAAGAACATAACCAACATCAGTGGCCAGCACTTCAAAAAGAATTACAGTGCCTGGTTGTCTCAAGCATATGGTACCGCCATTTCATGCAATGTTATTTCTAGAAGGTACCACCATTTCATGCAATGTTATTTCTAGAAGGTACCACCATTTCATGCAATGTTATTTCTAGAAGGTACCACCATTTCATGCAATGTTATTTCTAGAAGGTACCGCCATTTCATGCAATGTTATTTCTAGAAGGTACCACCATTTCATGCAATGTTATTTCTAGATGGAACTTCATAGCATCAATATAATCATCCCCATTATCATAAAATCATCATATTTAGCATTGTCAAAAGTTGTCCTAGATGCTGAGGCCCTTCATGCCCTGGTGTCTGGGTGACCTTAGTTCTGCTTTCCTCCAGCTTCCATGCCCAGATGTACTCAAGTTGGGGTCTTTTGTGTCAGCGAGTCATTCAAGCTGTCACTGCAGGGCCATGGTAGTGGTCTCCTTACCAGGGGGTGGGTGGGTGGTGTATGTCTCTAACTGGCTTCTTGACTATTGTTACAAGGGGCCTTGGTAGGCACTGTCCTTAGTAAGCTGGATCAGAACAGACACTGCTGAACTCTTCCAAAATGACCCAGCAGCAGTGCAGGATCTCCTCTGGTGGGTGGCTCTATGGTGTCATGACACTTCTAGTTCCTGCGGACTTCTTGGCACTGGGACTGCCACTGAATGAACTTGGAGTTGGTGGAGTAACATGGGGCTGGAACGAGCAGCATGAAATCAGTGCTGCTGAGACAGTGCAGACGTTGAGACAACAAAAACAGAAACAAATAAAATAAAATGAAATAAAATAATATATACATACAGACAGACAGACACAACACACACATGCATTTAAAACACACAAGATGCACACAACTACAGACCCCTCACACACACACATATGGACAGATCACAGAGAACAAAAAATATAAAAAATACACGAGAGAGAGAGAGAGAGAGAGAGAGAGAGAGAGAGAGAGAGAGGAGAGAGAGAGAGAGAGAGAGAGAGGTGAGAGAGGCAGAGAGAGAGAGAAAGGCAGATAGAGAAACACACACACACATACAGACGGACACACATCAGACCACACACCCACACACAGACGGACACACATATATGGACACACAGACCGTTCACACACAAACACACACACACACACAGACCTATACAGAGACTCACACACACACACACACACACCACACACACACACACACACACACACACACCACTCACACACACACACACACACACACACACACACACACACACCACAGACTCATACAGACAGACCTGATCTGATTCTAATCCAGTCTTCATTAGCGGCCACCTTGTACCAGGAGAACTTGGGTTTGATGTCGCTGGCGGCAGTGCGGCACCACACTTTGTCGTCTGTTCCATTGACCACAAACTGCTTTTTGCTGGACAGTACCTTGATACCACCTGCAACACCCACATCCACATCAACATCAACTCCAGACTTTGTTGTCTGTTTCGTTGACCACAAATTACTTTTTGCTGGATAGCAACTTGATGCCACCTGCAACATCCACATCAAATCAATATCAACATCATCATTAATATCAACATCCACATCAACACCAGACTTTGTCATCTGTTTCATAGACCACAAATTACTTTTTGCTGGATAGAAAATTGATGCCACCTGCAACATCACATCAAATCAAGATCAACATCATCATCAACATCAGACTGTGTGGTCTGTTCCATTGACCACAAATTGCTTTTTGCTGGGCAGTACTTTGATGCCACCTGCAACATCCACATCAAATCAAGATCAACATCCACATCAACATCAACACCAGACTTTGTCGTCTATTCTGTTGACCACAAATTGCTTTTTGCTGGACAGAAACTTGATGACACCTGCAACATCTACATCAACATTAAATCAAGATCAACATCACCATCAACATCAAAACCAGACTTTGTCCTCTGTTCCACTGATTACGAACTGCTTTTTGCTGGACAGTACCTTCATGCCACCTGCAACATCCACATCAAATCAATATCAACATCATCATCAACACCACACTTTGTCGTCTGTTTCATTGACCATAAATTACTTTTTGCTGGACAGTACCTTCATGCCACCTGCAACATCCACATCAAATCAATATCAACATCAACATCAACACCAGACTTTGTCGTCTGTTTCATTGACCATAAATTACTTTTTGCTGGACAGAAACTTGATGCCACCTGCAACATCTACATCAAATCAAGATCAACATCATCATCAACACCACACTTTGTCGTCTGTTTCATTGACCATAAATTACTTTTTGCTGGACAGAAACTTGATGCCACCTGCAACATCTACATCAAATCAAGATCAACATCATCATCAACATCAACACTACACTTTGTCATCTGTTCCGTTGACTACAAATTACTTTTTTGCTGGATAGAAAATTGATGCCACCTGCAATATCACATCAAATCAACATCAACATCAACACCAGACTTTGTCATCTGTTTCGTTGACCACAAATTACTTTTTGCTGGACAGAAACTTGATGACACCTGCAACATCTACATCAAATCAAGATCAACATCATCATCAACATCAAAACCAGACTTTGTCCTCTGTTCCACTGACTACAAATTGCTTTTTGCTGGACAGTACCTTCATGCCACCAGCAACATCTACATCCACATTAACACCAGATTTTGTTGTCTGTTCCGTTGACCATAAATTACTTTTTGCTGGACAGAAACTTGATGACACCTGCAACATCTGCATCAACATTAAATCAAGATGAACATCATCATCAACATCAAAACCAGACTTTGTCCTCTGTTCCGTTGACTACAAATTGCTTTTTGCTGGACAGTACCTTCATGCCACCTGCAATATCTACATCAAATCAATATCAACATCATCATCAACACCACACTTCGTTGTCTGTTACATTGACCACAAATTACTTTTTGCTGGACAGCAACTTGATGCCACCTGCAACATCCACATCAAGATCAACATCAACATCAACACCACACTTTGTCGTCTGTTCCGTTGACCACAAATTACTTTTTGCTGGATAGAAAATTGATGCCACCTGCAACATCCACATTAAATCCAGATTAAATCACTAACATCAACATCAACACCTGATTTTGTTGTCCATTTCGTTGATCACAAACTGCTTTTTGCTGGACAGTACCTTGATGTCACCTGCAACATCCACATCAAATGAAGATCAACATCATCATCAACATCAACACCATACTTTGTCATCTGTTCTGTTGACCACAAATTACTTTTTGCTGGATAGAAAATCGATGCCACCTGCAACATCACATCAATTCAAGATCAACATCATTATCAACATCAACACCACACTTTGTCGTCTGTTTCGTTGACCACAAATCACTTTTCGTGGATAGCAACTTGATGCCACCTGCAACATCCACATTAAATCCAGATCAAATCATCAACATCAACATCAACACCAAACCTTGTCCGTTTCGTTGACCACAAATTGCTTTTTGCTGGACAGTACCTTGATGCCACCTGCAACATCAACATCAACATCAAATCAAGATCAACATCATCAACACCAGACTTTGTCATCTGTTCCGTTGACCACAAATTGCTTTTTGCTGGACAGAAACTTGATGACACCTGCAACATCTATATCAACATCAAATCAAGATCAACATCAAAACCAGACTTTGTCCTCTGTTCCACTGACTACAAATTGCTTTTTGCTGGACAGTACCTTCATGCCACCTGCAACATCCACATCCACATCAACACCAGACTTTGTTGTCTGTTCCGTTGACCACAAATTACTTTTTGCTGCATAGCAACTTGATGCCACCTGCAACATCCACATTAAATCAAGATCAACATCATCATCAACATCAACACCAGACTTTGTCATTTGTTTCGTTGACCATAAATTACTCTTTTCTGGATAGCAACTTGATGCCACCTGCAACATCACATCAAACCAAGATCAACATTATCATCCATATCAACATCAACTTCAACATCAATACCAGACTTTGCTGTCCACATCCACATCTGTTTCACTGACCATAAATCACTTTTTGCCGGATAGCAACTTTTCAGACAACATATACATAAACACTAAAAACAGACTGGGTCCACAAGACGGAGACAGAGAGAGTGGGGTGGTGGAGAGGGACAGGGAGGGGGAGAGAGAGAGGGAGACAGGGAGGTGGGAGACAGAGTGCGAGAGACACAGAAACAGAAAAGCTGATGTGGAGTTTGAATTCCTTGCAGATCTCCTGTTTCAAGTTACCAATGACCTTTCAAGAGAGAGAGAGAGAGGAGAGAGAGAGAGAGAGGAGAGAGAGAGAGAGAGAGGAGAGAGAGAGAGAGAGAGAGAGGATGAGAGAGAGAGAGAGAGAGAGAGAGAGAGAGAGAGGAGAGAGAGAGAGAAACTCAGAGGCAGACAGAACAACAGAATGAGAGAGACAGAGACAGAAAGAGAGACACAGAGACAGAAGGAAAAACTGATGTTGAGTTTGAGTTCCTTGCAGATCTTGTTTCAAGTTATCATTAACCCTCTGAGTGAATGAGAGAGAGCAAGGAGTTGGAAGGGAAGGGAAGGAAGGAAGGGATAGAGAGGAGAGAGAGAAGACAGAGACAGACAGACAGAGGGGGAGAGAGAGAGAGAGAGGGAGAGGGAAAGGGAGAGAAAGACAGAGAGAGAAAGAAAGAAGAGAGAGAGACAGAGAGAGAGGAGTGGGAAGAAGAGAGGACAGAAAGAGAGAGAAGAGAGAGGAGTGGGAAGAGAAGAGAGAGAGAAGAGAGAGGAGTGGAAGGAGAGAGAGAAGAGACAGAGGAGTGGGAAGAGAGGAGAGAGAAGAGAGAGAGGAGTGGGAAGAGACACACAGAGAGAGAAAGGAGTGGGAAGAGACAGAGAGAGAGAGAGAGAGAGAGGAGAGAGAGAGAGGGTGGGGAAGAGACAAAGAGAGAAGAGAGAGAGTGGAGAAAGAGAGGAGAGAGAAGAGAGAGAGTGGGAGAGAGGAAGAGAGAGAGAAGAGAGAGAGTGGGAAGAGACAGAGAGAGAGAGAAGAGAGAGAGAGGAGTGGGAAGAGACAGAGAGAAGAGAGAGAGCGTGGGAAGAGACAAAGAGAGAAGAGAGGAGTGGAAGAAGAGACAAGAGAGAGAGAAGAGAGGAGAGAGAGAGAGAGGGCGTGGGAAGAGACACAGAGAGAAGAGAGAGAGGCGTGGGAAAAGACACAGAGAGAGAGAGAGAGTGGGTAGAGAACATGAGAGAGAGAAGAGAGAGAAGAGGAAGAGAGGGGGCGTGGGGAAAGAGAGACAGAGAAGAGAAGAGAGAGGCGTGGGAAGAGACAGAGAGAGAGAGAGGTGGAGCAGAGGAGAGAGGCGTGGGAAGAGACAGAGAGAGAAGAGGAGAGGGTGGGGAAGAGACAGAGAGGGGAGAGAGAAGAGAGAGGCATGGGAAGAGACAGAGAGAGAGAGAGAGAGAGGGTGGGAAGAGAACTGGGAGGACAGAGAGAGAGGAGGGTGGGAAGGAGGACAAGAGAGACAGAGAGAGTGTGGGAGAGACAATGAGAGAGAGAAGAGTGGAGAGAGAGAGAGGAGTGGGAGGAGACAGACAGAGAGAGAGAGGCGGTGGGAAGAGACAAAGAGAGAAGAGAGGAGGTGGAGAGAGACAGAGAGAGAGAGAGGTGAGGAGAGAGAGAGAGGGAGAGAGAGAGAGAGGGTGAGAGAGAAGAGGAGAGGAAGATGAGAGAAGAGGAGAGAGAGAGGAGTGGGAAGAGAAGAGAGAGAAGAGAGAGAGGTGTGGGAAGAAGAGAGAAGAGAGAGAAGAGAGAGAGAGGCATGGGAAGAGAAGAGAAGAGAGAGAGAGGCGTGGGAAGAGGACAGAGAGAGAGGAGGAGAGAGAGAGGAGAGAGGGTGGGAAGAGACAGAGAGAGAGAGAGAGAGGGTGGGAAGAGACAGGAGAGGGAGAGAGGAGAGAAGAGAGCATGGGAGAGAAGAGACAGAGAGAGAAGAGAGAGAGAGAGAGGAGTGGGAAGGAAGAGATGAGAGAGAGAGAGGCAGTGGGGAGAGAGAGACAAGAGAAGAGAGAGAGAGGTAGTGGGAGAGAGACGACAAGAGGGGAGAGAAGAGGAGTGGGAAGAGACAGACAGAGAGAGAGGCATAAGAGAGAGAAGAGAGAGTGAAGAGAGAGAAGAGAAGAGAAGAGAGAGAGTGGAAGAGAGAGAGGAGAGAGGAGAGAAAGAGAGAGAGAGAGAGAGAGAGGGAGGAAGAGAAGAGAGAGAGAGAAGAGAGAGAGAGAAGAGGAGATGGGAAGAGAAGAGAAGAGAGAGAGAGAGAGAGAGAGAAGAGAGAGAGAGAAGGAAGAGGAAGAGAGAGAGGAGAAGAGAGAGAGAGAGAGGAGTGGAGAGAGAGGAGAGAGAGAGAGAGAGGAGAGGAGAGAGAGAGAGAGAGAGAGAGAGAGTGAGAGAGAGTGAAGAGAAGAGAGAGAGAGTGAGAAAGAGGAGAGAGAGAGAGAAGAGAGTGGAAGAGACGAGAGATGAGAAGGATGAGAGAAGAGAGAGGAGGAGAGAGAGAGAGTGGGAAGAGCAGAGAAGAGAAGAGAGGAGAAAAGGAGGGAAGAGAGAGAGGAGTGGGAAGAGACAGAGAAAGAGGAAGAGAGAGGAGAGAGAAGAGAGAGAGGAGTGGGGAAGAGACAGAGAGAGAGAAGAGAAGAGAGATGGAAGAGAGAGAGAGAGAGAAGGAGGAGAGCAGAGAGGAAGAAGAGAGAGAGAGGAGTGGGAAGAGAAGAGAGAGAGAAGAGAGAGGGAGAGAGAGAGAGAAGAGAGAGAGGGGAAGAGAAGAGAGAGAGAAGAGAAGAGAGGAGTGGAGAAGAGACAGAGAGAGGAAGGAGAAGGAAGAGAGAGAAGAGAGGAGAGGAAGAGAGAGGATGGAGAAAGAGAAGAGAGGAGAGAGAGAGAGGAGAGAGAGAGATGGAGAGAGAGAGAGAAGGAGAGAGAGAAGAGGGAAGAGAAAGAGGAGAGGAGGAAAGAAGAGAGAGAGAGAGATGGCAAGTGAAGAGAGAAGAGAAGAGAAAGAGGAGTGGAAAGAGAGAGAGAGAGGGAGTGGGAGAGGACAGAGAGAGAAAGAGAGTGGAAAGAGGAGGAGAGGAGAGAGGAGTGGGAAGAGACAGAGAAGAGAAAGAGGAGTGAGAGAGAGATGAGAAGAGAGAGAGAGAGAGAGAGGAGTGGGAAGAGACAGAGAAGAGAAAGAGGAGTGGAAAGAGAGAGAGAGAGAGTGGGAAGAGACACAGAGAGAGAAGTGGAAGAGAGAGAGAGAGAGAGGTGTGGGAAGAGACAGAGAGAGGGAAGAGACAGAGAGAGAGAGGAGTGGGAAGAGAAAGAGAGAGGAATGGGAAGAAAGAGAGAGAGGAGAGCGAGAGAGAGAGAGAGAGAGAGAGAGAGAGAGAGAGACTCACAGACAGAATGAGAGAGACAGAGACAGAAAGACAAGAGAGACACAGAGACAGAAGGAAAAACTGATACAGAGTTTGAGTTCCTTGCAGATCTGTTTCAAGTTACCATTGACCCCTGAGCAAGAGAGAGACAGGAGAGGGGGAGAGAGAGAGGAGAGGGAGAGAGAGACAGAAGAGACAGAGAGGGAAAGGAGAGAGAGACAGAGAGACAAAGAGAGAGCAGGCAGCACACAGACAGGACAGTATAATACAGACAGTACAGTATATAAGAAGTACAGGACAGACAGTACAGAGACAGGACAGACAGCAGTACAGTACAGGACAGACAGACAGTACAGACAAGACAGAACAGGCAGACAGTACAGACAGACAGTATAGTACAGACAGTATACAGACACAGACAGTACAGACGATAGTACAGTACTGTACAGTACAGACACAGACAGACAGTACAGTACAGATAGACAGTACAGTACAATACAGTACAGACAGAGGAAACAAACAGAGAAACTGACGGTAGAGTTTGAGTTCCTTGCTGGCCTCCTGTTCCTCATTGTTGATGATCCCTCTACAGGTGTAGATGCCCGTGTCATCATCTGTGGGACTGATGATCAGCAGTTCCAGACTCTCCTCCTCAAACTGTATAAAGGTGCTGCACACACAGCAATATCAAAGAATTGCACTTCTCTCCACAAAGGAATGACTTCTCTGCTTTAAGCTACGCAATTTTTTTGTCAGGAATCTGAATACTGCCAGCGTTCAATCAAACAGGAACATGAAAAACACAAAAACAGAATCAGAGTTTGGAGTTCGTTCAAGAGCGATTCATCGCACTCAGACAATTCCTTGTCCATCATCATCATCATCATCATCATCATCATCATCATCATCATCATCATCATCATGTGCCATGCCACATGGCGCTGGCGATCATGGCCTTCCATCTGTTTCTATCTCTTGTTGCCTCAAGCATCTCTTCCACCCTCTTTGTCTTCAGCCACTCTGCAAGTCCGTCCATTATCTTCTCCCTGGGTCTACCTGGTGCTCTCTTTCCCTCCAGCTTTCCTGCTGTGAGCAGGCGCTCCAATTCTCCTTTCCTCATAAAATGGCCTATAAATGTTGCCTGTCTTTTCCCAATTTTCCTTATGAATGATCATCTTGTGTCTGCCTCCATCAAGACTGTCTCGTTTGTTTTCTTTGCTGTCCCTGGAACTCTCAACATTCTTCTTAGAAACCACATGTCAGCTCCCTCAGTCTTGTTCTGGCTTTGCTTGTTGCTCCATATGTGCTCCCCCAAATCTGCCAACAATTATCTGGCAGACTCCCTAAGCCGGCGCAAAACCCTATGCGTTGGCCAGGTCCTGAAATTGGGGAGAGGGGGGGGGGAGGGAAATAGAATCTGAATGCGTGTTTAATATAAAAAACCTGACAGACACAAATTTTCAGCCAACTGGCCTGTCAGACATATACAACGGACATAAAAGACAAAAATGTGCAACGCTTAGCAGAGAAAAAAAACAGTCGACAACTTCGTTATCTGCCATTTTTTCAACACCACGTTATGGAAGTTGTCTACTGTTTCATGTCTACCAGGCGTTTTGCATTTCTGTTTTTGTTGTCTTTTGTATACGCCTGGCAAAGGTCAGTTGGCTGAAAAACCGCATGTCTTGTTTTGCTACAGTAAATAAGCGTTCAGATTCTATCTGTGTGTTCTGATGGTTCCTTTTTTTTTTTCAAAAATCATCACACTTGGGCGGTTTCATTTCTGTTGACCTTTTTTCTCTCTTCTGTCCCATTTTTTTGTTTAGTTTTAAATTAATGCCCACATAAGCTGGAACGACTTTTCTTTTCTTTTTTTTTTTTTTTTTAGGATCATCGCACTGAAGGGGGTTACCTTTGTGCTGACCTTTTTTTTTCGTCCCATTTTCTACGCCACATCAATGGCCACAGAAGCTGGAACAGTTTTTACAATGCGATGATGATGATATCGACGAGGATGATATTCATGATGCTGTGGAGTTCCATCTAGGATTGAGACTGTGTGACAGGGCTGTACTCTACGCTTACAATCATAACATATCATGGCGTCAACCAGGCCCGCGAGATACAGACACCTGCGGTGCTGGTCAAAAGATTTGAGCAACACCTTCAAAGACGCATCCGTGAAGTGGATGAGACTCGACTGTGTGGTCCCAGTCTTCCCAATGAGCCCACAGCATGCCCAACTCTGGGTAGGAGCCGGTTAGAGCCGAAAAATCCCACAATGATTTTTGAAGGGACTGATGGGGATTCGGACCCACAACCTTCCAGTCGGTAGTCCATTGCGTTAACCACTACACTACGGCGACTGGTTATCATAATACATCCTGGTGTCAACCAGGCCTGACAGGTACAGACACATATCAGGAGATTTGAGCAACATCCTCAATGATGCATCCATGAAGAGGACGACATTCAACTGTGTGGTCCCAGTTTTCTCAGTGAGCCCATAACACGCTCAACTCTGGGTAGGAGCCAGCTGGTGCTGTAAAGGGTTATATAAACATGTACACAAAGTCATCATCATCATCATCCATCTCCATCACTGTGGACGACGGTGGGAACTCCACTCTTTGTCATGAAGGATCGCCAGGCGACACGGTCTCTGCTCCTGTGTATAATGTCATGGAGCCCAGTTTGTAGGCATCAGGGATGTTGTCCATGAAGGATTTTGCTGGCCTTCCTTGTTTTCTCTTTGCCTTGACTCTCCCCTGCAGGACTGAGGTCATCAAGTTGATTCTTGTGTTTCTGTTCATGTGCCTGATATACTTCAGTTTTCTTTTGTTTGATCTCTGGGAGCCTTTTACGTTGGACAGCTAATTCCTTTAGCACGCTTTCATTGTTTTTTTTTGTCTGTCCATTTTACCCTGAAAAGACGCCTGTAGAACCACAATTCTGCTGCGTTTATTTTATTTTCGTCATCTTTCTTCAAAGTCCAAGCTTCACATCCGTACATGACATCAGGTCAAATCAAGCAGCGTAAAATTCTTATTTTCAGTTTCGTTGGTATGCCTCTGTCTTTCCATCTGTTGTTCAACTGGACCATTTTTTGTTTGGCCATGCCTATTCTTGATCTGATGTCCTTGCTGCAAGATCCTGTGTTGGTTTTGACGGAGCCCAAGTACTTGAAGTTGTCCAAGTTTTCCAGATCTGTTTTACTCTGCTGTGGCTGGTTAGCTGATCCTTCTATGTGCATGACTTTGGTCTTTTTGGCATTCATTTTCAGTCTTGCCTTGTTTCCTGCAGCATCTACTCGATATAGAATTCTCCTCATACTTATGATGTCTCCTGCTAATACGGCGGTGTCATCAGCATTTCTTAGGTTGGTGATATTCCTTCCTATTTTCACTCCCATACAAAGTATATGCATACAAAATATTTCTGAGAACAAACATCAATCAAGCACATCTCTACGTGCACATCAAACCTTGGCGTTGTTGGTCGCAACCGTCAAGATTGTTGAAGTGTATTGAATTCTCCCAACAGGTCTGTATGCTTTGAGACTTGTATAGAAAACACGTCAAGATTTCTAAGTGATGCAAATACACTGTTTATGTCACAGCCAATGACACGTTCAAACTCTGACATGAACTTTGATTTGTTATTTTACCTGAGACTATTATAATTATCATTATTATCATCATCATTATCATTACCTTCCTTCAGTAGCTGTGATTTGTTTGTTGTTGTTGTCGTACCACTTAAGCTGGGCCTCCTCTACCGAGAGATCTATGACCATGCAGCTTAAGATCACAGGACTTGTCTGACCCAGTGTCAGGTCGTGGATCTTGGAAGCTCCTTCAGGAAAGATTTTGATCTCCCCTTGAATGACTACCGCTGAAATAAACAACACCAGTAATTGCCTACAGTTATCATCATAAATGGAAACTGTTACACTGGCTTGGCAATCTTGTTCATAGTAATGTTAACAATAGCAATAATATTAAAAATAACAGTAACAACAATAATAACTCCCTTTATATAGCCCAAAATGTCCATGTCAGACATGTTCATTACACTAAAAAAAAAAAGAACAATAACAATAAAAAAAAAATAAAAAAAAGCACCAAAAAAAAAAACCCCTATCAATTCAGCACGCACACAATCGGACAAACGCCAACATATCAATGCAGCATATTCATCACAAATCACCACAAGTATGAATTTTATTTCTCGTGTGGGATTTGTGTTACACACACACACACACACACACACACACACACACACACACACACACACACACACACACACGCACGCACACACACACACACACGCACACACAAATACACAAACATACACACGCACACGCACGCACACACATACACTCACATGCATAGACATATAGGCTGCACACACACACACACATACACATATGTATGACAAGTGATCTGTTATGATCTGGTGAGATACAAGAGGGAGCAGAGGGTGGTCTTATCTAATGAAAAGCGTTGGGAAAAAAAGGGAGTTACAGGTATAAAACAAATGGGCTGAATCAGAGAAAACGACCTATGGGACTGTGCAGTAAATGCCTAGCAATGTGTAAATACAGAGTGAAATCAGTATGTTTCTGTTTTAAGTTTGTAAATGCACAAGACGATACATGCTCGTAGCACACAGACACATAGACTCACAGACCACACAGACACACACAACACCCTGAGCAAACCAATGAAGTCTGATCGTTCTAATGTTCTGAATGTTTTTCTTTTGTTCGTTGAATTATTTGATGTTACCTTAATTGATATAATGCCTTCATCATTTCATAGACAACTTTTTTTTTTCGTCTAAAAGCACGTATGTGAATAGACGTTAAAAGAAATAACGAACGATACACATATGTTCTTATTCTTATTGTTTAACGCCCAGTTGACTGTACAGAGCCATACCAGGGTTATAACCATTTCTATAACGCACACAACATCTGTTGGGGGGAAAAGCCTGGAAAAAAAAATTAAGTACACATACACACACACACAAATACACCATGTCAACAAGATATCCAAGCCATTCTAATGATCTCCCTTTCTACACAAAAATTATCTGCAAGGAAAACACTTTCTACACAAAAATTATCTTCAAGGAACACAAACTTTCTCTCTCACTCCACAGGTCTGTCATCGTTCTAGTCTTCTCTGAAAACTACTCTTTTCACATCTTGATAAACATCACTTTCATCATCTCTCTCACCACCTTGCTCTGTGCTTATGTGAGTGTGTGTGTGTGTGTGTGTGTGTGTGTGTGTGTGTGTGTGTGTGTGTGTATGTGTGTGTGTGTGTGTGTGTGTGTGTGTGTGTGTGTGTGTGTGTGTGTGTGTGTGTGTGTGTGTGTGTGCGTGTGTGTGTAACTGTGTGTGAGTGTGTGTCTGTGTAACTGTGTGTATGTGTTTGTGTGTGTGAGTGTGTGTGTGTGTGTGTGCGTGCGTGTGTGTATATGTCTGTGTATGTATGTGTGTGTATGTATGTGTGTGCGTATGTATGTGTGTGTGCGTGTGTGTGTATGAGTATGTGTGTGTGTGTCTATGTGTGTGTGTGTGTGTATGTGTGTGTATGTGTGTGCATGATTGTGTGTGTGTGTGCATGAGTGTGTGTACGAGTATGTTGTGTGTGTGTGTGTGTGTGTGTGTGTGTGTGTGTGTGTGTGTGTGTGTGTGTGTGTGTGTGTGTGTGTGTGTGTGTGTGTGTGTGTGTGTGCATGTATACGTGCATGCGCACGCGCACGCGCGTGCGTGCGTGCGTGTGTGTGTGTTAATATTATTCAGTATTGCATGAGTAGGTGAATGTATAGTGCTCATGCTGTTTGGCTGATGCGCTTGTGTTTTCTGTACATGCTTTAGAATTGTCTAATCCTTTCTCTCTCGCACTCTGTCCACCTTTGACTGCCTCACTCTGTCCACCAGCTTCCTGCAGGAAGCTGATGGATAGGGTGAGGCAGTCAAAGGGTTACGTTTTTGAAGTTGGTAGACAGGGCGCGGGAGTCAAAGGGTTAAGATTATGTGCCATAAATATTCAAAAGCAGTAGTAGTATTGATCATTACGGAAAAATCCTTTTTGTTTTTTTTCCGAACTTCTCAAGGTCACTGTAAGCTTGAAGAAGCTTCAGCTGATTTAAACTCTGATGTGTGCCGAGGGCAATGGCAATTATCACAGCAGTGAAACAGATTTTTAACCCTTTGACTCCAGCACCCTGTCCACAAGCATCCTGCATTGTTAAGCAAGCAGGTAAAGCGAAAACTTAACTCTCTGACTTCCTCTCCCTATTCACCAGCTTCCTGCAGTTTTTGCAGTTGATGGATAGGGCGTGGGAGTTAAAGGGTTAAATACTCTATACTAGTTGAATATTACCACAGCAGGGAAAACAGTTTTTTTCAATACTCTACTGGTTGAAGTTCCTGAGAAAGTGCCGCTCTTACACTTTCATCAAAAATTACTGTGTTCAAGCACTTTTTCAGTCAGTGCAATCTTGGCCTACAAGTTTTGTCTTCTGAACTTAATGTTTGTCGAGACTCTTCAGCAATCCACAACTGACCAAAATGTGGTGTACAGGTCCGCCCTTAAAGACAGAGAGAACCTTGAGCAAGCAAGCACACACACACACACACAAAACCACACACACACACACACACACACACACACACACACACACACACACACACACAACTATTCTGTCGACCCGATCGTTAAAAAGGATACCACAGTGTGATGGGATCCAACAAAAATAACCTGTGTATTATTTATTATTAAACAATGAATTAGAAATTTTATCTCAAATATTAACGAACTATTTACTTTATGTTCGCAACATTTTAAGGATTGTAATGCAGATTTCGAATCTACACATAATAGGATACTAAACAAAGTTATGAGTAGATCTACTATATATTTCAGCGCCATTAGGATGGCAACTAATTCAGAAGTGAAGATTGAATGTCCCTGTCCTGAAGAGTAAGCCTTTTCTACTTTAAATTTAGGAATTAGAAAGCCAGCACCTGCTTTACCTTTATCTAGAACAGAGCCATCTGTAAAGATTTTTAAGTAATGTGAATATTTTTTGTGTAGATGTGACAAAACATCAATTGCTAACAAGTGTGGATTAATATCTTTTGTCAGGTCAGTATCAGTGTAGTTGATATCAAAAATAGCATTGGACAGTTCCCAGGGGGGTAGAGGACAACATATCATTTTATGTGAAACTTTGTTAGGTAATACATGAGAAAGTTTGAAGAGCTCATTTGTGTAAGTGGATATTGTTTCTTGTGACTTTATTGTTCTTGCTCTCTTGGGGAAATGGATGTCAGACCGAATTTTGAGGAATAGGGCTGGCAGTACTAAACTTGATTTACCACTCTCTGAACATGAAATGAATGCTATATTAGAAAACAAAGTAAAAGCGCAATGTGACCTTCGCCCCTTCTCGGTAAATTACCAGGGTTTTACAAGACAAGAGATAACTTTAGCTTTCAGATTAACTCTTAATTCACTTCGAACTAAATTTAGTAAAACCATCAAATGTATCTGTGGTGATCTTATAACAGTTTTTGTGTTGTCAGCGAATGCGACCTTATTTCCCTGCGTCATTTACAAACTTAAAAACAGAAACATACTGATTTCACTCTGTATTTACACATTGCTAGACGTTTACTGCACAGTCCTGTAGGTCGTTTCCTTTGATTCAGCCCAATTGTTTTATACCTGTAACTCCCACACAGCCCCGAGAAATCCGATGAAGCCTGACTGATATAATGTTCTGATTGTTTTTCTTTTGTTCGTTAATTTGTTTGATGTTACATTAATTGTTACCTTAATTGAAATTTGTTTGATGTTACATTAATTGTTACCTTAATTGATACAATGCCTTCATGATTACATAGATTCATTCATTCCTTACGCACCCCCCCCCCCCCCCCCCCCAAAAAGCACACTATGTGAATAGACGTTAAAAGAAATAACGAACGAACAAACACACACACACACACACAGATAGATAGATAGATAGAGAAAGAAAGACAGACAGATAGACAGACAGACAGACAGACAAGTAGTAGATAGATAAAGAAGACAGACAGACAGATAGATAGATAAGATAGATAGACAGATCGATAGATAGATGGAGAGATAGAGATAGATGGATAGACAGAAGATAGAGAGAGAAGAGAAAGAAAAAAGAAAAGAGAGAGAAGAAAGAAGAGAGAGAGAGAAGAAAAGAGGGAGGGGGAGAGAGAGTCAGAGACAGAGAGATAGAGACAGAGACAGTGACAGAGGAGGAGGAGAGAGAGAGAGAGAAGAGAGAGGAGAGAGAGAGAGAGACAGACAGACAGACAGACAGAGAGAGAGAGAGATTCATTATTACTTTCGGACATTACTTTTTCTTATGCGAAATCTCGTAAATGTTAACTCGTAAAGGAAAGTGAGGCAGCCGATGGACTCTCTCATCGATCCGATTGATCGATAGATAGATTGATTGATTGATTTGGTTCAATTTTTATGTCGAGACTCTTCAGCAATCCACAACTGACCAAAATGTGGTGTACGGGTCCGCCCTTAAAGACAGAGATAACCTTGAGTAGACACACACACACACACACACCACACACACACAAAGACAGGCAAGAAAGACACAGACACACACACACAAACACACAAAGACAGACAAGAAAGACACAGAGAGACAGACACACACACACACACACAAAGACAGGCAAGAAACACAGATAGACAGACAGACAGAGAGACAGACAGACAGACACACACACACACACACAAACACTGGCAAGAAAGACACAGACACACACACAAAGACAGGCAAGAAAGACACAGATACAGACACACACACACAAACAAAGACAGGCAAGAAAGATACAGACAGACAGACAGACAGACGGCAGGAATCAAACAAAAAAACGGGCCACATGAACGAAAGAAGAAAAGCCAGGAACCGTAGCACGCGCGCACGCCTGGAACCTCGGAACGCTCGCGGCTCTAACAAACATGGCTGCATATTTCAACCTCCCAACCATCCACAGCCAACATCCCCCCCCCCAACCCCCCCCCCCCCACACACACACACACACCCGCGCCACGTACGCCCACTCCCTGCTGTCTCCCCTACCCCCTTCCTCAAAGAGTTGTAACCCTGGCACCGGTGTCATGTTAACATTAGCATGCAACCATATCGCTCCCTCCCGGCGATTAACATTATATCATACCATCAGTTTACCGCACTGCGCAGACAAGGGCGGTGACAGACCAAAAGTGTTCACCGTGCCAAATTTTTCCCCCTTGGGACATTTCTTGTTCCAGCCATACAGTCACTGACCTCCACACCCACCCCCTGAAGTCTCTCATGCCCTCTCCCCTTACTTCTTCCCCCCCCCCTCTCTTTTCTATGGTAATACAGACAGACAGACAGACGGACGGGCAGACAAGAGACACCCCCTCCTCTCTCTCACACAAGCATATACACACAAGACTACTAGAAGTAGGCAGGCAGGCACACGCACACATGAATACGGACTGACAGTCTCACAAATGCGGTTAAACGCACAAACGCATATACATACACGCATGCAAGTACACGCGCACACACATAGAAATACACACACACACACACACACGCGCGCGCGCGCGCGCACACATACATACATACACACACACACACACACACACACACATATATATATATATATATATATATATATTATATATATATATATATATATATATATATATATATATATATATATATACTGAAACAGAGCAAGCGAGCGAGCGAATGAAAACAAAGACAGAGGGAGGTAGGGGAAAGAGAGAGAGAGAAAGAAAAAAGAGAGACACACACACACACACAGACAGACAGACAGAGAGAGAGAGAGAGAGAGAGAGAGAGCCAGCAAGGCACGCGAAAGTGGGAAAGACCAAGAGACGAGGGGATACAGGGGAAGAGAGAGAGAAGAGGGAGGGAGGGAGGGAGAGAGAAACGGAGAGAGTGAGAAAAGGGAGGGAGGGAGGGAGGGAGGGGAGAGAGAGAGACACAGAGAGAGAGAGAGAGAGAGAGATGGAGTCGGGTTCAGGTTCGTTATTAATGAAAACCACAGTCCCAGACACAAAGAGAATATAAAATCACAGCATCAACAAAACGAGAGAACTGTATGTATTCGTATTTCCACACATATGCGTATCAAAAGAGGCCTACTGTTCATTATGAAGCCGCAAACAAATGGTAAATCGAACGGTTTTTACACAGAAAACTGACAACTTTCTCATAATATGTTCTTCTTCAGATGCCAGGAGCATATTTCGGGGAAGCGGCTTTGAAATTTGAGAGAGACAAAAGGTAGAAAGATCCCCCTCCCTATAAAGTTTCATCAATGTATATTTCGCCTTTTTTTTGTTTTTGTTTTTGTTTTGTTTTTTTGTTTGTACATTGGAGAAAGGCATCCAATGTCGCAGGGACTGCCTTTCCAACATTGCCCTTAACTTACCAGCCACAGCCGACGATGCTCCAGAGGTGTCAACTCGACTCGACACGACACGACACGAGAGCGCGTCATCCATAATCGACGCCGACTGACGGAGGCCTACCACTAAGAAAGGCCAGTTGGCCGAGAATTTGCACCTTTTCTCGAAAGCAAAAATATTTCCCGTTCAAAGTCTATTGTGTTTGTGAGTGAGTGAGTGAGTGAGAGAGAGAGAGAGAGAGAGAGAGAGAGAGAGAGAGAGACAGAGAGAGACAGAGAGAGAGAGAGACAGAGAGAGAGAGAGAGACAGAGACAGAGAGAGAGACAGAGACAGCGTTTCTGATAATGATACTTTATTGTCCAATGGTAGGCCTACAAGTTATTAGCGAAAGACTCTAAGAAAAGACGAAGAAAATTATATCAACGCAGCAGAAATGTGGTTCTATAGACGACTCCTCAGAGTCAACTGGACAGACAGAAGAACAAACGATAGCGTGTTAAAGGATCTGAATGTCAGGAGCCAGCTGCCGACAGAGATCAACAAAAAGAAAGCTGAACTACGTAGGCCATGCGATCAGAAACACCAAAACAGATCTGATGTCAACGGTCCTGCAGGGGAAAATTGAGGCGAGGAGAAGAAAGGGACGACCGCACACCAATTTCAACAAACTGAAGTCTGTGGTCCGGAGATCCAAGAGGTCGCCCGTAGATGTCTTAACCGTGTTACCTGGAGAAGACTTTTGACGTCGAGCGTGGCTCCTCCGCCGACCCCAGCGAGGGAGAGGGAGGAGAGATGATGATGATGAACCGGCTCCTACCCAGAGCTGAGCGCCCTACGGTCTGACTGGGAAGATTGGACCAACACGGTCGAGTTTCATCCACTTTACAGATGCGTCATGAGAGTGTTGCTCGAAATTTCCTGATCAATACTTCAAGTGTCTGTATCTCTCGGGCCTGGTTGACACCAGGGTAAATCATCAAAGTAAACGTAGAGTACAGCCCTGTCACCGTGTTTCAATCCCATATACAGAGCTCCATACGAGTGTGTGTGTGTGTGTGTGTGTGTGTGTGTGTGTGTGTGTGTGTGTGTGTGTGTGTGTGTGTGTGTGTGTGTGTGTGTGTGTGTGTGTGTGTGTGTGTGTGTGTGTTCTCTTCCTTTTCCAAGATCAGACTGGATTCGTTGCACAAGGCACACTCCATTTATCTCAGCCATATCTCCTACATTCAAAATGCTCCATACATTGGACTGTATGCATGTATTTCCGTGTGTGTGTGTGTGTGTGTGTGTGTGTGTATGTATGTATGTGTGTGTGGTGTGTGTGTGTGTGTGTGTGTGTGTGTGTGTGTGTGTGTGTGTGTGCGTGTGTGTGTGTATACACTTTTACTTACGGTACACAAAGACACTCAACAAATGCCTTACAGTTTGCTGATGTCCACTATTTCCGCCCTAAACCCTCAGGATAAAACAAACGTATCGTATGACCACTTCTACAGTGTAAAATTCATTTCACTTCCTTCAAGTCAACGCATTTGTCTCCCCTACTTCCCGGTTACCACACTTCACAAACACGTTATGATTTCATATCACTCATTTTCACCTGATCAAGGAAACATCAGTAAACTTCTGTTCTTGTGGTATTTTTGGTATATTATTTATTTCTCTGGTGTCTTTCTGTAAACTTGGTAAAGGCCAGATGGCCGAAATGTTGCCCTTGTCGCGTTTTGCGAAATAATTATAGCGTTCTCATTCTACTTTCGTGTCTTTGTGGTTTTCTTAGCATCATCACCATCGTCTCAATTTTCATCATTATCTTCTTCTAGGGAGAAGACTGGCAGAATGGTTCACCTGCCAATAACCCAATTCGAGATTCTGGGGTTCGTTTCCCGTAGAGGCATCGACTTTTCTCCTCAATTTGACTGGAAAATCGAACTGAACGCCCATGGCTTCAGAAGGGGACGAAAAACGACTTAGACCTGTGCGCCTTCTTCTGGTCTGTGAACGTTAAAAATCCAAAGGCAGTTGAAAATCGTGAAGAGCTGAGCATTCGTTCGGCTGCTCTGGTATAAAATACTGAAGAGATAGATTATTCCCAGGTCCCTCTCTTTGAAGGCCTATAGCCTTCTTGCCTTTTCGAAGTCTTCATAATAATAATAATATATCACATTTATATAGCGCTATTCTCCCACATATAGGTAAGGACTCACTGCACTTTACATTAATTAGTTCATACACACACATACACACACAAACACAGATACAAACAAACAAACACACTGCACCAAACACACACTCGCATACACACAACGATGAAAAGAAAACAAACGAGACAGTCTTGATGGAGGCAGACACAAGTAGATCATTCATAAGGAAGATTAGGAAAAGACAGGCAACATTTATAGGCCATTTTATGAAAAAAGGGGAATTGGAGCACCTGGTCACAACGGGAAAGCTGGAGGGAAAGAGAGCACCAGGTAGACCCAGGGAGAAGATACTGGACGGAAAGTCTTGGGGGAAAAAAGAAAGAAAAAAAACAACCAGGGATGGCGTCGCATTGCGGCGAGCGCTAGCGCTCTCAGTGGAGAGATCAGACCGAGTTTCACATGGTAAATCCATTGTCAGTAGTTGGGTCCTGTAATAAAGACACACACAAATAACCTCAGTATATAATAGATACGAGTCATTATCAAAAGTTGATCGCTCTTAATCAAAAGACCGATCTCTCAGCAGAAATGCTAAACGATCGTCCCCGGGAAAAGCATCTCACCGTTGTACAGTGCCACTACCTCCCCGCACAGACGTTTATTCATTTCTGATCACACTGGAGTATCTTTGACATCTGGCCTGAACATCCTTCACGCCGTGGATTATTTAACATGCTCAAAGGCCGTCCTAAATCTGTAAAATAAGTTGATAAACAAATGTTATTATTGTTACTGTTTAAAGCCCGGCCGACTGCGTAGAGCCATATCAAGGCTATAACCGTTTCAAAACATACAAAACTGCAACAGGACACACACACACAAAAAGAACAGAAAATTAAGAACACATATCAATGTATTCACGTACATAATCTAAGGACATGCCCCCGGCGTTGACCACTCCGTCCAATTTATCTCACAGGGAATTAAAAAAAACACAACTGAATACAAATTTAAGCATACCTTAGGACGTCAAAGCATATACAAAAACGGGCATAAATTACCTAAAACTGCTTCCGCATATCTCACCTCCCTAGAGCTTAAAATGCACTACATCCTACAATCCTAAGAAATACCCAATTATCAATCCTAAGAAAAAAGTACGTTAGACTTCTATCGAAACACATACAGGTGAATGGACCAGCAAGGCAGAAAATGATAGGAAAAATGACAGAAAGCAAAGGAACAAGGCAGAAACAAAGAGAGCGACAGAAAAGAGGAAATTTCTCGCACAGAATTTCCAGAAGGTGGGGATACTATTTGTACTGAAAGAGCCCCGGCATCCCCACGGGGGATAATACATAAATAACCACATAACTAACTAACTAACTGAATAAGCATTGACACCATCAGTCGAAATCTAACCGAGGCATAAGAGCAGAACTTTCCTGGAGGGACATCTCCAACCTATACACCGCCCAGAGGAATGAAAATTGGAAGGCGAGTGGGGTCAGTAAGGTCAGCTCCGCCAAGATCCGACCTTGACCTTTGAGTGAGGAAGGCGGGTATCACGGGAGGGGAGGAGCGGGATGGTGTGTGTGTGTGTGTGTGTGTGTCTGGGGGGTGTCTGTTGGGGGGGGGGGGGGCTGTGTGATCTAAGAGAGACAAAGTGACGGTGAACATGCAATCTACCTCCCCCTCAATTCTGTGTCAACGGCCCTTAATTAACTGGACATCGGCCTTCAGTGTTCAAATGTGCGAAATTCAGACGTGAACATGGACATGGATGTCCTCTCCCCCCCCCCTCTCTCTCAACCCTTTGACTCCCGCACCCTTGCCATCAACTGCAAAAACTGAACTCGTTGACTCCCTCACCCTATCCATCAGCTTCCTGCATGAAGCTGGTGCAAAGGGTGAGGGAGTCAAAAGAGTTGAAGTTTTCGCTTTGCTAGCATGACTGACAACGCAGGATGCTGGTGGATATGGTGCAATAGTCAAAGGGATAATTGGTATCATTAGATCAGCAAGACCAGACACGTCAAATGGCATATGCGCTTATATCATCATCATCATCATCATCATCATCATCATCATCAAGTGCCCTGCCGCATGGCGTTGGCAATCATGGTCCTCCATATGTATGTATCCCTTGTTGCCTCAAGCACATCTTCCACCCTCTTTGTCCTCAGCCACCCTGCAAGTCCGTCCAATATTTTCTCCCTGGGTCTACTTGATGCTCTTTCCCTCCAGCTTTCCTGTTGTGAGCTGGTGCTCCAATTACCCTTTCCTCATAAAATGGCCTATAAATGTTGCCTGTCCTTTCCTAATCTTCCTAATCAATGATCTTCTTGTGTCTGCCTCCATCAAGACTGTCTCCTTTGTTTTCTTGGCTGTCCATGGAACTCTCAACATTCTTCTTAGAAACCACATCTCGGCTGCCTCAATATCTATGCATTAAAAACGGGCTGTTCGCTGCCCAGCTTCGCTTCCATCATTCTGGTGGTGCCAGCTTAGTGTTTCGTGGGTCCCTTCTCCTCCTCCCTTCCCCATTTCAAGACCTTACCAGCACATAGGGGGTTCTGCGCAGGCTCACGGAGTCTTTGAGTCTTGCCAGATAATTGCTGGCAGATTTAACGTGGAGCGCATGTGGAATTTTCTGAGCGCAATGAATCCGTCTCGAACAAACCCCAAACCTCCTCCACTGTCTGTACTGTTGGATAATAAAGTTTTATTTCAACTCCCTCTCCTGTCTTTCTGTCCGTCTGCTTGCCTGTCTGTGTCTATCTGTCTGTCTGTCTCTCTCCCTCACACACACACACACACACACACACACACACACACACTCTCTCTCTCATACACATACACACTCTCACATACACTCTCTCACACACACACACTCTCTCTCACTCTCTCAAACACACACACACACTTTCTTTCAAACACACCACACACACACACTCTCTCTCTCTCTTTCTCCTCCCCCTCCCTCAAACACACAAGCAGCTATATAGTCATATAATCTGCACCATGCCTATAGCAATGTGTGGTGTATGTCAATGGATGCGCCGTGCTGTTGTATGAGTGTGTGTCTATGTGTGCATATATGGGTGTGTGCGCGCGTGTCTCAATCAGTTTCTGTCACTCTCTGTTTCTCAGTCTCTATCTTTGCTCCTCTGTTTCTCTCCACCTCTCTGTTTCACTTTCTGTCTCTGTGTCTGTCTGTCTGTCTCTATCTCTCTGTGTCTGTCTCTATCTCTCTCTACTTTCTGGTTCTGTGTCTGTCTGTCTGTCTCTATCTCTCTGTGTCAGTCCGTCTCTATCTCTCTCTACTTTGTGGCTCTGTGTCTGTCTGTATCTCTCTGTCTGTCTCTATCTCTACTTTGTGGCTCTGTCTGTCTGTATCTCTCTGTTCAGTCTGTCTCTATCTCTCTTACTTTGTGGCTCTGTGTCTGTCTGTATCTCTCTCTGTCTGTCTCTATCTCTACTTTGTGGCTCTGTCTGTCTGTATCTCTCTGTCTGTCTGTATCTCTCTCTACTTTGTGGTTCTGTGTCTGTCTGTCTGTCTCTCTCTCTCTGTCTCTATCTCTCTCTACTTTGTGGCTCTGTCTGTCTCTATCTCTCTCTTTCTGGCTCTGTGTCTGTATCTCTCTCTACTTTCTGGCTCTGTGTCTGTCTGTCTGTCTGTCTCTCTACTTTCTGGCTCTGTGTCTGTCTGTCTGTCTGTCTCTCTACTTTCTGGCTCTGTGTCTGTCTGCTCTATCTACTTTCTGGCTCTGTGTCTGTCTGTATCTATCTCTTTCTACTTTCTGGCTCTGTGTCTGTCTGTATCTATCTCTTTCTACTTTCTGGCTCTGTGTCTGTCTGTCTGTATCTCTCTCTACTTTCTGGCTCTGTGTCTGTCTCCATCTCTCTCTACTTTCTGGCTCTGTGTCTGTCTGTCTCTATCTCTCTCTGTGTCTGTCTCTCTCCCCTCTCCTTCCCTCCGTGCAATCGCCAACAGCAACAACCCCGCTGCCATTAAATCAACAAAATTGAAGTGCAGGAGGGGAACGGGGGAAGGGGTGCGGCTGGGGGTGGGAGGGGGTGCAGGGGTTCAAGGGAAAGGAGAGAGAGGGTAGACAGGGATGGTGTCGTGTGCAGCGAACCGTGGCTCCTATTAACTGTGCTCAGTGGAGCGCGTGCGCGGCACGTGCAGCCTGAGCCTGTGGATGCTGAAACGTCCTGATTATGTCATATGAAGAAAGATTCCACCCGACAACGATCATGATAACTTTTGTTTTCCAACAGCACAAGTTCACAAGTTATCAGCTAAAAGCCCCCTTTGTTTTTCTTAAACTTGCAATTAACACGTTGCTTGCATGTTGGGTGCTTTAATGTTTTCATTAGAGAGAATGGGGGGGGGGGGGGGGAGAGACAGACAGACAGACAGACAGAGAGAGAACGATGAGAAAGAGAAAGAGACACAGTGATAGAAAGAGAGAGAGAGAGAGAGGGAGAGAGAAAGAGAAAGAGAGAAAGAGAGACAGACAGAGACAGCGAATGAGAGAGAGAGAGAGAGAGGAGAGTGAGAGAAGAGAGAGAGAGAGAGGACAGACAGACAGAGAGAGTGAGAGAGAGAGTGTGTGTGTGTATAAAGGATACACACACACACACACACTCTCTCTCTCTCTCTGATGTATGTGCGAGTTGTGAAGGGTGTGTGTGTTGTGTTGTGTTGTGGAGTGAGTGTGTGTGTGTGTGGTGTGTGTGTGTGTGTGTGTGTGTGTGTGTGTGTGTGTGTGTGTGTGTGTGTGTGTGTGTGTGTGTGTGTGTGTGTGTGTGTCTGACATATGTAATGTATTGGGTGGAGCGGACACTTCCTGTTGTTAAACATGTTTTGTATGTCAAATGTGAACAACGTCCCATAACTGTTTGTTTTTGTTTTCTCTGTGGAGATGACCAAGCTGTCTGAATCTGAACAGACACAGACAGACAGACAGACAGATCAACAGACAGACGGACGAATGGACAGAGATACAGACGGACGGACAGACAGACAGAAATAGACACGATGACAGAGACAGACACTATGACAAAAACACAGTAACAGAGACAAATGAGAAAGAGAGGGGGGAGGGGGAGAGAGAGAGAGAGAGAGGAGGAGAGAGAGGAGAGAGAGAGAGAGAGACGGACAGACAGAGAAAGAGTCAGACAGACACGATGTCACACGAGACAGACAGACAGACAGCGACAATCACAACAAACACAACAGACAGAGAGACAGACACAGACAGAAAAAGACATGATGACAGAGACAGACACTATGAAAAAACACAGTAACAGAGACAGACAAATGAGAAGAGACAGAGAGAGAGAGAGAGAGAGAGAGAGAGAGAAGAGAGAGACAGAGACAGAGTCAGACACGATGACACACGAGACAGACAGCGACAATCACAACAGACAGGAGGCAGAGAGACAGACAGACAGACAGACAGAAAAAGACATGACAGAGACAGACAAATGAGAAAGAGGGGGAGGGAAGGAGGGGAGAGAGAGATAGAGAGAGAGGGACAGAGACAGACAGGATGACACAATAAGACAGGGAGACAGAGAAACAGTCAGACAGACAGACAGCGACAATCACAACAAACACAACAACAGACAGAAAGAGAGACAAGAGGCACAGAGAGCTAGAGACAGAGACAGACAGACAGACATGCACCACGTAATTTTTCAGTCACACAAGTCACGACCCACTTGCGGTTAGCACTATCGATAGGTCGATGCCTATCGTCGATACCCACCACACTTGTCATGGAAGTGTGCACCCAACAACACACTCACAGCACCACTATAGCCATCCATACCTCGCATTTCACATACGTCCGGCTAACCTGTTCCGCCAGACGAATTGAGAAGGACAGAAAAGAAGAGATGGAGAAACACACAGAGGACAAATAAGAGTGAGAGAGAGAGAGAGAGAGAGAGAGAGAGGGGGGGGGGAGAGAGAGAGGGAGAGAGACAGACAGACAAGAGACAGACAGACAAAGAAAGAATGACAGGAAAAAAAGGACAAGAGAGAGACACGGGGGGGGGGGGGGGGGCAGACAGGGAGGACAGACAGACGGACAGAAGAACGGACAGACAAAAAGACACACACAGACACGGAGACGGTCACAAACAGACTTACAGAGAAACAGCAGTCACCAGAGAGAGAGAGAGGGAGAGAGAGAGGGGGAGGGAGGGGGGGGAGAGGAGAGAGAGAGAGAGAGAGAGAGAGAGAGACAGAGAGACAGACCGACCGACCGAGACAGATAGACCGAGACAGACAGACGGACGGACGGAAACAGCGGTAGACACACAGGAGTCAGCAGTTCAGTGTTTGTTCAAGAGGTCGTCATCGCGCAAGGATAATCCCATATGCGCTCTATTCACGTCTGTCAGGAAGTATCCGCCAGACTCTTTGAGCCTACACAAAACAGTATGCGCTACCAGGACCTTGAAGTGGAAAGATGGGGGAATGCTTTGCTCTTCACTGTTTTCAATTGCCGTGATGATATATTTTCGCGTGCGCGGGCCTAAAGGCACACAGGTCCGACTCGTATTTCGTCTCCTTCCGAAGGACTAAACACTGCTCGATTTTCCGGTCAAAGTGAGGAGAAAAGTCGAGGCCTCAACGGGAAACGAACCCTGGAACATCGGGTTTAGTTACCGGCAGGCAAGCATCTGAACCATTTTGTTCATCACCACCATCATCTTGTGCCCTGCCGCTTGGTGTTGGCGATCATGGCCTTCCATATGCATCTATCCCTTGTCGCCGCCAGCACATCTTCCACCCTCTGTCCTCAGCCACCCTGCAAGTCCGTTCAATATTTTCTCCCTGGGCCTACCTGGTGTTCTCTTTCCCTCCAGCTTTCCTGTTGTGATCAGATGCTCTAATTCCCCTTCCCTCATAAAATGGCTTCTAAATGTTGCTCGTCTTTTCCTAAATCTTCCTCATCAATGATCTTCTTGTGTCTGCCTCCATCAAGACTGTCTCGTTTTATTTTCTTGTAACCTTTCTCAAATCAAACAAACCAAAAACAACAACAAAAATCGACCAGTATACGAACAAGGGACACTCCGCATCAATGACACAGACAGTAAGACAACTAAACAGAGACAGACAGACAGACAAACAACAGAGACAGACAGATAGACAAACGGATAGGCAAAGATGGGAAAGAAAAAAATGAAATGAAAACTTGAAATGGAATGTCCGTTGACACAGGCTACCTCACATACCTGACGTTCCCGGTCTACTTGTATTGAAACAACAGAAAACAAGATCCTAACTTATAAAGAATTAAAATTTAACAATGTTGACCAAAAGAAAAAAAGAAGAAAAATATTTGATTGTGAATACATAAAAAGTTATACACATATTCAACTGCTTGCCTGTCCTCTGTGTGTGTGTGTGTGTGTGTGTGTGTGTGTGTGTGTGTGTGTGTGTGTTGTGTGTGTGTGTGTGTGTGTGTGTGTGTGTGTGGTGTGTGTATGTGTGTGTGTGTGTTGTGTGTGTGTGTGTGTTATTGTGTGTGTGTATGTGTGTGTATGTGTGTGTGTGTGTGTATGTATGTGTGTGTGTATGTGTGTGTGTGTGTATGTGTGTGTGTGCGAGCGCGCGTGAGAGATAGGGAAAGTGAGGGAGAGAGAGGGAGATTGTGATTGTTGTGTGTAAGTGTGTGTGTGTGTGTGAGAGAGAGAGAGAGAGAGAGAGAGAGAGAGAGAAAAGACAGAGAGAGAGACAGACTGAGAGAGAGAGAGACAGAGACAGAGACAGAGAGAGAGAGAGAGCGTGTCAGATGTAGATACACAGACAGCGGCAGACAGTCAGACAGACAGACAGACAGACACAGAAAAGTGAGGCAGGGGATGTGGTTGGGTGGGACTCAGTGAGAAAGGAGAGATGAAAGGAGGAAAAAAGAGAAAAACCCCCAGCAACATTTCACAACAAAACCAACATCAGTAGACCGGGGTGTGGACAATTTGCCCTGGGGACCTTTCGAAAGGCAGCACCGTCCTCTAGTCTGCTGCTCTGTGTCGATCAATATTGCTATGGATAATGCAGTGACTGGCACAGACTGTTTTCAGCACACTCAGAGAATGGAAAGGATGACATGCATCTAGCTCCGCCACAACAACAACAACAACAACAACAATAGTGACATTTATTAGGTTCCAAATCTTGATATATAAATCAAACTAAAGCGCCAGTCGCAGTGACAAAAACCACACGGCACAAGACACACAAACCGGGAGAGGGAGAGGGAGAAGGGAGAGGACAGGAGGGGAGTAGAACGAAAGGGTAGGCATACAGAATGGGAAATCACTGCGGGACAAAAAGATATGTATGCCTTCTAGTACAACCTAAGTGCCTGCCGCATGACGTTGGCAATCATGGCCCTCCATCTGTATCTATCCCTTGTTGCCGCAAGCACGTCTTCCACCCTCTCTGTCATCAGCCACCTTGCAAGTCCGTCCAGTATTCTCTCCCTGGGTCTACCCGGTGCTCTCTTTCCTTCCAGCTTTCCTGTTGTGACCAGGTGCTTTAATTCCTCTTTTCTCATAAACCGGCCTATAAATGTTGCCTAATTTTCCTTAACAATGACCTTCTTGTGTTTGCCTCCATCAAGACTGTCTCCTTTGTTTTCTTTGTTGTCCATGGAACTCTCAACATTCTTCTTAGAACATCTCGGCTGCCTCAATCTTGTTCTGGCTTTGCTTGTTGACTGTCCACGCCTCACAACCGTAAAACACTATCGTTTCTATGTAACATTCAAGAACTCTCTTCCTCATGCCAATTAACAGGCATTTGTTGGTAAGAATGCTTTTCATCTTCTTGAATGCTGTTTTGGCCTGGCCGATGCTGCTGGCTATTTCTGATGTGCATCTGCCGTCTGGTGAGATGATCGTTCCAGATATTTAAACTTACCAACCTGTCTCAATGTTGTGCCGTTTGCTGTTATTTTGCATGAAGAGATGTCTTTTTTTTTAAAACTGATTACCATGACTACGTTACTGTCAAGTAAATAGGGAAAGCCTGTTCCAGTTGTATGGAACAGACACAGAAAAAGCGGCGACTGGCAGTGAGACACCTGTATCAAGGAATCTGTAAACAAGCAGTATCAGAAGCAGAAAGAAGAGACCGGACAGGGGTGTACAGGGGAAGAGAAAGAGAGGGGAAGAGAAAAAGAGGCAAGAGAAAGGCAAGAGAAAAAGGGGCAAGAGAGAGGGGAAGAGAAAGAGAGGGGAAGAGAAAGCGAGGCAAGAGAAAGGCAAGAGAAAGAGAGGGGGAAGAAATGAGAGGCAAGAGAAAGGCAAGAGAAAGACAGGAGAAGAGAAAGAGAGGGGAAGAGAAAGACAGGCAAGAGAAAGGCAAGACAAAGGCAAGAGAAAGAGAGGGGAAGAGAGAGGAGAAGAGAAAGAGAGGGGAAGAGAGAGGCAAGAGAGAGGGGAAGAGAGAGGCAAGAGAAAGAGAGGGGAAGAGAGAGGCAAGAGAAAGAGAGGAGAAGAGAAAGAGAGGGGAAGAGAGAGGCAAGAGAAAGAGAGGGGAAGAGAAAGACAGGCAAGAGAAAGGCAAGACAAAGGCAAGAGAAAGAGAGGGGAAGAGAGAGGCAAGAGAAAGAGAGGGGAAGAGAGAGGCAAGAGAGAGGGGGAAGAGAGAGGCAAGAGAAAGAGAGGGGAAGAGAGAGGCAAGAGAAAGAGAGGAGAAGAGAAAGAGAGGGGAAGAGAGAGGCAAGAGAAAGAGAGGGGAAGAGAAAGACAGGCAAGAGAAAGGCAAGACAAAGGCAAGAGAAAGAGAGGGGAAGAGAGAGGCAAGAGAAAGAGAGGGGAAAGAGAGGGGAAAGAGAGAGGCAAGAGAAAGAGAGGGGAAGAGAAAGAGAGGGGAAGAGAGAGGGGAAGAGAAAGGCAAGAGAAAGAGAGGGAAGAGAAAGGCAAGAGAAAGAGAGGGAAGAGAAAGCAAGAGAAAGAGAGGGGAAGAGAAGAGGCAAGAGAAAGAGAGGGGAAGAGAAAGAGAGGGGAAGAGAGAAGGACAAGAGAAAAGGAGGGGAAGAGAAAGACAAGAGAAAGAGAGGGGAAGAGAAAGGACAAGAGAAAGAGAGGGGAAAGAGAAGGCAAGAGAAAGAGAGGGGAAGAGAGAAGGCAAGAGAAAGAGAGGGGAAGAGAAGAGAGGGAAGAGAAAGGCAAGAGAAAGAGAGGGGAAGAGAAAAGAGCAAGAGAAGAGAGGGGAAGAGAAAGAGAGGGAAGAGAAAGGAGGAAGAGAAGGGAAGAGAAAGAGAGGGGAAGAGAGAGCAAGAGAAAGAGAGGGGAAGAGAAAGAAGAGGAAGAGAAGAGGGCAAGAGAAAGAGAGGGGAAGAGAAAGACAAGAGAAAGAGAGGGGAAGAGAAGAAGGAAGAGGGGAAGAGAAAGCAAGAGAAAGAGAGGGGAAGAGAAAGGAGGGAAAGAGAGGGGAAGAGAAGGCAAGAGAAAGAGAGGGGAAGAGAAAGAGAGGGGAAGAGAGAAGGAGAGGGAAGAGAAAGAGAGGGGAAGAGAAAGACAAGAGAAAGAGAGGGAAGAGAAAGAAGGGAAGGAAAAAAGCAAGAGAAGAGAGGGAAGAGAAAGAGAGGGGGAAAGAGAGGCAAGAGAAAGAGAGGGGAAGAGAAAGAGAGGAAGAGAAAGAGAGAGAGGAAGAGAAAGAGAGGAGAAGAGAGAAAGAAGAGGGAAGAGAAAGAGGAAGAGAAAGAGAGGAGGAGAGGAAAGGAGAGGAGAAAGAGAGGGGAAGAGAAAGAGAGGGGAAGAGAGAGGCAAGAGAAAGAGGGAAGAAGAGAAGAGAGAGGGGAAGAGAAGAGGGAAGAGAAAGAGAGGGGAAGAGAAAGAGAGGGAAGAGAAAGAGAGGAAAGAGAGAGAGGCAAGAGAAAGAGAGGGAAGAGAAAGTAAAGAGAAGAGAGGGCAAGAGAAAGAGAGGGCGAGAAAGAGAGGCAAGAGAAAGAGAGGGAAGAGAAAGAGAGGCAAGAGAAAGAGAGGGGAAGAGAAAGAGAGGAAGGAAGAGAAAGAGAGGGGAAGAGAAAGAGCAGGAGAAAGAGGAAGAGAAAGAGGGGAAAGAGAGGAAGAGAAAGAGAGGGGAAAAGAGAGGCAAGAGAAGAGGGAAGAGAAAGAGAGGGAAAGAGAAAGAGGGGAAGAGAAAGAGAGGGAAAGAGAAAGAGAGGAAGAGAAAGAGAGGGAAGAGAAAGAGAGGCAAGAGAAAGAGAGGGGAAGAGAAAGAGAGGCAAGAGAAAGAGAGGGGAGAGAAAGAGGCAAGAGAAAGAGAGGAAGAGAAAGAGAGGCAAGAGAAAGAGAGGCAAGAGAAGGAGAAGAGAAAGAAGGCAAGAGAAAGAGAGGGAGAGAAAGAAGGAAGAGAAAGAGAGGAGAGAAGAAGGGGAAGAGAAAGAGACAGGGAGAAAGAGAAGGGAGAAGAGAGAAAGAGAGGGGAAGAGAAGAGACAGGGAGAAAGAGAGGGGAAGAGAAGAGAGGGAAAGAGAAAGAGAGGGAGAGAGGGAAGAGAAAGAGAGGGAGAAAGAGAGGGGAAGAGAAGAGGGAAAGAGAAGAGAGAGAGAAAGAGAAAGAAGAGAAGAGAGAGAAGAGAAAGAGGGAAAGAGAAGGAGAGAAAGAGAGGGAGAAAGAAGGAAGAGGAAAGAGAAGAGAGGCAAAGAAGAAAGAGAGGAGAGGAAAGAGAAAGAAGAGAGGAAAGAGAAAGATAGGCAAGAAAGAGAAAGAGAAGAGGGGAAAGAGAGGAAGAGAGACAGGAGAGAGAAGAGAGGGGAAGAGAAGAGAGAGGGAAGAGAAAGAGAGGGGAAGAGGAAGAGAGAAGAGAAAGGGAAAAGAGAGGGAGAAGAGAAGAGAGAGAAGAGAAAGAGAGGGGAAGAGAAAAGAAGGAAAGGAGAGGGAAGAGAAAGAGAGGAAAGAGAAAGTAGAAGAGAAAGAGAGGGAAGAGAAAGAGAAGGAGAAAGAGAAGGAGAGAGACAGGAGAGAGAGGAAGAGAAAGAGGAAGAGAAAGATAGGAAGAGAAAGAGAGAAGAAAGAGAGGGAAAGAGAGGGAGGAGATAGGAAGAGAAAGAGAGGGAAGAGAAAGAGACGAAGAGGAAGAAGAAGGAGAAAGGAGGGGAAGAGCAAGAGAAGAGGGAAGAGAAAGAAGGCGAGAAAGAGAGGGGAAGAGAAAGAGAGAAGAGAAGAAGAGGGGCAAGAGAAAAGAGCAAGGCAAGAGGGGAAGATAGGGGAAGAGAAAGAGAGGGAGAGAAGAAGAGAAGAGAGGGAGAGAGAGAGGAGAGAGAGGCAGAGAAGAGAGAGGAGAAGAGAGAAGAGAGAGGAGAGAGAAGTGAAAGAGAGAGAAGGGAAAGAGGAGAGAGAGAAGGAGAGAAGGGGATGTGAGACGACAGAAAAGTGAGAAAGGTGAAGGAAGACAGGCTGAAGAAGTAGGTGTAGGACAGTTGGACGCATCACAGCGTACATTTTTTTTATTTTTATTTACGAAGGTGTGGCTTAAACAAAGAGCACGCGCGCGCGTATGTGTGTGTGTGTGAGTGAGAGAGAGAGAGAGAGAGAGAGAGGAGAGAGAGAGAGAGAGAGGCAGAGACAGAGACAGATACAGAGAGACAGAGAGAGGAATGTCTGAACAAGACTGGCGACTTTCTCATCTCTATACGGATAACCAGGTTCTTTCCTTACCACAACTAGGATACAAAGCCGTGGACTGTCGAGAATCGCCACAGCACACAAGTTTGGAAGATCAAGTTCCTCCAAGGTCAAAATCCCCATCTCATAACCCTGAAGTCATAGGGGGTGTGAGGTGGTAGAGACCAACTTTTTCTCGGGATCTACATCATGAGGGCGGTGCCCGCCTCCTCTTCCTTGACCGCTTTATCTTTCCCTAACTTTGAAGAAAGCCATTCACAGCTAGTTCCCCCGTGGGGATTCCAGGGTCTCTTTCAGTACAAATAGTATCCCCAGCTTCTGGAAATTCTGTGTTAGAAATTTCCTCTTTTCTGTCACCCCCTTTGTTTCTGCTTTGTTCCTTTGCTTTGTCTTTTCTACCTATCATTTTCTGCCTTAATGGTCAATTCACCTGTATGTGTTCGATAAAGTCTTACGTACTTTTTCTTAGGATTGATAATGGAGTACGTGTATTAAGTGCATTTTTGGCTCTAGGGAGGCGAGATATGTGGAAGCAACTTAAGGTAATCTATATATATGTTTTGGTGTCCTTGGGTATGCTTATATTTGTATTCAGGTGTTTTTTAAATCCCCTGTGCGATAAACTTGACGGAGTGGTCAACGCCAGGGGCATGTCCTTAGATTATGTACGCAAATACATTGATGTGTATACTTAATTTTCTTTTTTTTTTTTTTTCCTTGTTGAAGTTCTGTATGTTTTGAAGCGATTATAACCCTGTTATGGCTCTACGCAGTCGGCTGGGCTTTAAACAACAATAACAATTCACAGCTAGGCAGACTGGAGGCCCAACGCCCGTATACTGTTCCATGGGCGTGATTTAACAAACACTCATGCCAATTCAGACTGGTAGGCCAGTGCTCTAACTCTTCGCTAACCAGGCCTCAAGGTCAAGGCCAAAAGGATCAAAAACAAAAATGCCTGATCAGTCGGTTTTGAGGAAGAAGTACGGAAAGTACTTTTCCGGACTTGTCTTCGCGCTCTAAGCTCATTTTTTTTGGCCAATGCGCGACACAGGTGACGATGACGATAATGAAAACCGCGGTAATAATAATAGCGGTAATATCATCATCATCATCATCTGCTTCTTCTTCATCATCATCATCTTCGTCGTCGTCGTCTCCTCATCAATTTTATCATCATTTTTTCCCGTCCTCCGCTTCTTCATGGATATAACAAGATTTGACGTCCGGGTAACCGGGTCAAGTGACGTCACACCGTCACAGTCTGGACTAAAGAGAACTGTAAAGTCATATGTCGCGACTTGGCAGAATCTACGTACTAAGCATTACGTATTCCAACACTTGACGTCACCGCCCAAGGAAGATGTTGGCAGAAAGTGTTCCCTCGACTTCATTAGAATGCAAATGAAGGAGACGAAGAAAAGACAGGATCGTAGTGGGGAGATGTCTTCGGTGCCAGAACAAGCAGTGAGCCCAGCTAATTCCCTACAGCTACTTCCCTTTTCTGGGGAATTTGGTCAGAATATTTCTTTCTTTTATTCATTCACTTTTTCTTCTGTAGAACCACCACAAGCATGGACCAAGTTAACTTAATTCCTGGGCTGACTTCCTACATCTCGTTGCTTACACACACCACAAACTGTGGCTAGCTTTCCTAGCGTCTGTACTTAATGGTTGGTAAACTTTCCTAGCGTCTGTACTTAATGGTTGGTAATGAATAACAACAACGATCATACTACTACTACTACTAGTAGTAGTACTAGAAGTACTACTACTACAATTACTACTAGTAGTACTACTACTATTACTAGTACTATTGCTATACTACTACAATTACTACTACTTCTGCTACTACTACTACTGCTTCTAACATAATAATAAGGACGATGATGACAATAATAGCAATAAAATATAATCAACTGAAATCAGACGTATAATTATTGAAATCAAGAAGTATGATTAACCGAAATCTGAAGCACACACACACACACAAAAATTAACTGAAATCAGGAAGCATTATCACTCATTGTAAAATATCACCTGAAATCAGGAAGTATAATCAATCGAAACTGAAAAAGTCAAATCTATCACCAGGGTGTTAACAAAAAAATCAACTGGAAAATACCTACCTACCCACCTACAAATCTATCTATCTATCTATCTATCTATCTATCTATCTATCTAGATGTGTGTGTATACAATAACGTAAACAGAAATAGACTACAGAAATAGAGTATACAAGAACATAATAGAAATTGGCGTACAATACCTGAAATTGCCGCTTTCTTATTATAACTATTCTTCTTCGTATTATTATTTTATCGTCATCCTTATTGATGTTTAAAAACCCAGCGACTGCACACAGCCATATCGGGGCAAACCGTCTCACACACACCATCTCCTTGACCCCGGAAAAAAAAGAATCTGGAAAAGAAACTTAAGCATAACTATATCGATTCATCTGCACATAAAATCTAAGGATATATCCCTGGCGTTAACCAATCCGCCAGATTTATCACCAGACGGTTTAAAAAACAAATCTGAACATAAATGTTTATATAAACATAACAATGTACCGGTACACAAAACGCCATCAAACTGGCTTATAGTACGTAAAAATGCCACTAAGCAGTTCACATTCCCTCGGGGTTAAGAACGCAACATTTTCATATGTACCCACTAACCAAGCCTAACAGACAACGTATGTACCTAAGGCTTTATGGAAAACGTAAAGGCGAATGAATCAGCTATGCAGAAAAATGAGAAAAGACGAGACGATAAAAAGCCAAAGCAGCAAGGCAGAAGAAACAAAGAGAGTGACAGAAAAGAATAACTTTCCAGCACAGAATTTCCACAAGGTGGAAGGAAATATTATCTATATTGAAAGAACCCCCGGCATCCCTGCGGAGGGTGGGTGGGGAGGGGGGGGGGAGTGATTATTCACTATCAGGAAGTTTATAGTAAATCAGACAGGAAGGAAGGCGGACCTTCCTGCTGTGGTTTAAGGAAGAGTAATCACAGGGAAAGGGTATGGAGGGAGGGAGGGAGGGAGAGAGGCGGGACGTTCCAATTAGGCTGACGCGCCGGTTATTGATTTCAAAGTCACCCTCACCTTGAAATGTCACCTTCAAGGTCGCTCGTTCGCCGCGGACTCAAGATCTAATATCTCGATTCAAACCCAACCCGTGACATTAAACCTGGCCTGTGGCTGCCATTTTACTAACCCTTTGACTCCCGCAACCTGTACACCAACATCCTGCATTGTCAACCATGCTAGCAAAGCAAAAACTTTAAACCTTTGACTCCCTCGCCCTATCCACCAGCTTCCTTCAGGAAGCTGGTGAATAGCGTGAGGGAGTCAAAAGGTTATGTTTTTGCTATTAGTAAATGTGGTGCAGGAGTCAAAGGGTTAACGTGCCACCATTCTGGTGGTGTCAGCTTAGTGTCCTTCCCATTTCAAGACCTTGCCAGTGCATGAGGTTTTGCGCAGGCTCAGCAAAGCTGCCAGATAATTGCTGGCAGATTTTGGTGGAGCGCATATAGCATTGTCTGAGCGCACTGAATCCCTCGAACAAACTTCAAACTGGTTTGGTATTGCCATCAATAGTTTGACCAAACACAAGTCGTTATCCTGATTGCAAGGTCAGAAGGCAGAAGGCAGTTCTTTTCATTATAATTCGTTCCTACACAGCCAAAGCTTCGCTACAAAGACACCCTGAAAAAATCCCTCCAGAAATGTGACACTGATGAAGAACAAAGGGAACTCATGGTCACAAAACAGGTCTGAATGGAGGCAAGCTATTCGCAAGGGAACAGAAGCTTCTGAAAATGAAAGACGAAGAAGCCAAGTGGAAAAGCGTGCAGCAATAAAGACCAACTCTGCAGAGCGTTCCATTGAGTGTCTAGTATGCGGTCGCCTGTGTGCATCAGACTTTGGCTTGAGATCCCACATGAGGGTACACAAATACATAAAATGCTAGGCTGGATTTCATCGACCACGATAGTCGATCATATATATCACAGCGCTGGTCTCCACACTCATTCGGACTTACTGCCATGTTACACATGACATTTTTTTTTTTTTTTTAGATCACGAGTTTGAGTTGTTTCTCACAAGTGGGAAAGTACAGGGAATCTTGCTGTTTATATTCTATATAATTCGAAAACAAAAAGATAAAATTAGATGACCAGAAGCAGTGCATTATAAGACTTTTACAGAAGCATGGAGAACTCTCGTCTTGCTGTTTATCTTCCGTATAATTCGAAAATGATAAAATCAGATGGACAGAGGTAGTGCATGCATTACCAGGCTTTTACTGGAGCACGGAGAGCTCATCTTGCTGTTAATCTTCTATATAATTCGAAAATGATAAAAATTAGATGAACAGAGGTAGTGCATGCTTTATCAGACTTTTACTGGAGCATGGAGAACTCAAGCTGTCAGGCAAGCTGACCACACTCCACTATGTTGTTTCACAGTCTGCACCTTCGGTTGGCATGCATTCCGCATGTTTTCAGAGGACAATCATGCATTCTGTGTGTTTTCAGAGGACAATCATGCATTCTGGGTGTTTTCAGAGGACAATCATGTATGCTGGGTCTTTTCAATGGACAATCATGCATGCTGGGTGTTTTCAGAGGACAACCATGTATGGTCTTCAGGACATCAGTAGCTGCTTTTCAGTGGACAATCATGTATGCTGGGTCTTTTCAGGGACAATCATGCATGCTGGGTGTTTTCAGAGGACAACCATGTATGCTGGGTTTTTCAGTGGACAATCATAATTGCTGGGTGTTTTCAAAGAACAACATGCATCTGGGTGTTTTCAGAGACAATCATGCATTCTGGGTGTTTTCAGAGAACAATCATGTTCTGGGTGTTTTCAGAGGACAATCATGCATTCTGGGTGTTTTCAGAGGACAATCATGTATGCTGGGTGTTTTCAGAGGACAATCATGCATTCTGGGTGTTTTCAGAGACAATCATGCATTCTGGGTGTTTTCAGAGACAATCATGCATTCTGGGTGTTTTCAGAGGACAATCATGCATTCTGGGTGTTTTCAGAGGACAATCATGCATTCTGGGTGTTTTCAGAGGACAATCATGTATTCTGGGTGTTTTCAGAGGACAATCATGTATGCTGGGTGTTTTCAGAGGACAATCATGTATGCTGGGTGTTTTCAGAGGACAATCCATGTATGCTGGGTGTTTTCAGTGGACAATCATGTATGCTGGGTGTTTTCAGAGGACAATCATGTATGCTGGGTGTTTTCAGAGGACAATCATGTATGCTGGGTGTTTTCAGTGGACAACCATGTATGCTGGGTGTTTTCAGAGGACAACCATGTATGCTGGGTGTTTTCAGAGGACAATCATGTATGCTGGGTGTTTTCAGAGGACAATCATGTATGCTGGGTGTTTTCAGAGGACAATCATGTATGCTGGGTGTTTTCAGAGGACAATCATGTATGCTGGGTGTTTTCAGTGGACAATCATGTATGCTGGGTGTTTTCAGAGGACAACCATGTATGCTGGGTGTTTTCAGAGGACAATCATGTATGCTGGGTGTTTTCAGAGGACAATCATGTATGCTGGGTGTTTTCAGAGGACAATCATGCATGCTGGGTGTTTTCAGAGGACAACCATGCGTTCTGGGTATAATATTATAATCATAAATCGTTCTAATATAACGCAAGTCGCCCAACTTCATTGGACTTGAAGCGCATTACACAGAATCGGACTTTTCAGCGGAGCATAGAGAAGGTCAAGTTGACATTGCTTTCTGTTATTGTTACTGTTGTGTAAAGCTTAGCCATTGCGTAGAGCCATATCAGGGCTATAACCGCTTAAAAACATACAAAATTTCAACTGAAAAAAAAAGAAAAGAAAATTAAGTACACGTATCAATGCATTCGCACACATAATCTAAGGACATGCCCTTGGCATTGACCATTCCGTCCAATTTATCACACAGGGTATTTAAAAAACACACCTGAATATATATTTAAGCATACCTAAGGACACCAAAACATAAATAAAAACAGGCATAAATTACCTAAAATTGCTTCCGCTTATCTCTCACCTCCCTAGAGCCAAAAATGCACTTAATACATGTACCAAATAATTAATCTTAAGAAAAAGTATGTAAGATTTTATTGAACATATGCAGGTGAATGGACCAGCATGGCACAAAATGACAGGAAAAAATGACAGAAAGCAAAGGAACAAGGCAGTAACAAAGAGAGTGACAGTAAAAGAGGAAATCTCTAGTACATAATTTCCAGAAGGTGGGGATACTATTTATACTGAAAGAGCCCCCGGTATCCCCACGGGGGATAAGTTCATACTGCTTATAGCCCAGCCGACTACTACAGCCATATTATTATTATTATTATTATTATTATTATTATGAACATTTAGTACGCCTAATCAAATTAATGCCCTAGGCGTTTACAATGGCAAAACATATAACCAGAATCACAAGCACACACACCCACAGAAGCACCCACACACACACAAACACACACACACACACACAAACACACACACAGCATGACATGCAAATACAATGACACATTGACACTAAGACACTATAATGTCACCATTACATTACATGGGGGGAAGGGGGCAGAGATTACCAG
>JAPXFY010000034.1:10122461-10184961 GCA_030674185.1 Monoplex corrugatus
TCATGAATTTTGGAGATAACTTTTGAAAGAGATGTGTTTTGAGGTGCTTCCTCAAAGCAAGCAGACAACATCTTGTTGGGCCAAAACCTGAGAAATACTTCTTTTACGCAAGTTGTTAGCAGATGTATGCACAATGTATTATGCTTTGTTCTTGAATGTCATCCTTTTCAATAAAGGCCCTAGACTACACCGATTAAAACAGTACGTACTCGTATTAATAATCGTATTCTCGCATCGCGTTTTCAAATTATCCTAACGTTTATCCATCAGGAAAAAAAAAATATAAGCCTTTTTCACGAAACGGGGCCAAAGTTGGTATGTACTTCAACGAAATGTAGTAGAAATGCTCTTTTCGAAGGTGTTCAGATCAAATCTGCAACTTTAACAGTGCCCGAGTTACAGCTATTTTAACAGAGTAGGTGAGAAATTAGGGCACCTGGTCACAACAGGAAAGCTGAATGGAAAGAGATCACCGGGTAGACCCAGGGAGAAAATATTGGACGGACTTGCAGGGTGGCTGAGGACGGAGAGGGTGGGAGATGTATTCGCAGCGACATGGGATAGATTAGTACGGAGGGCCATGATCGCCAACGCCATGCGGCAGGGCACATGATGATGATGATGATGATGAAGATGATGAGGTGAAGAAAAGGCCATTCTAAGAAAATTGCAGGTAAAGGTAGGCACGAAATCCCCCCCCCCCCCTCTTTTTTTTTTCCCCTTTGCAATCATTGTTAAAGCTTTCTCAAACTTTCAGGCTTATAGACACAGCCGAATTGTACACTGAGGTATGATTACGGTAATGGCTGTGTGAAACTTAATAAACTGGCTTATTTTTGAAGGGGATATATTATTTTAAATGGCCAAATTAACCCTTTGACTCCCACCCCTGTCCATCAGCATCCTGCATTGCCAGTTGTGCTATCAAAGCAAACACTTAACCCTTTGACTTACTCACCCTACCTACTACCTTCCTGCATGAAGCTGCTGATACGGTGAGGGAATCAAGATTTTGCAGCTGGTGGATAGGTTGCGGGAGTCAAAGGGTTCACACATTTCCTGGTCATATTTCATTCTGAACACTCGCTATATGATAAGTATAGAGATGCTATATATAACAAAAGAAAAATCTCAAAGTCATCCAGACTGATCTCAACTTATCTGGGCTAGTGCTTGAATTGGATAGGGTGCGGAAGTCAAAGGGTTAACATATTCCTAGTCATATTCCACTTTGAACGGTCACGATATGATAAGCATAGGGATCCTAAATATAACAAAAGAAAACTCTCAAACATCCAGGCTGACTGTCAACATATCTGGGTTAATGATTGGTTTAATACCAGCCATTTTGGCTTCCTTCCCTGAAAACACACTTCGTGATTTATTGCATTACTTTCATGAGTCTTTCAAAAGACGAAACATCATGATAAAGTTAAAGTCCAATGCGTCTGTCATGACTGTTGACTTTGACAACGGCTTTGCTGAATTTATATTTCGTCTAACTGTTTTTTTCCTATTATTCACACCGCTACAGACAGGACAATGACCTTCTGAATAAAACATTTTGATCTCTCTCTCTCTCTCTCTCTCTCTCATGTTTGTGTGTGTGTAAGTGTGTGTATGCGCGCGTTTGTGTGTGCATGTACGTGTACGTAAATGTGGCGGCGGGCGGGCGTGTGTGTGCAACTCTCTCTCTCTCGTGTATTATTGTGTGTGTACGCGTGCGTGTGTGTATGCGTGTATATGCATGTGTGTGTGTGTGTGTGTGTGCATGTATGATGAGTGCATTTGTCTCTGTGCATCTCTCTCTCTCTCCCTCTCGTTTAACTTTTTATATTGTATAGATAATGGTTCATCTGTTCATAATAACGTTTCATTATATGTGTGGAGTAGCAAGGATTTAGCTGTAAGACAGGTCAAATGGGACTTAATGCTACTATCCTTGAGTAACAAAGTGTTTTGAAGCATTGAAACTCTCTCTCTCCCTCCTTCGTCTCTCTCTCTCTCTCTCTCTCTAAAATATCATCCTTGGAGTAACAAAGTGTTTTGAAGCATGAATTCATTCTCTCTCTCTCTCTCTCTCGTGATTTATTTACAGTTCTAATGAGACCAGTAACTGACATTAACTATCACATTATGAATAAAACTATTTTTTAGAACAATTGGCTTAACTCCCTTTCTTTGAACCAACCTGCTAGATCTATTACTCTGCAGACTGACAATATTAATTTATATGTAGTGTAGTAGTGTAGACCCTCTTTGGGCGAGAGCTTGACTAACATACATGCTTATTTCATACTGTCGTTAATAAACATTTCTCTGATATGTGTGTGTGTGTGTGTTGTGTGTTGTGTGTGTGTGTGTGGTGTGTGTGTGTGTGTGTGGGGTTGTTGTGTGTGTATGTGTGCGTGCGTGGTTGTGTGCGTAGTGTATACTCGCCTCAGGCAAGAGCTGAACGTAAATAAATCATATCAACTAATTCCATTATCCTCGTTAATAAATAACCCTCCCCCTTCTCTCTCTCTCTCCCTCTCCCTCGTGCTTTATTTACAGCGCTAATGAGACCAGTTACTGACATTATGAATAAAACTACTTCATATAATAATTTATTAAGTTCTCTTTCTTTGAACCAGCATGCTAAATATATTACTGTGCTGACTGACTGAATATTGATTTATGTATAGCGTAGAAGTGCAGATCCTCTTTGGGCGAGAGCTTGACGTAATATACATGTTTATTTCATAATCTCGTCAATAAACATTTTTCTGATGTGTGTGTGTGTGTGTGTGTCCGTGTGTGTGTGTGTGTGTGCTGTGTATGTGTGTGTTGTGTGTTCGTGCGTGGTTGTGTGCGTGTGTGCGTAGTGTATACCCGCCTCACGCAAGAGCTGAACGTAAATAAATCATTTATCAACTAATTCCATTATCCTCGTTAATAAATGACTCTCTCCCTCTCTCTCTTTCGCTGTCTCTCTCTCTCCCCATTATCCTCGTTAATAAATGACTCTCTCCCCCTCTCTCTTTCGCTGTCTCTCTCTCCATTATCCTTGTTAATAAATGACTCTCTCCCTCTCTCTCTCTCTTTCGCTGTCTCTCTCTCTCTCCATTATCCTCGTTAATAAATGACCTCTCTCTCTCTCTCTCTCCCCTTCTCTCTCGTGAATGTGCGCGTGTCGTGTAGATCTTCATTTGGCAATGGCTGGACGTAAAAATTACTTGTTTGCTTAGTCCATTATTGTAACTCTCTCACCCCCCTCTCTCTCCCCTCCCTCTTATTCTCTCCTCTTCCCCCCCCCCAACCCCCCTGCAGCTTATTAGATCCCAGTTACCAACATCATCTGTAACTGTTGACTGAGTTGGCTGGGCCATCCACGCTGCTACACTGCTCTTTTCCAGTCTTGCCAAATAAGTTCTTAACTGGAACCCTGGAGGGCAACGAAGGGGAAAGGGGTTGGGGATGGGATGTGGGGGGAGGAAACCAAAAAAATGAACTTGCGCCAGAGACCTACAACTGGTGGATAGACGCTGGAGAGATGCCCTGAGATTCAGCAGCCTGACAGACTGCGCAGAGCCATGTGAGGGCTATGATCATTTCAAAACGTATACAAAATACGGCTGAGGGGAAAAAAAAAAAACACCTGAAAAGAAAATGTAGCACACATATCAACTCATTTGTGCACATAATCTACGGATATGCCTATGGCGATGACCGCTCTCTTTAACTTACCACCAGAGGATTAAATAATGCAAATGTAAACATAACTAAGGACACTAAAACACACACACTATATACATATACATACATACATGTACATACATATACATACAACACACACACACAACAAATATATATATATATATATATATATACACACACTATATATATATATATATACATATATATATATAATGTATATGTATATATCGTGTAAATGACCTAAAACTGCTTCTGTAAATCACGTTTCCTTTGAGCTAAAAATGCAGTTCATACATGTACCCAATTATCAATCCTAACGGAAAAGACCAGTAAGGCAGAAAATGATAAGAAGAAATGACAGAAAGCAAAGGAACAAGGCAGAAAGAAAGACAGTGATAGAAAAGAGGAACTTTCTAGCACACAATTTCCAGAAAGTGTTTGCACTGAAAGAGCCCCCGGCATCCCCGCGGGAGAACAACTGGCCTGTTCATCGTCCATCTTAACATTTCCATCATTCTCGCCAACTCAGTGTTTCATAGGTCCACGTACCCCTTCCCCCTTTCCTCATTTCAAGACCTTGCCAGCGCATAGGGTTTTATGGCGGCTCAGGGCGTCTACCAGATCACCGCTGGCAGGTTTGGGCGTAGTGCATATGAAATTAAATCTTTGACTCCCACACTCTATCCACCAACCGCAAAAACTTAACCCTTTGACTCTCTCTGGAAGCTGGTGGACAGGATAAGGTGAGAGAGTCAAAGGGTTAAGATTTTGCTTTGCTAGTATGCTTGACAATGCAGGATGCTGGTGGACAGGGTGAGAGAGTCTAAGGTTTAAGTTTTTGCTTTGTTAGCATGGTTGACAATGCAGGATGTGGGTGGATAGGGTGAAAGAGTCAAAAAGTTAAACTACAAACTACAACAACAAAAATGTATTATGCACTGCAGTAACACCTCCCCCATCCCCCCCTTGAATGCAGAATGCTGGTGGATAGGGTGAAGGAGTTAAATTGTTAAACTACAAACTATAACCACAAAAAGAGTATTATGCACTGCAGTAACACCTCTCCACCCCTCCTCTACACTCAGGTTACAGAAACCCATCTATAGACAACCCAACGCACAATGGCTTCTCGCTTCCTAATACAATTTATCATCTCCATTGTCACGGCAGTTTTGTTCATTTTTTTTCTCTCTTTCTCTCCCTCCCTTTTCTTCTCATTTGGGGACAAGGGTGTTTTGTTGGGTCAGTGCGTGTGTTTTTACGGGATTTTTGTACCTTTGGCTGTGAATCACGTTTCGCCCAACCCGTGTTTATGGCCTAAATTATGGTTTACGTGGGTCTGGTGTGTGTAAATTTTGTGTGTTTTTGGTGCTGGTTTTTGTGAACAGTTTTTCTGTCAACTTGTGTTCGCGGGCTAAACCATGGATTACCTGGTGCATGTTTGTTTTATTTTTTGCGTGCTTTTTTTTTTGTTTTGCTTAGTTTCTGAACAGTTGTTCTGAACTTGTGTTGGCTGTATAAGAAAAGGGTTGTCAGTTGGTGTCTGCCCCCCCCCTTCCCTTCTGCAACGGACGGTTTGCAGTTAGGGGGGTGGGGTCTGGGCCAGTTTCTGGTCAGAGGTTCCACTTGTAGGTGGACTTTGTGTCCTAGAAGTGGAAGATTTTTTAGGTCAGTAGGTGTTCGGTGCCCCTCTGCTACGGACGGTTTGCAGTTGGGGTGGATAGGACCAGTTTCTGGTCAGAGGCTCCACTTGTAGATGGATTTTATGTCCTAGAAGTGGGAAGAGGTCTATGTTTGTTTGATATGTAACCAAGAGTGAATCGACGTCTGTTCCCCTCTGCTACAGTCGGTATGTGGTTTGGGTGTCTAGGACAGTCATTCGAAATCGTAGTTTGACGTTCCGTGTCTAGAGTGTGTCTTTGTCAGGCATGTAACCAGGAGTGAATCCACGCCTGTTCCCCTTTTACTGCAGTTGATGTGTGGTTTGGGCGGTCATGTTAGTTATTGGTATCTTGGCTCGTTCGATATGTTTTGGCAAGCGAATGAGTTTTGCTGCCATGTCTAATAATAGCTGTTTATATACCTATGGGTTAGTAGGGGAGGTTGTTTCCATAGTTTCGCCGAGTGAGGGGAGAAGATCACCAGTGTCCTGCGCCACTCGTCGTTCCTGTCCGTGTTGGTCCAGGCTCAACAATGAGGTGTACCGTGTCCGTGCTGCGGTAACGTGACGAGCGTTCGAGGCAGGTGCGGCTAGTGGGCGCTTCTACAACTGCGACTTCCGGCAGGATCGGCGGTAACTTCCACGCCACGAGTCTACGGCTCAGCTGTTCGACTCGGCTCGTTTCCTTGGCGTCGCCTTCACAGGACTCAACGTGCGTTTTGAGGATCTTCGCTTCGTTTCAGCGTTTGTTTCAGTCAGCGCCTGTTCGCCATTCCAAGCGTCAAGAGATTCGTTAGAAATTGGGAACCCTAGCATCGGGACTTCGTATGAACCGTGATTGTCACCCTTGGTGAGACTGTGTTGAAGGTTATTCGTTCCTCCTCATTAGGGTCACTACACACGTGGGCAAAGGACTGTGGCAAGCAGAACTTATATATGTGGTTAACTCATGTGTTCATAGCTGACGTTTATCTTCTGTGAATGTGTGCGTTGATGATGTTCTAAGTGAATTCTGGTGTGTTGTGTGTGTGTGTGTGTGTGTGTGTGTGTGTGTGTGTGTGTGTGTGTGTGTGTTTTGTGTGTGTGTGTGTGTTTTGATGATTTGAAATGTATACAATGTTGGTTTTGGGGTACCACCTCTAGCAATGCTATATTTACGTTTGTGATCTGTGTGAATGATGCGTCATGTTGTCTTGTTTGTCAGTAATAAAATTTATGTAACTGTACTTTGTCTAAGTATTTTTCTCATTTAGTTAGTGAACGGGTGTGTTAGTGCTGATAGGTCTGTTTCTCTGTCTTTCTATTCTAGTTCAAGCCTTAGTGAGCTTGACAACCATTATTTTCACGCTCTTGGCCCATCCCATACCCCTCTCACTCACACACACACACACACACACACACACACACACACACACACACCCCACACACACCACACACACACGCACGCACACACAGACAGGATATACCACGTGAGTAATACAGGAATATGAATCACACCTACAACGATACAGAGTGTCTGTTATGTAATCACAGGAAAGAAGATGAAACGCATTTGGTGCTATGTTACCTTGTACAATATGGCCGGCCACATCAAAAGAAAGGGAAAACAAACAAAAAACAAAAAAGCAAAGGGTTGGGTACAATTTCAAAACACTTTGACTCCCGCACCCTAATTACCAACTGCAAAAACTCAACCCTTTGGTTCCCTCACCCTTTCCACAGCTTCCTGAGAGTCAAAGGGTTAAGTTTTTGCGGTTGGCGGATAGGGTACGTGAGTCAAAGAGTTAATTCCCCATGCGCTACGCCCAAACCTGCCAGTGGTGATCCGGCAGACGCCCTAAGCTGGCATAAAACCCTACGCGCTGGCAAGGTCTTCAAATGAGGAAGGAGAAGGGGAAGAAGGAGTCAAAGGGTTAAGTTTCCGCTTTGCCAATATGGTCGACAATGCAGGTTGCTGGTGGACAGGGTGCGGGAGTCAAAGGGTTAAGCTTCCAAATCTGAGTCATCACACCACTGATCGTCTTAATCAAAACTGAACAATTAGAGAAAGTGGCCTAATATCCTTCATCAAAGGCAAAAACAAAAGTCACCATCAATCATAAAGTGGACTTTGTTTTCTGAAACAAAGGTAAAAGAAATTTAAAGAAATGAAAATGACAACTGGAAGAACGGTGAAGAGGAAAGTGGCCAACCCAAAAACAAACATGAAAAGAAAAAGTTGACTTAGTGGTAGTGGTAGGCTTTTTTTTTACGTTTATTCTTTTGTGCTGTCTCGTTTTTATGGTCTCATCATGTGTGTGTGTGTGTGTGTGTGTGTGTTGTTTGTGTGTATGTGTTGTTTTGTGTGTGTGTGTGTGTGTAGGCGTGTGTGTGTGTGTGTGTAGGCGTGTGTGTGTGTGGTTTGAGTGTGTGTGTGTTGTGTGTGTGTGTGTGTGTGTATGGTTTGATTGATTGTGTGTGCGTGTTTGTGTGTGTGTGTGTGTGTGTGTGTGTGTGTTGTGTGTGTGATGGTTTGTTGTTGTGTGTGCGTGTTTGTGTGTGTGTGTGTGTGTGTGTGTGTGTTTGTGTGTATGTGTTGTTTGTGTGTGTGTGTGTGTAGGGGTGTGTGTGTGTGGTTGAGTGTGCGTGCGTGTGTGTGTGTGTGTGTGGCGCGCGGTGTGTGTTTGTGTGTATTGTGTGAAGTGTTGTGTGTGTGTGTTTGTGCGGCGCGGTTGTTCATGTTACGTTGTATGATACAGTCATTATTTGTATGTTGTGTTACCATGACATGTTCAACTCTATCTTTTCCTGTAAACTAGTATCCCACCCCTAACCCGTAAAACCACAGAAACACCTATTTGTGCCAATTTGCAAGACAGAACGGTGCCAACGATATGGCCTTGACCTTGACGTTCAGTGTTACCTGTAAAACCTTAAAAACACCTTTTTGTACGAGAGAGAGAGAGAGAGGGAGAGAGACAGGTAGAGAGAGGGAGAGAGACAGGTAGACAGAGAGAGATAGAAACAGACAGCTTGAGGAGAGAGAGACAGACAGCTTGAGGAGAGAGAGACAGACAGAGATAGAGACAGACAGCCAGGCAGCGAGAGAGAGAGAGAGAGAGAGAGAGAGAGAGAGAGAGAAATAGACACTGACAGTGAGAGACGGACAGACAGAATGTAGGATACTTATGAAATGGCTTGACCGTCATTTTTTTTTTTTTTTTTTTTTTTTTACGTTCCGTTTAATCTGAGTCCATACACATTTGTACGAGAGAGAGAGAGAGAGAGAGAGAGAGAGAGAGAGAGAGACAGAGACAGAGACAGACAGACAGACAGACAGACAGAGAGATAGAGTGTGTGTTTAGACAAAGAAAAGAGAAAGAGATACAGAGACAGGAGAGTGCATAAATTCTCATTTTGATCTGTGAGACGATACATATTTGCGTGTGTGTGTGTGTGAGAGAGAGAGGGGGGGGGAGGGAGGGAGATGGGGGGAGTCAGAACTGTTACTGTTATTTTTGTTTAAAGCCCAGTCGACTGCGTAGATAATTAAGTACAGATATCAATGCATTCGTGCACATAATCTAAGATGATGCCCCAGGCGTTGACCACTTTGTCCAATTTATCGCACAGGGGATTTAAAAACATACCTCAATACAAACTGAAACATAAGTAAGGACACTAAAACATATATAAAAACGGGCCTAAATTACCTGACATTTCTTCCGCATGTCTCACTTCCCTAAAACCAAATGCACTTTCTTTCTTTTCTCTTATTGTTGTTTAAAGCCCAGCCGACTGCGCAGAGCCATATCAGGGCTATAACCGCTTCAAAACACAAAACTTCAACAGGAAAAAAAAAAAAAAAAATTAAGTACACATATCAACGCATTCGCGCACATAATCTACGGACATGTCCCCGGCGTAGGACCATTCCATCCAATTTATCGCACAGGGGAGATTTAAAAAACACACCTGAATACAAATATAAGCATACATAAGGACACCAAAACATATAAAAACAGGCATAAATTTCCTAAAATTGCGTCCGCATATCTCACCTCTTTAAAGCCAAAAATGCACTTAATACATGTACCCAATTATCGATCCGAAGAAAAAGTACGTAAGACTTTATCGAACAAATACAGGCGAATGGACCATTAAGGCAGAAAATGACAAGTAGAAATGACAGAAAGCAAAGAAACAAGGCAGAAACAAAGCGACTGACAGAAAAGAGGAAATTTCTAGCACAAAATTTCCAGAAGGTGGGGATACTATTTATACTGAAAGAGCCCCCGGCAACCCAACGGGGGCCAAATGCACTTTATACGTGTACCATATTATCAATCCTAAGAGATAGTACGTAAGACTATCGAACACATACACGTGAATTGACCAGCAAAGGCAGAAAGTGACAGGAAGAATTGACAGAAAGCAAAGGAAGAAGAAAGAAACAATGGGAGTGACAGAAAATAGGGCATTTCCAGCACAGAATTTCCAGAACTGAGAACAGTGTTACTGTAGAAGGCCAGCTCACCATCCTCTGAAATTTAGCGTGCCACGCTTTCTCAACGTCACACGCGCGCGCACACTCAAGCATGTATGGACTGGAGCATATACACACGCACTCATTCACTAATGCACTTACATACATGAACACGTAAGTTCATACGCATGAATACACACACGCACGCATGAACATGGCAAGAAATTCTTGTTAAGAAATGTTCACAGGCATCTGTACGATAAATCAGGTGCAGTGGTCATTTGAGGCAGAACGACGCCTAAAGCTTATTTACTTAATAAATGAAGACTGAGAGAGGGGTGATGGGAGTGAGGAGGGGCAGAAGAGGGAAAGAGGGAGAGAGATGATGAGGGACAGAGGGAGGAAGGTAGAGAGAGGAGAGAGAGTGTGTGTTTGTGCGTGTGTGTGCGCGTGCATGTGTATATATATATATATATATATATAATATATAATATATATATTAATATATATATATATATATATATATATATTATATATATATATATGTATATAATGTATATATAGAGAGAGAGGGAGAGAGAGAGAGAAGAGAGAGTGTGTGTGTGTGTGCGTGTGTGGAATGTGTGTGTACGCATGTTCGTTTTTTTTTTTTTTGTTTTGTTTTTCTTAACGTCTTTTCACAATGAGAGATATTCGACGACTTCGCGCGCGCATGCGTGTGCTTTTGTGTGTGTGTATGTGACAGATAGCGAGAGGGAAGGGAAGAGACAGCGTGTGTGAGTGAGAAAGAAGTATTAAGTGTTTGAGAGAATAAGTGGGTCTCTCTCTCTCTCTCTCTCTCTCTCTTCGTGTGTGTGTGTGTGTGTGTGTGTGGTGAGGTGTGTGTGTGTGTGTGTGTGTGTGTGTGTGTGTGTGTGTGTGTGTGTGTGTGTGTGTGTGTGTGTGTGTGTGTGTGTGTGTGTGTGTGTGTGTGTGTGAGACAGAGAAGAATTTAACTTTCCTGAAGACCATGTCCTCCACTCAGCAACACACAGGAGTGAAATATTCATTTGAAATATCGTTCAACTCAGACAGGGTTGAAACAAAAACATCAAAGAACTGAACCAATTTACGAAACAGAAACAATGGGATATACTACACACGAGAAAGAGAGAGAGAGAGAGAGAGAGAGAGAGAGAGAGAGAGAGAGAAGAGAGAGAGAGACAGGCAGACAGGCAGACAGACAGACAGAAGAGAATGAATGAATACAGAATTGTTATTGTTACTGTTGTTTAAAGCCCAGTCGACCGTGTAGAGCCATTTCAGGACTACAACCGCTTCAAAATATACAAAACTTCAACAGGAAAAAAAAAAAGAAAGAAAGAAAAGAAACTACACAAATCAATGCATTTGCGCACGTAATCTAAGAACTTGCCCCCGGCAATCAATCGCATAGGGGATTTAAAAAGCACCTGAATACAAATCTAAACATACCTAAGCACACCAAAACAAACATAAAAACTGACATAAATTACCTAAAATTGCTTCCGGATATCTCATTTCCCTAAAGCCAAAAATGCACTTAATACACATACCCAATTATCAATCCTAAGTAAAAGTACGTAAGGCTATCGAACACATACAGGCGAATGGACCAGCGAGACAGAAAATGATAGGAAGAAATGACAGAAAGCAAAGGAACAAGGCAGAAACGAAGAGAGTGGCAGAAAAGAGGAAATTTCTAGCACAGAATTTCCAGAACGTGATGATACTATTTCTACCGAAAGACCCCCGGCATCTCCAGGAGGGGGGGGGGGGTATGAATACAGAATGTATTCAGAAACATATGGTCTTCTCATATGGAGGGGTGTAGGCAGTGATAGACACAAACTTGGGTGTACATTAAATCATGCACAAAAATTTGGAGAATGAGTCAGACTGAAGACAAACTTGAGACAAAACACTGCATTATTCATGGTCAATGAAGAGTGAAGATCGACAAAATCAGTTACTTTAATTCACCGACAGACTGATGTCTCTTAAAGGTCTTATATAAGGACAACTTTCTCAGACTATTTTTATGTCTAAGTGACAAAAGTAATGACAGTCAGAACATTAGTGTTTTATTTGTCCTGGTGTGTAAACCATTAGTGTATTATTTGTCCTGGTGTGAAACATTAGTGTATTATTTTGTCCTGGTATAAAACATTAGTGTTCTATTTGTCCTGGTATAAAACATGAGTGTTTTATTTGTCCTGGTATAAAACATGTATTTTATTTGTCCTGGTGTGAAACATTAGTGTATTTTATTTGTCCTGGTATAAAACTTATATTTTATTTGTCCTGGTAAAAACATAGTGTTATTTGTCCTGGTATAAAACATGTTTTATTTGTCCTGGTATAAAACATTAGTATTTTATTTGTCCTGGTATAAAACATTGTTTTATTTGTCCTGGTATAAAACATTAGTATTTTATTTGTCCTGGATATAAAACATCAGTGTTTTATTTGTCCTGGTATAAAACATGAGTGTTTTATTTGTCCTGGTATAAAAACCATGAGTGTTCTATTTGTCCTGGTATAAAACCATGAGTGTTTATTTGTCCTGATATAAACCATGAGTGTTTTATTTGTCCTGGTATAAAACATGAGTGTTTTATTTGTCCTGGTATAAAACATAGTGTTTTATTTGTCCTGGTATAAAACATTAGTGTTCTATTTGTCCTGGTATAAAACATAGTGTTTTATTTGTCCTGGTATAAAACAGTGTTTTATTTGTCCTGGTATAAAACATTAGTTTTATTTGTCCTGGTATAAAACATGTTTTATTTGTCCTGGTATAAACCATGAGTGTTTATTTGTCCTGGTATAAAACATAGTGTTTTATTTGTCCTGGTATAAAACATTAGTGTTTATTTGTCCTGGTATAAAACATGTGTTTTATTTGTCCTGGTATAAAACATTAGTGTTTATTTGTCCTGGTATAAAACATAGTTTTATTTGTCCTGGTATAAAACATGTGTTTTATTTGTCCTGGATATAAAACAGTGTTTTATTTGTCTGGTATAAAACATGTGTTTTATTTGTCCTGGTAATAAAACATGTTTTATTTGTCCTGGTATAAAACATTAGTTTTTATTTGTCCTGGTATAAAACAGTGTTTATTTGTCCTGGTATAAAACATTGTTTTATTTGTCCTGGTATAAAACATGTTTTATTTGTCCTGGTATAAAACAGTGTTTTATTTGTCCTGGTATAAAACATTAGTGTTCTATTTGTCCTGGTATAAAACATAGTTTTATTTGTCCTGGTATAAAACAGTGTTTTATTTGTCCTGGTATAAAACATTAGTTTTATTTGTCCTGGTATAAAACAGTTTTTATTTGTCCTGGTATAAAACAGTGTTTTATTTGTCCTGGTATAAAACATTAGTATTTTATTTGTCCTGGTATAAAACAGTGTTTTATTTGTCCTGGTATAAAACATTGTGTTTTATTTGTCCTGGTATAAAACATAGTGTTTTATTTGTCCTGGTATAAAACAGTGTTTTATTTGTCCTGGTATAAACATTAGTGTTTATTTGTCCTGGTATAAAACAGTTTTTATTTGTCCTGGTATAAAACAGTGTTTTATTTGTCCTGGTATAAAACAGTGTTTTATTTGTCCTGGTATAAAACATGAGTGTTTTATTTGTCCTGGTATAAAACAGTGTTTTATTTGTCCTGGTATAAAACATTAGTGTTTTATTTGTCCTGGTATAAAACAGTGTTTTATTTGTCCTGGTATAAAACATTAGTGTTTTATTTGTCCTGGTATAAAACAGTGTTTTATTTGTCCTGGTATAAAACATTAGTGTTTTATTTGTCCTGGTATAAAACATGTTTATTTTTGTCCTGGTATAAACATTAGTGCTGCTTAATTTGTCCAGTATGTGGATTTATTATTCTTTCTTTAATTACAAAGTTTGGCTAGCTTAACACACATAAATGTCATCTAACTGCATCCTCGCACAATTATATACAAAGTGAATTTCATCATCATTTCAAATCGCAATCCTTACGCAGAAGACATGTCATTACGGCCTGTTTAACTTTGTTTCGTAAGACAGAAAATGAAAAACTGATTTGAAAGTATCAATTTTTTTAAAAGGACGGAGTAAAGAAAAAACGTGGTGGCAAAGTTTAGTGACATAAAAAGAGAAAGATTGTGTGCACATACACGCGGTGTGTGGGTGTGTGTGTGTGTGTGTGTGTGTGTGTGTGTGTGTGTGTGTGTGTGTGTGTGTGTGTGTGTGTGTGTGTGTGTGTGTGTGTGTGGGAGAGAGAGAGAGAGAGACAGACAGACAGACAGACAGAAAGAGACAGAGACAGAGAGAGTGTGTGTTTTTGTGCGTGGTGCGTGTATTTTATTTCTATGCATCAAGGGCTGAAGATGGAGTAAGAGAACTGATGTGATGGGTACAGTAACTTGTTAGAAAGCAAGATGTGGTTGTATGTTAGGTAACCGTGCTTGTATGTTGAGTAACCCATAGACGTGTTTCTATGACGTAACTCGAGGGGACGTTAGTACAGTGCAGTGCAGCCTTTCTTTTTAAGGACTTACAGGAAACATATGTTAATCAAAACCTCAAGTCCTTGCCAGCGCGTGGGTGTGGGGTTAACACCGTGATAATTTTGGATCTTATTCATCGCATAGACGCCTGCGCCGTCAGTACATTTATCCTGAGCGCGGAGATGACCATCTCGAAAAACTGAAACCGAAAACCGAGTGATTCATCTTTTTCCCCAACGATATAGATAGTGACACAGTACGACAGAATATGGTCAGTTTTGCAGAAAATGAAAGGGACCTACAAAACCTTGTGAATACAATAGAAACAGAAAGCAAATATAAAGGGTTGGAGCTAAATAGCAAGAAGACTGAAGTCATGGTAATCAGTAAAAAACATGAAATCCCCTCAAGAAAAATAACAGCAAATGGCACAACTTTGAGACACGTTGATAAGTTTAAATATCTGGAAACGGTTATCTCACCAGACGGCAGATGCACATCAGAAATAGCCAGCAGAATCGGTCAAGTCAAAACAGCATTCTTACCAATAAATGCCTATCAATTAACGTCAGGAAGAAAGTTCTTAAATGTTATATAGAACTGATAATATCATACGGTTGTGAGGAGTGGACAGTCAACACACAATGCCAGAACAAGATTGAGGCAGCCGAAATGTGTTTCTAAGAAGAATGTTGAGAGTTCCATAGGACAGCCAAGAGAACAAACGAGACAGTCTTGATGGAGGTAAACACAAGAAGATCACTGATAAGGAAGATGAGGAAAAGACAGGCAACATTTATAAGCCATTTTATGAGGAAAGGGGAATTGAGCAACTGGTCACAACAGGAAAGCTGGAGGGAAAGAGAACACCAGGTAGACCCAGGGAGAAAATATTGGACGGACTTGCAGGGTGAGTGAGGACAGAGAGGGTTGGAGATGTGCTTGCAGCGACAAGAGACAGATACATATGGAGGACCATGATCGCCAACGCCATGCGGCAGGGCACATGATGATGATGATGATGTTAATGCATCTCTGTGTGCGCGCGCGTTTGCGAGTGCATGAACGTGTACATAAATGTGCGCTGTGTGTGCGACTCTCTCTTGCTCTCTCGTGTATGCAATATGTGTGTACACGTGTGTGTAGCGTGCGAGTGTGTGTATGTGAGTGTGTGTGCGTACGCGCGCGCGCGTGTGTGCGTGTACATGTGAGTGCATTTGTCTCTGTGTTTGTGCCTCTCTCTCTCTCTCTCTCTCTCCTCGTGAGCGCGTACGCGTGTATGTACGCGTGCATGTGTGTGTATGTATGCGAGAGTGAGTGAGTGAGTGTGTGAGTGTGTGTGTGTGTGGTGTGTGTGTGTGTGTGTGTGTGTGTGTGTGTGTGTGTGTGTTGTGTGTATGCGCGCACGCGTGTGAGAGCGTGTATGTGTGAGTATATTGTCTCTGCGTTTGTGCATCTCTCTCTCTCTCTTTCTCTCTCTCTCTAGCATGTGTGTAAGTGTGTGTGTGTGTGCGCGCGTTTGCGTGTGCATGTACGTGTACGTAAATGTGTGCGTGAGTGCGACTCCTCTCTCTCCCTCCCTCTCTCTCTTTCTCCCCCCCCCCTCTCTGTCTCTCTCGTTCTCTCTCACGTGAAGGGGGAGGATAGGGGGATGTTAAACGTTGCCTCCATTGCCTGGAGTTTTGATCGATTGTTCCCAGCAGTACGATGATACATGGCAATATATATTGATCTGTCCTGTACGTGTGTTCGTCAGTGTCGGTGACTGTTGCTGAGTAAGGCTCGTGTGAGTCACTGCTGGCTGCTGAATCACTGGCACCACTCTGTGCGTGTGTCTCTCTCCACTCTCTCTACCTCTCTGTCTTGTACAAATAGGTGTTTGTATGGTCTCACAGATCAAAGGGTGCGTTCAGAAATTGATGATTAAAACATTAGCACCTGTCTGTCTGTCTGTCCGTCTGTCTGTCTCTCTGCACAATCTGTCTTGTACAAATAGGTGTTTGTATGGTCTCATAGATCAAAGGGTGCGTTCAGAAATTGATGATTAAAACATTAGCACCTGTCTGTCTGTCTGTCCGTCTGTCTGTCTGTCTGTCTCTCTGCACAATCTGTCTTGTACAAATAGGTGTTTGTATGGTCTCATAGATCAAAGTGTGCGTTCAGAAATTGATGATTAAAACATTAGCACCTGTCTGTCTGTCTGTCTGTCCGTCTGTCTGTCTGTCTCTCTGCACATCTGTCTTGTACAAATAGGTGTTTGTATGGTCTAATAGAGCAAAATGAGCATTCTGAGACTGATGATTAAGACATTAGCACCTCTCTATCTGTGTCTCTGTCCGTCTGTCTGTCTCTGTCTCTCTCCCACTCTTTTTATATCTGTCTTGTACAAATAGGTGTTTGTGTGGTCTAATAGAGCAAAATGAGCATCCTGAGACTGATGATTAAGACATTAGCACCTCTCTATCTGTGTCTCTGTCCGTCTGTCTGTCTCTGTCTCTCTCCACTCTTTCTATATCTGTCTTGTACAAATAGGTGTTTGTATGGTCTAATAGAGCAAAATGAGCATTCTGAGACGATGATTAAGACATTAGCACCTCTCTATCTGTGTCTCTGTCCGTCTGTCTGTCTCTCTCCACTCTTTCTATATCTGTCTTGTACAAATAGGTGTTTGTATGGTCTAATAGAGCAAAGTCAACGTTCAGAAATTGATGATTAAAACATTAGCACCTGTCTGTCTCTCTCTCTGTCTTTCTCTCTCTCATGCTTTGTGTAAAGCGCTTGACCAACTGAAATATGCAAATTATTATCTTATAATAATCCAATTTCATGCTTCTCTCACACTGTACATGTATATGTTATAGTTCATCTGTTTGTTTGTTTTTAACATGCTTATGTGTGTAGAGCAGAAGGATTAGCTTTAAGACAGGCTCAGTGAGACCTTATGCTACTGTCATTGAGTAATTGTTTTAAAAGTTGGAAATAAACCTCTCTTTCTCTCCTCTCTACCCCTCCTCCTTTCTCTCTATCCTCCTCTCCCTTCTCTCTCCCTATGTGTTTACTGTTCATCTGCTTTTTAATATGCTTATCTGTGTAGAGTAGGAAGGACTAGCTGTAAGACAGGTCCTGTGGGACCTAATGCTATTATCCTCCAGTAATTGTTTTAAGGTTGGAAATTAATCTCTCTCTCTCTCCCCCTCTGTCTCCTCTACCCCTCCCCCTTTCTCTCTCCTATCTTCCCCTCCCTCTTCTCTCTCCCTCTCCGCTTTGTCCCTCCTTGCTCCACTATTTCTCTTTGGTTTTCTCTACTTCCTTCCCCATCCTTCCCCTTTCTTCTCTCCCTCTCGTTTTCTCTTAACCGTCATTCCACTGACAACGTTGTCTTTGTTTTCTTTGTTCTAGAACTGTAGGCAACGAGTACTGATCTCTGTGTGTATGTGTGTGTGTGTATGTGTGTGTGTGTGTGTGTGTGTGTGTGTGTGTGTGTGTGTGTTTGTTGTGTGTGTGTGTGTGTGTGTGTGTGTGTGTGTGTGTTTGTGTGTGTGTGTTTATGTGTGTGTGTATGTATGTGTGCGTTTGTGAGTATGCGTGTGTATGTGTGTGTATGTATGTGTGTGTATGTCTGTATGTGTGTGCTTATGCGTGTGTGTGAGTGTGTGTGTGTGTGTGTGTGTGTGTGTGTGCGTGTGTGAGTGTATGTGTATGCGTGTGTGAGTGTATGTGTATGCGTGCGTGTGTTTGTCTATGTGTTTGTGTGTACGCGCGTGCAGTGCACACATTATGTATATCTTAAGTGCCACGTGACTGTTTCGTGTCCGCAAGCCCGCACGGGCGCGTACGTGCTTGTAAGCGTGTCTGTGCATGTGCGCACCCGCGCGTGACAACATCACCGCCGCCTAATTGCCTCGACCCCTTCCCACACCCCACCCTTCCCCCAACCCCTCCTGAATCCCCCACCCACCTCAGACTTTTGAGGAGAAAGAAGGGAGGACACGCAATGTGTGTTGTATCAGAGGTCAGGGAAGGTCACAGGGGGTTGATTGATGGACTTCACATGATGCCAGACCCTGCAATGTCGGTGATGGCAAGCCGGGTTTCACGTGCAATCTTCTCTTCAAGGTTGACCTGAAGGTGAATTCCGACTCGCGCTTGATATCTACACTGGTTTCATTAAAGTAAGTAAGCGCTGATCTATGGGCCTACACGGTGAAGGTTAATCAAAGGAACAAATGATGTGTATGTGATGGATTGGTTAATTAATATAATGCTTGATGTATATGATCACGACAATATGATTAATACTATTATGCTTGAAGTGGTCACGGCAATGATTAATACTATAATGTTTGATGTGGTCACGACAATATGATTAATACTATAAAGCTTGATGTGTATGGTCACGACAATATGATTAATACTATAATGCTTGATATGTATGGTCACGGCAATGATTAATCAGCTGTATCGTGACCTGTCCTGTCCACAACTGACACGTGCCGGTTGGCTCTTTTGACAGAGCCTTGGACTCAAAGACTGGACATTTCGAGTTCAATCCCAGCCCACAACATTAATAAAAAAAATTATTAAAAAAAAACCTTCCTGTTGGCTGTCTATCTTAATGATGTTTCCATCATTTTGGTGATGTCAGCTAAGTGTTTCATAGGTCCTTCGTCTCCCCTGTGGGGATGTCGGGGGCTCTTTCAGTATGAACAGTATCCCCCCCCCCCCCCCCCACCTTCTGGAAATTCTGTGCTAGAAATTTCCTCTTTTCTTTCACTCTCTTTGTTTCCTTGTTCCTTTGCTTTCTGTCATTTCTACCTATCATTTTCTGCCTTAATGGTCCATTCACCTATCTGTGTTCGATAAAGTCTTACGTACTTCTTCTTAGGATTGATAACTGGGTACATGTATTAAATGCATTTTTTGCTCTGGGGAGGTGAGATATGCGGAAGCAATTTTAGGTAATCTACGTCTGTTTTTATGTATGTTTGGGTGTCCTTAAGTATGCTTATATTTGTATTCAGGTGTGTTTTTTTAAATCTCCCCTGTGTGATAAACTGGACGTAGTGATCAACGCCGGGGGCATGGCCTTAGATTATGTACGCGAATGCATCGATATGTGTACTCAATTTCTTCTTTTTTTTTTTTTCTTTTCCTGTTGAAGTTTTGTATGTTTTGAAGCGGTTACAGTCCTGATATGGCTCTACGCAGTCGGCTGGGCTTTAAACAACAATAACAATAACAAGGCCCTTCCTCACACAAACACCCCTCCCCATAACAAGACCACGCCAGGGTTTTCCGCAGGCTCTGGGAGTATGTTAAATAACTGCTGGTAGATTTGGGTGGAGCGCATATGGAATTGTCCGAGTGTGATGAATCCTTCTTGACCGAACTCCAAACGAGTCACATCGCATTACATTATCATAGGTGATCAGCCCGCCTTTGTTCTGGGAAATGATACAAAGTCTACCTTCCAAGTGCCCACATAGCCAGCCACTGCGTCTTGAGTAAAATATTTCAGTTTGCTCTCCTACTGTTACTGTTATCGTTCAAAGCCCAGCCAACTGCGTTGAGCCATATCAGGGCTATAACCGTTTCAAAACATATACAATATTTCAACAGGTAAAAAAAGAAAAGAAAATTTAAGTACACATATCAATGCATTTGCGCACATAATCCAAGGAGACACCCCCGGCGATGACCACTCTGTCCAATCTATCGCACAGGGGATTAAAAAAAAAACAACACACCTGACTACAAATTGAAACATAAATAAGGACACTAAAACATACATAAAACGGGCCTTAATTAAAACTGCTTCAACATATCTCACTTCCCTTGAGCCAAAAATGCACTTAATACATGTATCCAAGTATCAATCCCAAGAGAAAGTATGTAAGATTTTATCGAACACATACAGGTGAATGGACCAGCAAGGCAGAAAATGATAGGAAGAAATGACAGAAAGCAAAGGATCAAGGAAGAAACAAAGAGAGTGACAGAAAAGAGGAAATTTCTAGCACAGAATTTCCATAAGATGGCAATACTATTTATACTGAAAAAGCTCCTGGCATTCCCGCAGGAGATGTGTGCCCTCAAGTGGCTCCTGGAGCAAACGAAAGAGCCGAGTAAAATAATAACAGGTTACTCTACACTGATTCCCATACCAAACTAATGTGTCTTAAATATTACAGTTTGCCCTCCCATTGGTCTCAATAGTTTTGATTAAAATAATAGTTTATTTTCCAATGGTTCCCATACCAAGCCATCGTATCGTGACACCACTGACAACCTATTTCAGGGGTGGAAATCGTGAAAATAAAAAAGACGAAATCTTGGAGAGTCCGGAGTCATGCCCCAACCCCCGTCCACAATATCTTTTAAAGGAATTACAATCTGTGCAATGGGCTCACTTTCAGGCATCAAACCATCGTGCTCGCTGGTTAATGAATATAATCAAGTGCGTGTGTGTAAACACACACACGCACACACACACAATATATATATGTTGATGAGCATTATTACATAATTACTGATACATATGACTGGTTAATGAATACAGTTAGGGATATATACATAATAATTATCATAATTAGTAGTATGTATGACATTAGTGTAGGCTATATTATATACTGAGGTATATATTATATATACATACATACGTACATACATGTATTACAACACACACACACACACACACACACATATATATATATATATATATATATATATATATATATATATATATATATATATATATACATATGTATAAATGATTATATGTATGTACGCTGACATGTCCTTTCCCAAATGTCAAAACTGGCTTAAAACAGCAGCCCAGTGCTTTACCTGATGGTGGCTGTTGCTTGTTGTCATGGTTAGACACTTTTATAACAACACAGGAAGTGATTGAAACGATGGTGACCATCTCTCTCTCTCTCTGTGTCTCAGTCTCTCTCTCTCTCTCTCTTCACATAACCTTGGTGTTGACGTGTCCCTCCCCACCCCCAACCCTTCGCTTTGTATTCTAACGCTTCTTTGGCTTTTTTCTTCTTTGTATCTATGTGTGCAATTAACTGTGTTTTGTTTCTTAAATTTAATGTAACTACTGTTAATGTTATTATCATCATCATCATTATTGACTGTTAATGATGGTGATTATCATTTAATTAGTATTACCATTATCATCATCGCTGTTGTTGTTGTTGTTGTTGTTCTTGCTGCTGTTATGATTATGTTCGTTTTTAATTGTAGGGGTTGATATGTTGTTGTTTGTTGTTGTTGTTGTTTTCGTGTACCTTACGTTTGTCACTCATGGGTTTATAAAACGCGTGACAGTCTAACATATTTAAATTGATATTGTAGTGTAAGTCTTTTTTTTTTTTCATGATCTTTTTTGACAATGTAATCAGGGAAATAAGTTATCTGTTTTCATCAATGTGTTAGAGTTGACATGTCTCCTCCCCCCCCCCCCCCCCTTGTTCGTTTCCAAAGCTTTCTTTATCTTGTCCTTTTACTCTGGTGCTACATGTGTAAGTTACGCTTGTGTGTGTGTGTGTGTGTGTGTGTGTGTGTGTGTGTGTGTGTGTGTGTGTGTGTGTGTGTGTGTGTGTGTGTGTGTGTGTGTGTGTGTGTGTGTGGTTGGTTGGTTGAATGGTTAGTTGTATGGTTGGTTTACAATCTGCTTTTCTTTGTTTAGCTAAAATTCATGCAGTGATGTGTGTGTGTGTGTGTGTGTGTGCGTGCGTGCGTGCGTGCGTGCGTGCGTGCGTGCGTGCGTGCGTGCGTGCTCATGTTATCTGTGTACAGCAGCAAAGACAAGCTTTAAGACGGTTCCAGTGAGACCTATTTTGAAGTAATAATGTGTCTGAATTCGGGGAAACATTTCTTTCTCTGAGGGAGCATGGTATCAAGGGAGCAAACGTCAGACTCCTATTCGCAAAGACCTAGGTTCAATCCGTAAAGATTGTACGTCAAATCAGTGGCTGGCTCATAGAAACATGAAAATATCAAGCATGCTTGCAACGACTTTCAAAAACAAACCTGTTTGCTCATAATTTCTACTGTTGGAACATAAACTACATTGTCATAACCAGTCGCCATGGTATAGTGGTTAATGCAACGGACTACCGACTGGAAGGTTCATCATCATCATCAAGTGCCCTGCCGCATGGCGTTGGCGATCATGGCCCTCATATGTATCTATCCCTTGTCGCCACAAGCACATCTTCCACCCTCTCTGTCCTCAGCCACCCTGCACGTCCGTCCAGCATTTTCTCCCTGGGTCTGCCTGGTGTTCTCTTTCAATCCAGCTTTTCTGTTGTGACCAGGTGCTCTAATTCCCCTTTCCTCATAAAATGGCTTATAAACATTGCCTTCTTTTCCTTATCTTCCTAATGAATTATCTTCTTGTGTCTGCCTCCATCAAGACTGTCTCGTTTGTTTTCTTTGCTGTCCATGGAACTCTCAACATTCTTCTTAAAAAAAAACACATTCCGGCTGCCTCAATCTTGTTCTGGCTTTGCGTGTTGACTGTCCACGCCTCACAACCGTTTAACAGTATCGGTTCTATATAACATTCAAGAACTCTCTTCCTGATGTTAACTGATAGGCATTTGTTGGTAAGAACGCTTTTCATCCTCTTGAATGCTGTTTTAGCTTGGTCGATTCTGCTGGCTATTTCTGATGCACATCTGCCGTCTGTAAGATGACCGTTCCCAGACATTTTAACTTATCAACCTGTCTCAAAGTTGAGCCCTTTGCTGTTATTTTGCATGAGGGGATTTCTCGTTTTTTACTGATCGTCATGACTTCAGTCTTCTTGCTATTTAGCTCCAGCCATTTATTTTTGCTTTCTATTTCTAATATATTCATAATACTTTGTAGGTCTTTTTAATTTTCTGCATTGTATCATTTTCTATCGCACTGTATCGTACGGCAGTACACGGTACTGCATTACAGAGCACTGTGTTGCATAGCATTATACCGTACTGCACTGTAACACATCACACACTGTATTGTATTGTTCAGTATAGTACTGTGCTGTATTACATCAAAATGCATTGTCAACAAGCTGACAGATTCTTCCCATAACCCTAAGGTCATAGGGGAGTGAGGTGGCAGAGACCTCGACTTTTCTCAGAACCAACATTATGAGGGTGCTGTCTGTCTCTCCCTATATGGTTTACCTTCCCTAATCCATCACAGGGTCAGGTACCCATTGACAGCTGGGTGCACTGAAGACGGCACATGTAAAGGTTTCCTACCATCCACCACACCTGTACTTTATGTTACGGTGTAGGACTACGTTGTTATGTATTCGATCACCAGAAACACAAGAATTCAGGAAAATAACACGCATTAATTATACAAAACAAGACGAGGGCAACTTTTCGGCCACCGAGCCTTTGTCAAGCCGTACACTCAAGACAACAAAGAATCAGTACACAAAACTGTGGGAGGTAAACAATAGCAAGACTTCCCTGACGTCTCCACCACCCCGTGAAAATGACCGACATGAAATCATAACGGATATCATTGTTGTGTTGTGTTGTGCTGTGCTGAGTTGTGTAGTGTTGTGTTGCGTTGTGTAGCGCTGTTGCGTTGTGTTGCGTTGTGTTGCGTTGTGTTGTGTTGTGTTGCGTTGTGTTGTGTTGTGTTGTATTCTGTTGTGTTGTGCTGTGCCGTGTTGTGTGCTGTGTGGTGCGGTGTGCTGTGTGGTGCGGTGTTCTGTGTGGTGCTGAGCTGTTGTGTGCTGTTCTGTGTTGTGCTGAGCTGTTGTGTGCTGTTCTGTGTTGTTCTGTGTTGTGCTGAGCTGTTGTGTGCTGCGCTACTCTGTGTTGTGCTGAGCTGTTGTGTGCTGTGCTGCTCTGTGTTGTGCTGAGCTGTTGTGTGCTGTTGTTGTTGTGTTGTGCTGAGCTGTTGTGTGCTGTGCTGCTCTGTTGTGCTGAGCTGTTGTGTGCTGTGTTGTGCTGAGCTGTTCTGTGTTGTGCTGCTCTGTGTTGTGCTGAGCTGTTGTGTGCTGTGTTGTTCTGTGTTGTGCTAAGCTGTTCTGTGCTGTTGTTCTGTGTTGTGCTGAGCTGTTCTGTGCTGTGTTGTTCTGTGTTGTGCTGAGCTGTTCTGTGCTGTGTTGTTCTGTGTTGTGCTGAGCTGTTCTGTGCTGTGCTGAGCTGTTCTGTGCTGTGCCGTGTTGTGCTATTCTGTGCTGTATTGGGGGTTTGCTGGGGTCTGTTGTGCAGTGTTGGTTTGTGTGCTGTGCTGTGGTCTGTTGTGTTGTGCTGTTGTGCTATGCTGTGTTGTGCAATGCTGTGCTGTTTGTTGTGCTATGCTGTGTTGTTGTACTGTGTTGTGTTGTGTTGTGTTGTGCTGTGTTGTGTTGTGTTGTGTTGGGCTTGCTGTGTGCTGTGATGTTGCGTGTTGTGTTGTGCTATACTGTGCTGTTGTGTTGTGTTGCGTTGTGTTATGGAAGGGTGTGGGGTATATTCTGTGGTATTATACTGTGTCGTGTTGTATCATATTATACAGTATTGCATTCTGACGGATTATTTAAAGAAGAAAAAAGCATTAACGTATTCTTTCCGTGGAGGTCCTCTCCCTCCCTCCTCCTCCTCTCCTTCTCTCTTCCTCTCTGTCGGTCTCATCGCGTCTTGGTCTTGTACATAATATCGAAATGTACTCTCTTCTTCTTCTTCTCTCTCTCTCTCTCTCTCGTTCTCATCACTTCTGTCTTTTGGCTAACATCAAAATGTGCTGTATCTACCTCTCTCTTTCTTGCTGTCTCCCTCCCTCTTCCTCCTCTCTCCTTTTCTGTCTGTCATCTCTCCTCCATATGACTGAATCTCTCTACCTCCCCCTTCTCTCTCTCTCTCTTCCTCTCCCTCTCTAACTCTCTTACTGTCTCCCTCTTATCACTTCTAGATCTTTTGCCTCAGGTTGAAGTGGATTCTTGCTCTCTCTGTTTCTCCCCCTCGCCTCAAGAATTGAACCTACTCTCTCTTGGTCTCTCCTCTCTTGTGACTAAGATCAAAAACGCAGTCTCTCTCTCTCTCTCTCTTTTCTGTCTCTCTCTCTCGCTTGCTCTCATTCCTTCTAAGTTTTGTGGATAAAACAGAAATTTCTCCCTTTCTCTCTCTTCCCTCTCTCTTCCTTTCTCACCCCCCCCCCTCTCTCTCTCTCTCTTTCTCCCTCGCACTCATCGCTTCAACGTCTTAAGGATATGATGAAAACTCTCTCTCTCTCGCTTGCTCTCATTCCTTCTAGGTTTTGTGGATAGAACAAAAATTTCTCCCTTTCTCTCTTCCCTCTGTCTTCCTGTCTCTCCCCCCCCCCCTTCTCTCTCTACTTTCCTCTCATCACTTCAACGTCTTAAGGATATGATTATAACTCTCTCTCTCTCTCGCTCTCTTTCCCTGTCCTTCTCCTCTTTCCTTTGTCTTCTCTACTCTGGGGTAAGATAAAAATGTTCTCTTTTTGTTTTTTCGGTTTAGCCAAGAGCTGGGTGTAAAGAAACATATGTGCAGCTTATTTAGCATTTTGGTCAATAAAATATCCCCTCTGTTTCTGTTTGTCTCCCTCCCTCCCCCTTTCCTTCTCTCACACTCTTATCGCTTCCAGGTCTTCCAGGTTACACACACTCTCTATCACTCTCCCTTCCCCTCTCTATTCCATTTCCCTCCCCCACCCATCTGTTTCTGCTTATGTTCTTTTTCTTCACCTAAAAAGTAGATTTCTCAGCAGAATTTACTGACGGGCAACTCCTCTGCTGCAATGGGATGTTTCACGTGCACAAACCAGTGTACACATTGTAGTCTGCGTCACAGGACCGGGGTTGTTACGAGTCTGTTCCAAAAGACTAGCATCACGAACACTGCCACGTTCTGTCGTAAACGATCAAGCAAAGTCGCTGTTTCACCGACAGATCCGCTTTTCCGAGCATGTTAACCTTTTGACTCTCGCACCCTATCCACCAAATGCAAAAACTTAACCCTTTGATCCCTCACCCTATCCACCAGCTTCCTGCAGGAAGCTGGTGGATAGGGTGAAGGAGTCAAAGAGTTAAGTTTTTGTTTTGCTAGCATGGCTGACAATGCAGAGTGCTGGCAGACTTGGTGCAGGAGTCAAAGGGTTAAGTGTTCGTGCGTGTGGGTACGGGTGGGAATCGGGGTAGAGGTGGTGAAGAGATTATTTGTTTTTCTGTTTTATTTTACGAAGACGGGAAAGGTAAAGCAGCCAGGGAGAGGAGATGAACAACATCATGATGTTATGGGGCTTGCTTCCCAACAACTGGTGAGCTTAAAGTGAAAACATAATACGACTCTCCACCAATCCCACTAAAGGCAACAGAGAGAGACTGTCATCGCTCCAAGACAGGGAAAGATAAGTTGCTTCCCTTGCACAGGTCAAAACGAACAGCCAGGAGGAGACAAACACAGTAATAAAGACCTCGTACTTGACAGAATAAACTGTCTGGTCTAATACAAAAAAACAAAACAAAGATCTTTGAGGAAGAAAGCACAAAAGACAAAGGAGGAAGACAAAGTTTGTTAATGAAACGTTTCTGTTCTTGTTTCGCTTTGTAGCTTAGACCACACAACTCATTCTGTCGTATAAGAATATTTTTGTTTTCGTTTTTGTTATTGTTCTTTTTGTTTTTTTGTTTTTTATCAAGTCTGGCAGTTTCTCCAGCTGGACGCTACGTTTGGGAAGTTGTCTACAGCTTTTTGTGCTAAGCGTTATGCATTTATTCTTTGTTGTCTTTTCTATTCTTTTTCTATTCTTTGTTGTTTCTTTTCTAAGAAAACAAACGAGACAGTCTTGATGGAGGTAGACACACGAAGATCATTCATAAGGAAGATCAGAAAAAGACAAGCAAGATTTATATGACATTTTATGAGGAAAGTGCAATTGGAGCACCTGGTCACAACAGGAAAGCTGGACGGAAACAGAGCACCAGGTAGATTCAGGGAGAAAATATTGGACGGACTTGCAGGGTGGCTGAGGACAGAGAGGGTGGAAGATGTGCCTGCGGCAACAAGGGATAGATACATATGGTGGGCCATGATCGCCATAATATGATGGTGTCTTTTCTATATGGTTGACAAAGGCCAGCTGGCGGAAAATTTGTGCCTGTCCTGATTTGTTATATAAATACGCGTTTTGTGTGTGTGTGTGTGTGTGTGTGTGTGTGTGTGTGTGTGTGTGTGTGTGTGTGTGTGTGTGTGTGTGTGTGTGTGTGTGTGTGTGTGTGTGTGTGTGTGTGTGCTTGTTTTGCTTTTGTTTGTTTTTTGTTTTTCTGATTCATTCTTGTTCCTTCTCATCTTTGCAAGGGACAAAACCTTTCTTTCCCTCTCTCAGCACTATACAATCTATTCACATTTGCCTGAATTGGTAGTCGACCCCTGGCAGTCATTTTCTATTCATTACCAGTCATGCTGTCTGCTAATTACATGAGGAATTCTCATCCATGTTTTTGCTTGTGGAAAGATGATGATGCTCTTTTTTCTGCAGGCCCCGGTTTACACACAGCCTGGTTGGTTCTTTCGATAGACCCGTGGACTCAAGATCTAATGTCTCAAGTTCAATCCCAGACTGCAGCATCATAAGTCTGGCTGGTTTGCTGCCCAGTTTCCATCATTCTGGTGGTGTCAGCTTAGTGTTTCATGGTTTCTCTCTCCCCTTCCCCATTTCAGGTGGTGTCAGCTTAGTGTTTCATGGGTTTCTCTCTCCCCCGTTCCCCATTTCAGGTGGTGTCAGCTTAGTGTTTCATAGGTTTCTCTCTTCCCCTTCCCCATTTCAGGTGGTGTCAGCTTAGTGTTTCATGGGTTTCTCTCCCCCCCCCGTCCCCATTTCAGGTGGTGTCAGCTTAGTGTTTCATGGGTTTCTCTCTCTCCCCCGTCCCCATTTCAGGTGGTGTCAGCTTAGTGTTTCATGGGTTTCTCTCCCCCCCCTCCGTCCCCATTTCAGGTGGTGTCAGCTTAGTGTTTCATGGGTTTCTCTCCCCCCCTCCGTCCCCATTTCAGGTGGTGTCAGCTTGTGTTTCATGGGTTTCTCTCTCTCTCCCCTTCCCCGTTTCAGGTGGAGTCAGCTTAGTGTTTCAAAGGTTTCTCTCTCTCCCCCACTTCCCCATTTCAGGTGGTGTCAGCTTAGTGTTTCAAGGTTTCTCTCTCCCCCCCCCCCCCGTCCCCATTTCAGGTGGTGTCAGCTTAGTGTTTCAAGGTTTCTCTCTCTCCCCCCGTCCCCATTTCAGGTGGTGTCAGCTTAGTGTTTCATAGGTTTCTCTCTCCCCCCTTCCCCATTTCAGTGTTTGTCAGCTTAGTGTTTCATGGGGTTTTCTCTCTCCCCCCCCCTCGTCCCCATTTGGTGTGTCAGCTTAGTGTTTCATGGGTTTCTCTCTCCCCCCCCTTCCCCATTTCAGGTGGTGTCAGCTTAGTGTTTCATGGGTTTCTCTCTCTCTCCCCCTTCCCCGTTTCAGGTGGAGTCAGCTTAGTGTTTCAAAGGTTTCTCTCTCTCCCCCACTTCCCCATTTCAGGTGGTGTCAGCTTGGTGTTTCATGGGTTTCTCTCTCCCCCGTCCCCATTTCAGGTGGTGTCAGCTTGGTGTTTCATAGGTTTCTCTCCCCCCACCCCCTTTCCCCATTTCAAGATCTTGTCAATGCATAAAATAAGACTGCTACTTAACTGCTGGCCGATTTGGGTGGAGCATATACTGAATCATCTGAATGCGATGAATTCCTGTTGAACAAACTCCAAACATCGAACTCCTGCTTGGATTTTTGTTTCGTTTTGTTTTCGGCGTATGATTTTTTTCTCGGATTAGTATGTGCACGTTGTTTTGCCCAGACTATGCAGGCGGTATGTTGTTGCACAGTCTGCACACTCCATCCTTAGAGGCGTGCACGCTGGGGTGTTGTCATGTTTCCAAAAGCCACTGACATGGCTTGAAGAATCTTTAACGTGCGTATTTGATGTTCTGTGTGCGTGCATACACTACAAGGGTTTTAGCACTGACAAGATCTGCAGCGCATACAAGCTGATCTCAGAAACAGGGAGGAAATCTTCACTTTCATGTTCCCTGATACCTTACTGCTCCAGGCAGCAAGCGTCCTTGATACACAAACTTATAATAAAAGACTGTCAATCTAGAATATGAGACCAATATGTTGTGTGGCATTTCTCTCCTCCCTCATAGTTGCGTGTAGGTGTAGTTGCGGGGTATGAGGGTAAACTTGGGCATTCCTTTTTGGGGGAGTGTTCCGAGCTTACGGTTTTGTGCTTTGTGGTTAGCTGAATGGGTAGCGCAAACTATGTTGGAATTTGAGAAATTCTACAACATGGGAGATAATTCCTACGTGACTCTCAAGAGTTATAATCCTTGATTAACACAAATTTACGCTAACTCTTCGAAAACAAAATATACACAAAACGTACATATTTGTTCAAAAGCATTATCAGTCCACCATCTGTTCTCTGAATGTCCTATCTTACTTATGACATACTGAAATTACAATCGATTTTTCGTATACCGGTACTAGAGACATCCTTTACAACAAGAATATATTATTCCAGAATTCCAGCTAATTCTCAGATCCCTGTTGGCAGATTGATACGAAATGTTTATTGTTGTATGCTATTATCTGACACTGTTATTTCATTGTTCTAAATCAGTATACGTAAATTTTCCCCTTCTTCCCTTCCCGTATGAGTGTGTGTGTGTATGTGTATGTGCGTGCGTGCGATGTGCGTGTGTGTGTGTGTGTGTGTGTGTGTGTGTGAGAGAGAGAGAGAGAGTGTGTGTGTGTGCGATGTGCAAGTGAATGTGTATGCGTGTGTGCGGTGTGTGTGTGTGCGCGCGCTAGCGTGTGTGCGTGTGCGTACACGTGCGCGCGTGTGTGTGACAGTGTGTGTGTCTGTGTGTGTGTGTGAGAGAGAGAGAGAGAGCGTGTGTGTATGTGCGTGTGTGTGTACGAGTGTGCGTATGTGTGTGTATATGTATGAGCGTGTGTGAGGGCGTGTGTGAGGGCGTGTGTGAGTGTGTGTGTGTGAGTGAGTGAGTGAGAGTGTGTGTGTGTGTGTGTATATATGTGTTTGTGTGTGTGTGTGTTTGTGTGCGTGTGTGTGTGTGTATGTGTGTGTGTGTGTGTGTGTGTGTGTGTGTGTGTGTGTGTGTGTGTGTATAACCCCTATGTACATGCGTGAGTGCGCGCGCGCGCGTGTGTGTGTGTGTGTATGTCATCTGTATGTGAGAATGTGTTTCTGCGTGTGTAAGCTTGTGTGTATATGTGTGTAGGCCCTATGTACGTGAGTGCGTGTGTGTTTGTGAGAGCGCTGAACGTGTGTTGTGTGTGTGTGTGTGTGTGTGTGTGTGTGTGTGTGTGTGTGTGTGTGTGTGTGTGTGTGTGTGTGAGTGTGTGTGTGATGTGTGAGACTGTGTTTCTAATAATTTGGTGCCGTGGTGTGGTGTTGTGCATTGTGGTGTGATGTGGAGTGGTGTGGATGAGTTGGTGTGTTGTGTTGTGCATTGGGGTGTGGTGTGGAGTGTTGTGGTATGAGTTGGTGTGGTGTGGTGTGGTGTTATGTGGCGTGGTGGGGTATGGTATGTGGTTTGATGTGATCCAGTGTAATGTTATGTGGTGTAGTGATGTGTGGTGTCATGGGACGTGGTATTATTGGTGTAGTCAGGGTATGGTGTGTATGGTAGTATGTGTAGATGTTGTGTGGTGTTGTGTGATGTGTGGTAATGTGTGGTGTTATGTGGTGAGGTATTGTGTGGTGTCATGGGATAACGGTGTGTTGTGGTGTGATATGGTGTGGTGTTATATGGATGGTGTGGTGCGGTATGAAGTGGTGTGGTGTTAAGGTATATCATGCAATGTGGTGTACTGCGATATAGGGCGTGGTATGTGGTGGTGTGGTGTGGTGTAGTGTGGTATAATATGATGTGGTGCAATCTGATCATGGTGTCGTGGTGGGGGGTGTGGTGTGGTGTAATGTGATATGGTGTGGGTAGGTATAGTGTGGTGTGGTATGGTATGGTGTGGTGTGGTGCGATGTGGTATGGTGTAGTGTAATGTGGTGTGGTGTGGGTAGGTATAGTGTGGTGTGGTATGGTATGGTGTGGTGTGGTGTGGTGTGGTGCGATGTGGAGGTCACATTAAGTCACAGTTCCAAACAGTATGGTGAGGCAGGCAGAAGAGACAATGTCTACGATGCAAATGGCCAGCCATAACAATAAATTATGAACACAAAGCGAACTACATATCATCGCGATAAATTATGTAAAAGACACACAGTCCATATGATGGCAATAAATTATGAGCAGGAGGGTACAACAGGCCAGCTATGCTACTGGGCATATCGGATGACCCAAAACTTGAGACAATGCGCTGCTCCCTCCACGGCAGACCAGCAACCCCCCATCCCCACCCTACCAAAACAGTTCATCACGAACACGCTGACAAACGCGCAAACAAGGCAGGTCCACCGATCATCCAACGCCGGCATTTTTCAGCCTTGCATCTCATCTCAACCAAGACGGGATGTTTCTTGTTCAAAAACTACCCCCAATCTTATCACGATTCTTTGTCGATGGTCGGCACTCATCTACATAATTATTGATAATCACAGGCGATGCTGAAAAACCTGTCGCCTGTTGTCTCGGGGCTTTCGGTTACCCAACACACACCCAGGCGTTGACAGGAATTTCTCCTGACAAAACAGCATCCTCGTCAAGCCTCGCCGAGGGTCTATCACGAGGTGTCTTCATACATGCGATGCCATCGTCTCTGAGAACGGATAAGGGGGGGAAGCGACAAGATTCTGGTCAAGTCAATACCAGCCAGGCTGCACGAGCCGACAAGCTCCAACGCAAGCGCTGCCATCGATTTGACAAAAATAAAAAAAAATAAAAAAAGAAAGGACGGGGTAGACGAACACTCGGCCAGAAAACACACAGACACAAGCAGACGCTACAAGTACCCGGCAGTGTTTAGAATCCGAAAAAAAGCGTGGACTTACCCAGAAAGGCTGGCACTAGCAGGACACACAGGATCTTCATGTTGAAGCTGTGAGTGAGGCAGATGTCGACGGAGGTCGAGGTTGACGCTGACTGTATCGCTGCTTTCTCTCGCTTGTCCAATTCTCACCGAATGACGAGTACAAGACAGCAGCGCACTTCTTCCACAGAGATGCGTCTGCGCGCGCACCCTGCCGCCGCGTGACTCATCACCGTCGGCGTCGGCGTCCGCGACTGAAAAAGAGTCCGCGGTTGTTACTAGAGGTGGCTGGTTTCGTAGAGTTGGGGAAGGTAAAGCGAGAAGATGAGGTGTGTGTTTTGTGGTTTCCTCCAGTCTTTGACCGGATTATGAGGGATGGGGTTGTGGAAGGAACTGGAAGCCGGTGAATTAGTTCTGTACTTCCCGCACATGTATAATGTGCATGCACACACACACACTCACTCAGACACACACGCACACATCCGGATCAACCAGCAGCTTCTCAGGAACTGCATGCCGGCTGCTATGCGTACACGAGGCAACCTTTCTTCCCATGGTAAATATGACCCAGGAACATTTTTTTTTGGCATACGCTGAATATGCTGTGGTGCTAATATAACCTGATATAACCTGTAAGGGATTGATCGACTGATTTGTGAAAGAAATGCTGCTGTGTAGCAATGAGTGTTATGTGTGTGTTTCCGCGCGCTTGTATGTGGTACTTGTATGTGTATATGTGGTGTGTGTGTGTGTGTGTGTGCTTGTGTATACATGTGTGCGTGTGTGTTTGTGTATACGGTGTGTGCATGCGTGCGTGTGTGTGGTGTGTGTATGTGTGTGCGTGTGTGTGTGTGCGAGTGGTGTTTGTGTATGTGTGTGTCTGCGTGTGTGTGTGTTTTATCTCTCTTTCTCTCTCTCTCTCTCTGATATCTGTGTGTGTGTGTGTGCGCGCGCGCGTCTGTGTATGCATGCGTGTGTTTGTGTGTGTGTTTGTATGTGTGTGTGATATCTGTGTGTGTGATGTCTGTGTATGTGTGATATACTCTGTGTGTGTGATATCTGTGTGTGTGTGTGATATCTGTGTGTGTGTGATATCTGTGTGTGTGTGATATCTGTGTGTGTGTGATATCTGTGTGTGTGTGATATCTGTGTGTGTGATGTCTGTGTGTGTGTGATATACTCTGTGTGCGTGTGATATCTGTGTGTGTGTGTGATGTCTGTGTGTGTGTGATATCTGTGTGTGTGTGATATCTGTGTGTGTGATGTCTGTGTGTGTGTGATATACTCTGTGTGTGTGTGATGTCTGTGTGTGTGTGTGATATCTGTGTGTGTGTGTGATATCTGTGTGTGTGTGATATCTGTGTGTGTGATGTCTGTGTGTGTGTGATATACTCTGTGTGCGTGTGATATCTGTGTGTGTGTGTGTGATATTTGTGTGTGTGTGATATCTGTGTGTGTGATATCTGTGTGTGCGTGTGATATCTGTGTGTGTGTGATATCTGTGTGTGTGTGTGATATCTGTGTGTGTGTGATATCTGTGTGTGCGTGTGATATCTGTGTGTGTGATATCTGTGTGTGTGATATATGTGTGTGTGAGTGTGTTGTGTGCGTGTATGTATGTGTGTGTGTGTGTGTGTGTGTGTGTGTGTGTGTGTGTGTGGTGTGTGTGTGTGTGTGTGTGTGTGTGTAAGTCAAGGAATGGTTGTAATAAGTTGACATAATTGTTAATGGGTTCAACAATTATTGATTTCATTTTATCATCATCATCATCATCGTCGTCTTGTCGTCGTCATCATCATCGACAGCTTTATCATCAGCAATTTAAATGTATAAGAGGGTGCGTGTGCGTGGTGTGTGTTGTGTGTGTTTGTGTGTATGTATGTGTGTGCGCGCACGCGCGCGCGGGCGTGTGTGTGATATGTGTGTGTGTGTGTGTGTGTGTGTAAGTCAAAGAATGGTTATAATAAGTTGACGTAATTGTTAATGGGTTGAACAATTATTGAGTTCATTTTATCATCATCATCATCGTCGTTGTCGTCGTCGTCATCATCGTCAGCATTATCATCAGCAATTCAAATGTATAAGAGTGTGCGTGCGTATGTGTATGTGTGTGCGTTTGTCTCTGTATGTTTGTGTGTATGTGTGTGTGTGTGTGTGTGTGCGCGCGCGCACCTATACGTATGTTTGTATGTGTGTGTGTGTGTGCGTGGCGCGCGCGCGCGCGCGCGCGTGTGTGTGTGTGTGTGTGACAAAAGTGTGTCGACCATGGATTTCTCAGCTGGTACAAAATTGGAAATTTTGTTTGTTTGAATATTTGTTTGTTTGTTTGTTTTTGTTTAACTACTTGTTTGTTTCAAGAATCACCAAAAAATCGCAAGACAGAATAATGCGTTTGCATGACACCAACAGCTCTGTAGCCAGCACCACAACACCATTATCTCCAATAACATGGGTATAAGTTCTAATTGTCTTGAGTTCAATCCCAGCCTGCTACATTAAAAACTGGCCTGTTCACTGCCTGTCTTAATGTTTCCATCACTCTGGTGGTGTCAGCTTACTGTTTCATAGGTCCACTGGCCTGTTCACTGCCTGTCTTAATGTTTCCATCATTCTGGTGGTGTCAGCTTACTGTTTCATAGGTCCACTGGCCTGTTCACTGCCTGTCTTAATGTTTCTATCACTCTGGTGGTGTCAGCTTACTGTTTCATAGGTCCACTGGCCTGTTCACTGCCTGTCTTAATGTTTCCATCATTCTGGTGGTGTCAGCTTACTGTTTCATAGGTCCACTGGCCTGTTCACTGCCTGTCTTAATGTTTCCATCATTCTGGTGGTGTCAGCTTACTGTTTCATAGGTCCACTGGCCTGTTCACTGCCCGTCTTAATGTTTCCATCATTCTGGTGGTGTCAGCTTACTGTTTCATAGGTCCACTGGCCTGTTCACTGCCTGTCTTAATGTTTCCATCATTCTGGTGTGTCAGCTTACTGTTTCGTAGGTCCACTGGCCTGTTCACTGCCTGTCTTAATGTTTCCATCATTCTGGTGGTGTCAGCTTACTGTTTCGTAGGTCCACTGGCCTGTTCACTGCCTGTCTTAATGTTTCCATCATTCTGGTGGTGTCAGCTTACTGTTTCATAGGTCCACTGGCCTGTTCACTGCCTGTCTTAATGTTTCCATCATTCTGGTGGTGTCAGCTTACTGTTTCATAGGTCCACTGGCCTGTTCGCTGCCTGTCTTAATGTTTCCATCATTCTGGTGGTGTCAGCTTACTGTTTCATAGGTCCACTGGCCTGTTCACTGCCTGTCTTAATGTTTCCATCATTCTGGTGGTGTCAGCTTACTGTTTCATAGGTCCACTGGCCGGTTCACTGCCTGTCTTAATGTTTCCATTATTCTGGTGGTGTCAGCTTACTGTTTCATAGGTCCACTGGCCGGTTCACTGCCTGTCTTAATGTTTCCATCATTCTGGTGGTGTCAGCTTACTGTTTCATAGGTCCACTGGCCGGTTCACTGCCTGTCTTAATGTTTCCATCATTCTGGTGGTGTCAGCTTACTGTTTCATAGGTCCACTGGCCTGTTCACTGCCTGTCTTAATGTTTCCATCATTCTGGTGGTGTCAGCTTACTGTTTCATAGGTCCACTGGCCTGTTCACTGCCTGTCTTAATGTTTCCATCATTCTGGTGGTGTCAGCTTACTGTTTCATAGGTCCACTGGCCTGTTCACTGCCTGTCTTAATGTTTCCATCATTCTGGTGGTGTCAGCTTACTGTTTCGTAGGTCCACTGGCCTGTTCACTGCCTGTCTTAATGTTTCCATTATTCTGGTGGTGTCAGCTTACTGTTTCGTAGGTCCACTGGCCTGTTCACTGCCTGTCTTAATGTTTCCATCATTCTGGTGGTGTCAGCTTACTGTTTCATAGGTCCACTGGCCTGTTCACTGCCTGTCTTAATGTTTCCATTATTCTGGTGGTGTCAGCTTACTGTTTCATAGGTCCACTGGCCTGTTCACTGCCTGTTTTAATGTTTCCATCATTCTGGTGGTGTCAGCTTACTGTTTCATAGGTCCACTGGCCTGTTCACTGCCTGTCTTAATGTTTCCATCATTCTGGTGGTATCAGCTTACTGTTTCATAGGTCCACTGGCCGGTTCACTGCCTGTCTTAATGTTTCCATCATTCTGGTGGTGTCAGCTTACTGTTTCATAGGTCCACTGGCCTGTTCACTGCCTGTCTTAATGTTTCCATCATTCTGGTGGTGTCAGCTTACTGTTTCATAGGTTCACTGGCCTGTTCACTGCCTGTCTTAATGTTTCCATCATTCTGGTGGTGTCAGCTTACTGTTTCATAGGTCCACTGGCCGGTTCACTGCCTGTCTTAATGTTTCCATCATTCTGGTGGTGTCAGCTTACTGTTTCATAGGTCCACTGGCCGGTTCACTGCCTGTCTTAATGTTTCCATCATTCTGGTGGTGTCAGCTTACTGTTTCGTAGGTCCACTGGCCTGTTCACTGCCTGTCTTAATGTTTCCATCATTCTGGTGGTGTCAGCTTACTGTTTCATAGGTCCACTGGCCTGTTCACTGCCTGTCTTAATGTTTCCATCATTCTGGTGGTGTCAGCTTACTGTTTCATAGGTCTCCTCTCCCCCACCCTCCTCCCCTGGCCTAATTTCAAGAACTTGGCAGTGCTTAGGGTTCTGTACATGGCTTAGGGAGTCCGCCAGATAATTGCTGGTAGATTTGGGTGGAGCGTATATGGAATTGTCCGAGTGCGATGAATCCCTCTTAAACAAACTCCAAACTCCTGCCGCGCAGTCTGCATACTCTTCGGCCCTTTTTTTCGGAAGGTACAGATTACTCTTCATTAATGTTCTTTTTGTGTTGGCTTCTTTCTAGACTGTCACCAAGATACCAGTATAAAACATAGACTTGGTAAAACATGGTCTAGGTAGGGCCTCAGGATCTGGCCAGCTCATGGGTTTATGTGCTGACTTAAGGCTTGTGCCATGATCACCATACACATGACACCTGTGACGTTAGTGCATATGGAATTCGTTCCGAGCGCGGATACGTCGTCTTTAGAAACTGAAACAGAAACTGAAACAAGATGTCTCGTTTGTTTTCTTTTCTGTCTTGAAAAAAGCAAGATAAATGGAGAAATTTAGGAAAAGACAAGCGACATTAATTGGACATTTTATGAGACAAGAGAAATTTGAGCACCCAGTCACAACAGCAAAGGTAGAGGGAAAGAGAACACCAGGTAGACCTAGGGAGAACAATATTAAACAGTTTTGCAGAGTGGATGTGGACGGAAAGTGTAAGGAGATGTACTTGCAGCGACAAAAGATAGATTCGCATGGAGAGCTATGTATCGCCGACGCCATGCGGCATGGCACATATTGATGATGATGATGATGATGATGATGATGGTGGTGGTGGTGGTGATGGTGATATGATGATGATGATGATGATGATGATGATGATGATGATATAAGCATACCTAAGGACACCAAAACAGATAAAAACAGGCATAAATTACATAAAATTGCTTCCACATATCTCACCTCCCTGGAGCCAAAAATGCACGTAATACATGTACCCAGTTATAAGTCCAAAGGAAAAGTACGTAAGACTTTATCGAACACATACAGGTGAATGGACCATTAAGTCAGAAAATGACAGGAAGAAATGACAGAAAGCAGAGGAACAAGGCAGAAACAAAGAGAGTTATAGAAAAGAGGAAATTTCTAGCACAGAATTTCCAGAAGGTGGGGATACTATTTATACTGAAAGAGCCCCCGGCTCCCCATGGGGACATAAAGATCCTGTGAGCCATATCAATGTTCAATTCTTATGAGGGTTAGAGCTTAGTGTTTGGGGTTTATTCCAAAATGGGTCAGTGTCAGCGTTAGAGTTATTTTTCTCCCTCATCCCCTGCGCCTGTGCGTAGAGTTTTGCGCAGGCTGAAGGAGTGTGCTAGATATTTGCTGGTAGATTTGGATGGAGCGCATACGGAACTGCCCTGGTGCGATGTATCCCTCTTGATCAAACGGGAAATACACCTTAAAGGATAAAACAAACATGTGTAATGCAGTCAAGCCGACAAAACTATGCATTGTTCATATCTGTATGTACTGAGATCTACAATCACAGCTTATGCAATTGTAGGTAATTATTTTAATGTCACATTCATTATCCACACACACACACACGCATACACACACACATGCACACACACACACACACACACACATACACACACACACACACACACACACACACACACACATACACACACACACACATACACACACACACACACACACACGCACACACACACACACACACACACTATGGAAATACACACATTCTCACACACACACACACTATGGAAACACACGTACACACACACACACTATGGAAACACACATACACACACACACACACACACACACACTATGGAAACACACATACACACACACACACACACATACTCACACATACTCTCACACACTATGGGAACACTCACACACACACACACACACAACACACACACACACACACACACACACACACACACACACATACATACTCACACATACTCACACACTCTATGGAAATACACACACATTCTCTCTCTCTCTCACACACACACATACACACACAGACACACACACAGAACACACACATACACACACAGACACATACACACAGACACACACACACACACACACACACACACACACACACACACACACACACAATCTCTCTCTCTCTTAGAGACAACAGAATTTTTCAGCATAAAATGCAGGGTCTTCTCCCCTGGGGAAAAACATATCGCCGTTGGACGTTGTCTACCCATCCAGCCACCACCACCAGTTTTTTTTGTTTTTTTTCCTTCTTCTTTACATGAAGTGCATGCTGAGAGTTTTCTTGTTTCAGCCATATAGGCGTTACTTAATTTTATGACCATTGTTTTGTGAAATTATAATAGATATATGTGTAAATTATAAGATTGTGCCTATAAAAATTTCACAAAACAATGGTCATAAAATTACATGAAGTGTGTCTTTGTTAACTCACATCCTACTAACGTGCGGATATCCGGACGTATTCGGTGATACGCTTCCGTACTAAGGGCCGCATATCCGGATCGTGTATTCAAAAATTTCAGCTGGTGACATAGTGCTGTGTAGTGGAAATTGAAGTGGGTCATGCTAAAGCCTCATTACAATACAATACAATACAATACAATACAATACAATACAATACAATACAATACTTTATTTTGTATAGCGCAAAATCTTGATAAAATCAAATCTAAGCGCTAAAACAGACACACACGCACGCACGCACACACACACACACACACACACACACACACACACACACACACACACACACACACGCACACGCACACGGCTAAAATGGGGAGAAAGAATAAAAGCAATGGAAAATTATAGAGAGCATATTATATACAATTATATATTACAATGTGATTCCCCTCCGAGTGGAGACAGGCTGCAGAGGGGATTGAGTGAGGTCAGGATTTTATGCAGAGGAGAAAAGGTGAGTTTTGAGAGCGGACTTGAAGGAGACAAAAGTAGGTTGCTGACGGACAGAGAGAGGAAGTTTGTTCCAGGAAAGTGGACCAGAAACAGAGAAGGCTCGTGGACCATAGGTATTGAGCTTAGTGCGTGGAAAGCGAAAAGTCAGAGGATCGGAGGCAGAGCGGAGGGTACGTGAGGGAACATAGATCTCAAGTAGGCTTGACAGGTAATCGGGGGCTGCGTTATTGAGGCTTTTGTAGCACATGGTGTCTAGTTTGTACTGTATGCGCTTTGATACAGGGAGCCAATGAAGTTGTGCCAGGAGAGGAGATATGTGGTCAGCTTTTTTCTTTTTTAGTATAAGGCGTGCAGCATTGTTTTGAATGCGCTGCAGGATGTGAATGGTGGAGGCAGGAAGACCAGACAGGAGTGAATTGCAATAGTCAATGCGAGACATTATGAAGGAGAGAACGAGTTTTGCAGTTGTTTTGACAGAGAGATACTTCCTGATCAGGCTTATACGATGGAGGTGATAGTAGCAAGATCTGGTAGTTTGAGAAACAAAGTTGTTCATGGAGAGGGTAGAGTCAATGCAGACACCAAGGTTTTTAGCTGAATCAGAAATTGGGACTGATGTGTTACATAATGGGAGAGAAAGAGGAGGCAGCTGAGAAAGTTTCTGACGGGTGCCAATGAGGATAGCTTCTGTCTTGTCGTCATTAAGCTGAAGTTTGTTGAACGTCATCCAGTTCTTAATGTCCGAGTAACACTCAGTGGTGCGAGTCAAGAGGTGCTGTATATTGTCTGGTGTGTCACTGTCTAGAAGTTGGGTGTCATCAGCATAGAAGTGGTGTTTTATAGAGTGGGAGTTGATGATGGTAGACAGGGGGGAGGTGTAAAGAGTGAAAAGAACAGGGCCAAGGACAGATCCTTGTGGAACACCACAGGTCAGGTATGCAGATTGAGAGTAAGTGCCATTAATGAGAACAGTTTGTTTTCTGTTTGATAGATATGAAGTGAACCAGGAGAGAGCAATGTCAGAGATGCCAAAAGTATGATGAAGTCTAGAAAGGAGAATACCATGATCAATGGTATCAAAGGCTGCAGACAGATCAAGGAGTGTGAGGAGAGAGGCTTTGCCAGTATCAGTTGCAAGGAGGAGATTGTTGAGAATGTGTAGCAGGGCAGTTTCAGTGCTATGGCACTGGCGGTAGGCTGACTGGAAAGGATTGAGGAGATTGTTGGCAGACAGGTGAGAGTTCAGCTGGTTGAGGACAACTTTTTCAAGGAGTTTTGACAAGAAAGAGAGATTAGAGATAGGCCGGTAATTTTTCAGTTCATTTGGGTCTAAATTGTATTTTCTTGAGGAGAGGGTGAACAATAGCAGACTTGAAAAAATCTGGGACAGTTCCAGTTTGAAGAGAAGTGTTGATGATGTCAGTGATGAATGGGAGGAGAGTAGGGAGACAGTCAGAGTAGAGAGAACCTGGAAGAGGATCCAGTTCGCAGGTTTTGAACGACATGGATCTGATTGTGTTGAGAATTTCTTCTTGTGAGACTGGGGTAAAAGTAGTAAGAGGTGTGCCAGAGAAGGAAGGGTCAGGTGGGCATGGTTGACAGGGTGTCCTGTCAAGCCTGTCACGAAGAGTTTGTATTTTGGTGGTGAAATACTTGGAGAATACAGATGGGAGTTCTTCATTTGTGTGTTTTGGTGGGAGAGGTAAATCTTTTCGTGTGCCAAGGAGATGATTCATGGTTGTAAAGAGTTCTCTTGAAGAATAGGCATTCAGGATTTTGGTTTGGAAATAGCTTGTTTTTGCACATGCAGTGAGGGTGGATACTTTTGTTTTAGAGGCTTGGAAAAGTTGCCTATATACAGTGAGTTTGGATTTGCGCCAGCGGCGCTCTCTCTGCGGCGGGCACGTTTTGCACAGGCAATCTCATGAGTGAGCCAGGGGGTAGGGGGGCGGTCAGGTAAAAGACGGGTTGTGGCTGGAGCATGAGTGTCCAGAAGATGGTGGAGAGTAGTATAGAATTCATCGGCAAGGTTATGTGACTTTTCAGAAAGGAGGTGGGAGGCATCAGATGAAAATGTGGAGAGGTCAATAGATTTGAGATTGCGTCGAGTCCTTGTGCGCGTGGTACGGGAAGGAGGAGAAATGTCAAGAGAACAGAGAATTGCAGAGTGGTCAGATGGAAGGGCTGAAGTTAGACGGGTAGAAAGAACTAGGCAGTTGTCAGTAGCTGAATTGTCGTGATCACGAGAAATGACCCAGTCAAGAATGTGACCTTTTTTATGGGTTGGCTCAGAAATATGTTGTGTCATATTGTGATTGGACAGAGAATTGATGATATGTCTTGTGTCATAACGGTGAGTGTTGTCGTAGTGGACATTGATGTCACCTAGAATGATGAGATTTCCAGGTAAGAGGCAGTAGTAATCAAAAAGTTGGTCAAAGTCAGAGAGAAACATGGATGTGGTGAGCTTGTTGGCAGAGCTAGGTGGAGGTCGATAGACACAGGAGAATGTGATGGGGTGAGGGGTGGATTGGAAGGATATTTCAACGTGCTCGAAAGAAGGATGGGAGAAAGGCAGAGACTGCGAGAAAGATAGGCGGGAATGGAGTGAGTCGTTGTAGAGGATGGCGATACCACCACCTCGGGATGAGCGATGGAAAGAAGCAAGCCTGTAACCACTCGGAGTGGGACTCGCATGTATAGGTTCATGACCAAGGGGGTTAAGTCATGTTTCTGTGATAAAAACAATGTCAACATGCTCATCTGCAATAAAGTCAGCAATGACATCGGCTTTGCCATCTGCACATGTTGACTGAGCGTTAAAAAGGCATAGTTTTAATCTACCAGTCACATGGCGGCGGCCGAGTTAGAGGTGAAGGCAGCACCGATGGGACAGAGGACGAAGACGACACCAGCGGGGCACAAGACGAAGGCAGCAACGACGGGACAGAAGACGAAGGCGGCACACGCAGGACAGAAGACGAAGGCGGCACCAGCGGGACGGAAGACAAAGGCGGTACCAGCGGGACAGAAGACGAGGGCAGCGCCGGCGGGACCAAAGACGAAGGCGACACTGGCGGGACAGAAGACGGAGGCGGCACCGGCGGGACAGAAGGCGAAGGCGGCACCATCAGGACAGAAGGTGCAGGCGGCGCCACCAGGACAGAAGGCGAGGGCGAAGACGGCAGAGGAGGAGACGAAGCCCGCAGCAGCAAGGCCGAGGGGAGGGGCAGTGGTACAGCAGGAGGCAGGTTGTGCCAAAGACGGTGGAGACAGAGTAACATCTGACCAAGTTGCACGTGGCGAGTGACCTATGACCGGTCAGCCACTGAGCTATGTCTGTGCTGACCCCGTTCCTGTTTACCACGTGAGAACAATGGTGTCTCACCTGCGAACGAGTTGCGCTCACAGCGGTTGAACAAGACGTGTTTGCACTTTATGTCAGCAAAAAATGTCATTCTTACCAAGGGGTCTGACTCTGAAGATGCAGAACAGTATGAAGAAAGTGGTTTTAGCCAACTCTATTCAAGCACTTGGTATGCTGAAGCTGACTACAAATCGCCAAGTAGTCAGCAGCATTTTGCTGACTTTAGCTGAATTGTATAAAGTAGAAATCTCAGGTAGCCATTGTTCACTCTCTACTGGGATTTTCAATGTGATTTATGTGGAAACTGTCCACTTTTCAGGAGCAGTGTGAACTTTACCACTATCCAATTGCAGCCACCCTCAATTTTGTTGTCACAAAAACATATTTTCTCTCATCACCACCTACAAAAAGAGAACTATAAAAGTTACAACTTTGAAACTCTGTAATACGCTTATTCAATCACACACTAACTATGTGTGAAAATTTCAAGAGTGTGTGTTTCCTCATTATTATTATTTTTTTTAAACACCTGTACAAACTGCCTGTATACAGTAGAATGTGAGATGACAAATCGACATGTTATCAGTAGTATGTTATTGATTTTAGTTTATTTGTAGGGAGTAGAAACTCTCAGTTAGTTATTGTTTACTCTCTACTGGTATTTCAAATGTGATTTATGTGGAAAACAGTCCTCTTTTGAAGAACAGTGAGAACTTCCCTTATATGCTCTTGCGATATGCGATCACCCTCATTTTTATTACCATAAAAATATACCTTGTTTTACAACTGGCAACAAAAAGAGTACCATAAAGGTTACAGCTCTCAAACTTTGTAAAATGCTTGTTCAGTATAATGATAATGTGTCAAAATTAAAAGAATATGTGTCTGGCCATTATTTTTTAATGATTTTTTTAAAAACCTATACAAACGCCCAGTACACAGAGGAATCTTCAATTCCAAATCGCCCAGTAGGGAGTGAATTAATGTGTGGTTGCGGCTTTTCTATGGGCCTTTGCCAACGACAGCATCTCTGTTGTAGACTGCTGACTGCGTGAAAATCATGTTTAGTCCTTTCCTCACACTGGACGAAGCAGCTGGGAAGTTTCAGTCTCTATTCCCTAAGTTTTGTATTCAGTGTTTGTTTGTTTGTTTGTTTGTGATCTTACACTTGACAAAGACCAGTTGGCCGAAAATTTGCTCCTGTCTTGTCTGGTTGTGTTAAATAGTGTTCTGTTTATTTTTTTGTTTTTTTGTTTTTTGTTGATGTTGTTTGTTTTGGGGTTTTTCTTTTGTTCCTGCGTGAAAATAAACAGCTATACCCACTACAAATTACCACAGGAAGGTTGTTGTTATTATTTTTGTTTTATAGTAACTTAGTCATTATTACCACAATCATCATCACAGCAAGTTATAATGTTACAGGGATCAAAATGATTATATAATTTGAGTTTAAATGAGGTGATAGTCCCCAACAAGGGAGGTGATCGTTTGAAGATAGAAAACCCCTCATGTAAGATCTGATTTTGAAGCTCATTAAGTGACGTTTGTACATAAGAAGAAGGATATTTGTGACCCGCTCTGACAAAAGGTACAATAAGTCGAGCGAGGCCTTCAGCTGCTGTGGGCTGAAAACTCTGAACATGGACAATTTTGTCAATTTTGAGTTTTCTGCATTTTCATGCTCTATAACCACTTTTACACCATGTCCTTACACAATAAAGTCAAATTTAATCGATAAGTATCATTTTTTGTGTGTTTTAATCTGTGGTAAGTGCTACTATCTGGCCGCTGAAAGCTGCCTGATCGCCCCATTTTGGTAATTGAAATACACCTTTCTTACATTTATTTTTCTTTTTGTTGTTTTGGATGGATGGACAATTAAGTAAACAAGGAAAAAAAAGGAAATCGTCATGAGCAGCTGTGCTCGCACGATGTACCAACAATACCAGGATATCCATGTCTTTTGCAGTGACAATAGTCAACCTGATACTCTGTACACTTTGTACCTGTCTGAACAGCCATGAGGCCTGCATTCACTCTTAGCGTGTCTGGCAGTGCAGAAAGATTCCAGAGCTGATCCAAGGGCATGGATGAAACGCTATGTGTTAGTTTGTAGTTTGTTCAAGAGGGATTCACTGCACTCGGAAAACTCTATATGCGCTCCACCCAAATCTGCCAGCAATTATCTGACAGACTTCCGATGCCTGCGGAAAACCCTATGCGCTGGCAAGGTCTTGAAACGGGGAAAGGGAGAGAAGAGGGATCTATGAAACATTAAGCTGAAACCACCAGAATGATGTAAACATTAAGATGGGCAGCAAACAGGCCAGTTTTTAATGTTGCGGGCTGGAACTGAAGTTGAGATATTAGATCCTGAGTTCATGGCTCTGCCAACTAACCGGCAAACTTCGAAGTGTTCTTTGGAGGACTAGACCATCAAGTCTAAGACAAAGTGTACAGTCTGCCCTTTCATTCCCTTTCCACGCTTAAGATAAGCGATGCCCTTGGTGGCTGGTCCTGACAACTAATCGTCAAATACAATGACTTGTATTTGGATATTTGCTTTTGTTTTCAGCAGACGTATGTTTAAATATTGTCTTGAAATAATGTTCCACGTTGCCAAGGAATGCGTTGTAGCAGAGAACCTCCATCAAGGACAGACTGAGGGAACGTCTCCTGAGGCTCCTTGTGGACGTTCTGGACAATTTTCCTGAAACTAAGTTTTGAACAGAGTGTACGATTCCACTGACATCAGACCTCGTAATTTTTTTCTGAGTTCACTAACGAGTGCTGCTTTTCTGGGTTGTAAGAAGAAACCAGTTGATTGGAACAATGATGATCGAAATCTGCGAAGTTCAGGACGAAAAGCTTCTGTCTTGTCTTCGTGCACGTTATTTGCAGCATCGACTAGACAATGAAAAAGAAGCTGAGGATCAACAGACACGTTACTTTAATCAACAATCCATTGTTACTGTCTTGTCCTTCTTTTTCAGTGAAACATCTGAAACTTTTTGATCTTCCATAGTCGTGAATATCTGGAGTCCAGTTTTCTTTCTTTGACTTATCCGCACTGACAGACGTATCACCAGCAACACCATTAACTCTTTGACTCCCGCACCCTATGCACAGCTGCAAAAACCTAACCCTTTGACTCCCTCACCCTATTTACCAGCTTCCTGCAGGAAGCTGGTGAGTAGGGTGAGGAAAGAATCAAAGGGTTAAGTTTTTGCTTTGCTATCATTGATGACGATGCTGGATGCTAGAAGATAGTGTGAGGGACTCAAAGTTCTAATAATGGTTGTCAGTCTGAGGTCATGCACAAATGGATTGTGTTGTTTTAATCATGATGGAACCAGAAAAAACACGAAAAAAGAATAAGAACGTGTATTTGATACAACAAGATAGGACAGGCGCAAATAATCGGCCAACTGGACTTTGTCAAGCGTAAGATCACAAACAAACACCAGATGAAAAAATTAGGAGAAAAAAATATTCCTTTTCTCACACTGGACAGAGCAGCAGGGAAGTTTCAGTCTTTTTCTCCTAATTTTTGTATCTGGTGTTTGTTTGTGATCTTACGCTTGACAAAGGCCAATTGGCCGAAAATTTGCGCCTGTCTTGTCTGGTTGTATTAATTACACGTTCTTATTCTTTTTTCGTGTTTTTTTCTGGTTCCTGTTTGCTTGAACTCGGGCAGTCACACTTGTTTTGGGCTTAATAATGATGTCAGAGCCATCATGTCGTGGGTGTCTTTTGCTGTTCTGGTCGGGCCCAGTTCTTTATGTTGCTTACATGACAGGTGAAGATTGCTTGTGTATTTCTGTGCATGTTGTTATAGACAAAAGCCACGTACCTTGATGTGATCCACCAATCCCTCTTGGTCAGTCAGTCCTCAAGCTGACTTCAGGATGTACATGAAAGCCTGCTGAATAACAAGATCTGATGAAAGGCTCACCCAGAATGTTTTACTCTTTCGAATGCACGTGATATCCGTTGATAAAACTGTTGTAGAAACGAGCATGGCTATGAGGAAGTTTCTCATCATCTAGAGATAGAGATGGTCTGACATTGTGTACAGATTTTTCCCTGCTGCAGCGAGACATCGAAGCACGTCCTGAACAGTAGACAGGTGCAAATGCCAGTCCCAGTTGTATCTGCTTGAATCTTTTCAAAAGACATTGAATCTTTGTTACATGACTCATCAAGCTGATTGTACGATGGAGTTCACATTCTATAGCCCCTGCTTTCTTTGGAAGTGCAATGAAGATTGATTTTGACATATCTTTAGGGATTTTTCCCGTATCATAAATTTCATTTGGGAAGACTTATTTTTTCAATACCAAATTCATCTAGTCTCAATTATTTCTGTAGTAACACTATCTGGTCCTGGGGCTGTTTCCCGCTTTCATCCTTTTCAACGCTGCCTTAATTCATCTTTCATTCTAGGTGGTCTTTCAACGTTCTGTCTGATAACGTGTTTTTCCTTTCTGTCATCATCAAAAAGGTCTTTAATATACACTTCCCTTATATCTAATATTTTGTCTCTTTCCATAACAATCGTACCATCTTTCGATTTCAAGCAACAAGTTGATGAGTACGTCTTTTTCCTGTGGGCAATTTCTTCAATGGTTCTGTGCATAAACTTAGGATCTGTTTTGTGTCAATCCTCTATTTCTTTGCACTTTGTTTCCAGCCAAGATTCCTTAGCTTCGTTACACCTATTCCTGATTTCCTTGTGTATCTTTCTGTATTCTTCCTCTTTTCCTTTTGCCCTCCTCCGTTCCTCCATCAAGCCTAAAATTTCCTTTGTCATCCAGTTCTTCTTTGTTTTTCTTTAACTCCAGGGATTTCTTCACAAGCTTCATTTATCGAGTTTCTCAACTTTGTCCATTGTTTCTTACTGTCAGCAACGTCTTCCAGAGCGCTGAATTTGTTTTGAAAATTAACACAAAATTTTGCATGAGTCGATTAATTGTATCTGTCTCTAAGGGTCCAAGATTTCGTTTGTTGTTATTTTTTTGTTTGTTTTCTTCTCTTTAGTTTCCGCCTAAATCTTCCTGTTACAGGATTGATGATGATGATGATGATGATGATGATGACGAAGATGATGATGATGACGACGACGACGACGATGATGATATTGACAATGATGATAATGATGATAATAATAATGATAATAATGATAATGAAAATTGTGTTGTTGTTGATGAGGATGAACTTGATAAGTACAACAATTACATAAACAAATGAATAGATAAATAAATGAATGAGTTAATCAATGATTATTCAGTTCTAGAGACCGACAAAACATTTCACCAGGTCCTTCCGACGACCGTTCTCGTGAGCCACACACACACCAGACACTCTCAGAGGGAAATTCCAGAGATACTGAGATGGCAAAAGAAACTCACACTGACATTTTACAGCAGTTCATGTTTTATTGCTACTCGAACGTGACACCACTAACAAACAAACAGACAAACAAAAAAGTACTACCAAGAACGACAAAAGCAACCATCACCACCACCACCAACAACAACAACGACAAAACTAAACCCCGATCAAAACAAACCAGACAATACACACACACACACACATACACAAACACACACACAAACACACACCACACACACACACACACACACACACACACACACGTACACACACACACACACACACACACACACACACACACACACACACACACCACACGCACGCACGCACGCACACACATACACATACTCACATACAAATATTCAACGGGGATGTTTTGAAGGAGGGGTCAGTTCTGACGCGTCACCTGGTAGTTGCTGTGCGTCTCGATCGTGCAGGCGTCGGCGTGTGTCGTGCGTCAGTGAGACGGTGGGGGTTGTTGCTACTGGGCTGTTTCAGTCCCCGGGCGTGTGTGTGTGTGTGTGTGTGTGTGTGTGTGTGTGTGTGTGTGTGTGTGTGTGTGTGTGTGTGTGTGTGTGTGTGTGTGTGTGTGTGTGGTGTAGACGAGTTATGAGTCTTTTATCCTATCAAAAAAACGGGCTGCAGTGTTATCTATCTTGGGCAGATGTCGCTATTGTTGGCATTGTCTGCTCTGCTGTGGCGCTCAAGACAATTCTCTGCGGGCTAGGTTCTTACTGCTTCTCGCGCAGGCTAGAGCTCATGCGAGCACTCCCCCCTCTAAGCAAATAAATTCATACAAACTACCTACTTAGCAGAGTGAGCGAATTTTTGCGTATATGACTCGTTCTTTATCCTTCGGTCATACTCCGTCTTCGGGGAGCTAAAGAGAGAATTTGGAAGACATAGAGTTGTTTGACATGGAAGGCAGAAATACAATTTCAATTTCAATTTCTCCAGATGACGTCTCCGCGCTCTGAATAAATTCCATATGCACTAACGTCACAGGTGCCATGTGATGGAGAAGATCCAGAATGATCACGGTACAAGCCTTAAACCTGCACATAAACCCATGAGCTGGCCAGGTCCTGATGTCCTGGCCAGATATTTCCATGACCCTGGGTCGTAAGGGAGTGAGGTGGCACAGACTTCAACTTTTCCCGGGCCAGCACCCCGAGGGCGGCGCCCATCCCCTCTCCCTCTCTTCAAATTCATATTCACATTTTTTAAAACTAAAAACTTCAAAAAAGCAAGAAGGCTAATTGGTCTTCGAGGGATGGACCTGGGAAACCAACCTATCTCTCCAATGTTTTATACCAAGGCAGTCGGGCAATGCCCTGCTCTTCACGATTTTCAACTGCCGTGGGATCTTTAGCGTGTGCAGCCAGAAGGCACACTGGTCCGGCTCGTTTTTCGTCCTCTTCCGAAGGACTAGACGTTCAGCACGATTTTTCCGGTCAAATTGAGGACTAAAGTCGAGGCCTCTACAGGGAGCGAACCCTGGAACCTGGAGTTTAGTTATTGGCAGGCGAACGTCTGAACCATTCTGCTACTCGTCTCCCTGAATAAGAAAGAGTCTTGTGAGAGAAAGGGAGCATGACAGACAGGAGGAACCCTGATACCTGAAAGCAAACTAGACAGCTCCTGAGCTTACAAAACAGGAGGGACCTTATTTTCTGCATCTGCTGTACTCTACTGTGGATAATACTTTTATTGTTAGTTTTGTTTAAAGCCCAGCCGGTTGCGTAGAGCCATATCAGGGGTATAACTGTTTCAAAACATATGCAATACTTCAACAGGGGGGGGGGGGGGGGAAATTAAGTACACATATCAATACAATCAGGCATATAATCTAAGAAAATGCCCCTGGCGTTGACCACTCTGTCCAATTTATCGCACAGGGGATTTAAAAAAAACATACCTGAATACAAATTAAACATAACTTAGAACACTAAAACATATATAAAAACGGGCCTAAACGACCTAAAATTGTTTCTGAATATCTCATTTCCCTAGAGCCTGAAACATTTAATACATGTACCCAATTATCAATCCAAAGAGAAAGTATGTAAGACTTTATCGAACACATACAGGTGAATGGACCAGCAAGGCAGAATTGATAGGAAGAGATGACAAAAAGCAAAACAACAAGGCAAAAACAAAGAGAGTGACAAAAGAGAAAATTTCTGGCACAGAATTTCCAGAAGGGGGGTACTATTTATACTGAAAGAGTCCCCGGCATCCCCATGGGGGAGATAGATGGGGTTTTAAGTGCAACGCAGATAACGCAGGGGTCATGGGTTTGACCCTTGTGTGGGCCACAGCTTTCTTTTAGAGGCGAGGTAGCTAGGTTTAATTTAATTTAATTTAATTTAATCATCATCATCATCATCATCATCGTTATAATAATTATTATTATTATTGTTATTATTATTATCATTATAATTATTATTGTCATCATCATCATTATCATCATCATTATTAACTCCATGCGCCCTTCATCCAGACCTCACAGCAGTTACCTGGCAGACTCCTTAAGCCTGCACATAAACCCCACGCCCTGAGAAAGCCCGGAAACACCGATGAAGGGGAACGGGACCCATTCAACATCAACATCAGCAGAATCAATGGGACATTGCGATGGGACAACGAACAGGCCAAATTTGATGGTGTGAGGTGGCATCGGACTCAAGCCATAAAAATCTCCTCCATCTTGAGTATAGTCCTTTTCTTACACTGGACGAAACAGCAGGGAAGTTTCAGTCTTTTTCCTCTTAAGTTTTTATTTGGTGTTTGTTTGTGATCTTACGCTTGACAAAGGCCAGTCGGCCAAACATTTGCGCCTGTCTTGTCTGGTTGTATTAAATACGCATTCTGATTCTTTTTACGTGTTTTTTTTTCTGGTTCCATAAAGATCTTCAGTCCATATCTCTGTCGGAAGAGTAGCCAACCCACCCACCATACGAATATATAATATTCATATATCTCGAATCGATTCTCACCACACAACACAAAAATTTGTGCCGGTCTTGTCTGGTTGTATTGAATACGCGTTCTGATTCTATTTTCGTGTTTGTTGTTGTTGTTGTTGTTGTTGGTGTTTTTTTTCTTCTTATTCCTGTTCGCTTGAACGCGGGCAGTCGCACTGTTTTGAAGAAAAATTGCCTTGTTTTGCTACCCATCTTAACCCTTTCACTCCCGCACCCTCTTCATCAGCATCCTGCATTGTCAACCATGTTAGCAAAGCAAAACCTTAACACCTTGACTCCCGCACTCTATCCACAAGCATCCTGCATTGTCATCCATGTTAGCAAAGCAAAACCTTAACCCTTTGACTCCCTCACCCTATCCACAAGCATCCTGCATTGTCATCCATGTTAGCAAAGCAAAAACTTAACCCTTTGACTCCCGTATTCTGTCCACCAGCATCCTGCATTGTCAACCACACTGGCAAAACAAAAATTTATGCCTTTGACTACCTCACCCTGTCCACCAGCATCCTGCATATTGCCAACCATGCTAGCAAAGCAAAAACTTAACCCTATGACTTCCTCACCCTATCCACCAGCATCCTGCATTGTCAACCATGCTATCAAAGCAAACACTTAACCCCTTGACTCCTGCACTCTGTCCACCAGCATCCTACATTTGTCAACCATGGTAGCAAAGCAAAAATTTAACCCTTTGACTCCCGCACCCTATCCTCCAACTTCCTGCAGGAAGCTGGTGGATAGGTGGGGGAGTTAAAGGGTCATGTTTTTTCCACTTGGTGGACAGGTTGCAGAAATCAAAGGGTTAACGTTTCCATCATTCTGGTGGTGTCAACGTAATGATGCTTAGGTCCTGTTTCCTTTCCCCATTTCAAGATCTTACCAGCGCATGGAGTTTTGCGCAGGCTTAAGGAGTCTGCCAAACAGTTGCTGGCAGATTTGGCTGGAGCGCCTATGCATTTGCCCGAAAGTGACGTGACTCCTTCTTCAAGAAACTCCACAAACTCCTCTCTCTCTCTCTCTCTCTCTCTCTCTCTCTCTCTCTCTCTTTCTCAGTTATTTTCTTTCTTCTAATATTCAAGAACAGATGAGAATGAATACAAAATCAATTTACATTTTTATAGAACACAGACATAACGAGATTATCAAACCTGACAATGCAAATATACAGATCAATGTGTCTGTTCAGACAGACAGACAGACAGACAGACAGACACACACACACACACATGTACTTACACGCACGTACGCACGCACCGCACGCACGCACCGCACGCACGCACACATACAACGTACATGTACATACATACACGCATGCAGACACACACACACACATAGAAGAATAAACTTTAAAAGAAATAACGGACACACACACGCACACACGCATATACATTCACAAACACACACACACACACACACACACACACACACACACACACACACACACACACACACACACACACACACAGATTGCATATGTATGTACATGTACAAACTCAGAGCACGCGCGCACGCTAATGTACATGTGTATATGTCTGTGTATGTATGAGTACGTGTGTGCGTGCTTTCCGCGTGTGCAAGCGAGCATTCATGTGTTTATGTGTGTGTGTGTGTGTGTGTGTGCGTGCGCATGTGTATATGTGCATTGGTTCTTGAACGTGCATGTATGCGTGTGTGTGAATGCATATGTGTGTACGTGTGTATGTATGTACATGTATGTATGTATGTATGTATGTATGTATGTATGTATGTATGTATGTATGTATGTGTGTGTGTATGTATATATGTATGTATGTATGTATGTATATATGTGTACATGAGTGCTCCAGTTTGTGGATATGTGTGTATGCATGTATGTATGTATGTATGTATATATGTATGTATGTATGCATGCATGCATGCATGCATGTATGTATGTATGTATGTATGTATGTATGTATGTATGCATGTATGTATGTATATATGTATGTTTGTATGTATGTATGTATGTATGTGTATATGTATGTATGTATGTATGTATGTATGTATGTATATATGTATGTTTGTATGTATGTATGTATGTGTATATGTATGTATGTATGTATGTATGTATGTATGCATGTATGCATGCATGTATGTGTACGTGTGTGCCCCAGTGTGTGGATATGTGTGTGTGCGAGCGCGCGTGTGCATGAACATCTGCCCACATCAGTGTCCATGTGCATGTGAATCAAAAAGGATTCACCGTGCTCAGGCAATTCCATATGCGCTCCACACACATCTGCCAAGGGATATTCTGGCAGACCCCCCAAGCTAGCTATAAAACCCTACGCGCTGACACAAGGTAACCTGACATGGGATCGGGGAGAGGGGCAGGGACCTATATGAAACACTAAACTGACACCACCTGAAATGATAAGAGCCTTAACCCTTTGGCTCCCGCACCCCGTCCACCAGCATCCTGCATTGTCAACCATGATAGCAAAAGCAAAAACTTAACCCTTTGATTTAATTAATAATAATAATAATTACAATATTTATATAGCGCAAAATCTTGATAAAATCAAATCTAAGCGCTGAAACAGACACACACGCACGCACGCACGCACACACACGCACGCACGCACGCACCACACACACACACACACACACACACACACACACACACATACACACACACACGCGCGCGCATGGCTATAAATGGGGAGAAAGAATAAAAGCAATGGAAAATTATAGAGCATATTATATACAATTATATATTACAATGTGATTCCCCTCCGAGTGGAGACAGGCTGCAGAGGGGGTTGAGTGAGGTCAGGATTTTATGCAGAGGAGAAAAGGTGAGTTTTGAGAGCGGACTTGAAGGAGACAAAAGTAGGTTGCTGACGGACTGAGAGAGGAAGTTTGTTCCAGGAAAGTGGACCAGAAACAGAGAAGGCTCGTGGACCATAAGAATTGAGCTTAGTGCGTGGAAAGCGAAAAGTCAGAGGATCGGAGGCAGAGCGGAGGGTACGTGAGGGAACATAGATCTCAAGTAGGCTTGACAGGTAATCGGGGGCTGCGTTATTCAGGCTTTTGTAGCACATGGTGTCTAGTTTGTACTGTATGCGCTTTGATACAGGGAGCCAGTGAAGTTGTGCCAGGAGAGGAGATATGTGGTCAGCTTTTTTCTTTTTGAGTACAAGGCGTGCAGCATTGTTTTGAATGCGCTGTAGGATGTGAATGGTGGAGGCAGGAAGACCAGACAGGAGTGAATTGCAATAGTCAATGCGAGACTTTATTAAGGAGAGAACGAGTTTTGCAGTTGTTTCGACAGAGAGATACTTTCTGATCAGGCTTATACGATGGAGGTGATAGTAGGAAGATCTGGCAGTTTGAGAAACAAAGTTGTTCATGGAGAGGGTAGAGTCAATGCAGACACCAAGGTTTTTAGCTGAATCAGAAATTGGGACTGATGTGTTACATAATGGGAGAGAAAGAGGAGGCAGCTGAGAACGTTTCTGACGGGTGCCAATGAGGATAGTTTCTGTCTTGTCGTCGTTAAGCTGAAGTTTATTGTATGTCATCCAGTTCTTAATGTCCGAGAAACACTCAGTGGTGCGAGTCAAGAGGCGCTGTATATTGTCAGGTGAGTCATTGTCTTGAAGTTGGGTGTCATCAGCATAGAAGTGGTGTTTTATAGAGCGGAAGTTGATGATGGTGGACAGGTGGGAGGTGTAAAGAGTAAAAAGAACAGGGCCAAGGACAGATCCTTGTGGAACACCACAGGTCAGGTATGCAGGTTGAGAGTAAGTGCCATTGATGAGAACAGTTTGTTTTCTGTTTGATAGATATGAAGTGAACCAGGAGAGAGCAGTGTCACAGATGCCAAAAGTATGATGGAGTCTAGAAAGGAGAATACCATGATCAATGGTATCAAAGGCTGCAGACAGATCAAGGAGTGTGAGGAGAGAGACTTTGCCAGTATCAGTTGCAAGGAGGAGATTGTTGAGAATGAGTAGTAAGGCAGTTTCAGTGCTATGGCACTGGCGGTAGGTTGACTGGAAAGGATTGAGGAGATTGTTGGCAGACAGGTGAGAGTTCAGCTGGTTGAGGACAACTTTTTCAAGGAGTTTTGACAAGAAAGAGAGATTAGAGACAGGCCGGTAATTTTTCAGTTCAGCTGCAGGAAGCTGGTGGATAGGATGAAGAAATCAAAGGGTTAAGTTTTTGCAGTCAGTGGACAGGGTGCGGGAGTGAAAGGGTTAAGAGGGGCAGCCAACAGGCCAGTTTGTTATGTAGCGGGCTGGGATTGAACTCCAGACGTTAGGTCTGAGTCCCTATCAACGAAGCACAAACAGCCTGCATTCAGGAAAGACACGGAGCATAAGCATGTCAGACACTCACAGACACAGATACACACACACACACACACACACACACACACACACACACACACACGCACACACACACACACAGCACACACACCACACACGCACACACAGACACACACACACACAGGACACGACACACAGACACACACTCAGACAGACAGACCACCACACACACACACAGATATACAGACACACACACACAGACGCACACACACAGAGATTACCTGACAGACACAGACAGACACACACACACACTCATACACAGACACACAAACACAGACACTTGTCTAAAATTACTGTTGCGAGTAGACATTAAATCAATGACAGATAGAGAGAGAGAGAGAGAAGAGAGGGGAGAGAGAGAGAGGAAGAGAGAGAGAGAGAGAGAGAGAGAGAGAGAGAGAGAGGAGAAAACAGCAACAACACACACACACACACACACACACACACACACACACACACACACACACACACACACACACACACACACAACACACAACACACCCACCCACACACACAACAACAACAAACATACACACCCACCTCCCACCCACCTCACGCACACACACACACACACACAACACGGGACGACCAGAAACTTTATCTCCCCTTTCGAGCTTGAAATAAAAAAAACAACCAAAAAACCCAAGAGCAACAGCACGACGTAAAAAAAAAAAAAAAAAAAAAAAAAAAAAAAATATAGGGCGACTTGACAAAAAAAGAATTTTCCATCGCAAGCCACTTTGAGGGAACCCAGCCACCACAGTCCCCCAACAAGTCCAACCAGTATTGATTTTTGTCCTCATTTTCCCGGCTTTGTCTCGCGCGCGTCATGGATCCCGCATGCAGCCATAAGTTGGAAACTTAACCCTTTGACTCCCGCGAGCACCCTGTCTACCAGAATCCTGCATCGTCAATCCCGCCTGCGAAGCAAAAAAACCCCCCAAAAAAACAACAACAAAAACAACCCCCCCCCCCCAACCTTTTAGACTCTCTGACCCTCTCCTCCAGCTTCCAAGCAAAAACTTAACCCTTTGACTCTCTCACCCTATCCACCAGCTTCCAAGCAAAAACTGAACCCTTTAACTTTCTTACCCGATCCACCAGCTTCCAAAAGCGAAAACTTAACCCTTTGACTCTCTGACCCTCTCCACCAGCTTCCAAGCAAAAACTGAACCCTTCAACTCTCTCACCCGATCCACTAGCTTCCAAGCAAAACCTTAACCCTCTGACTCCCTCACCCTATCCACCAGCTTCCAAAAGCATAAACTTAACCCTTTGACTCTCTCACCCTCTCCACCAGTTTCCGAGCAAAACCTTAACCCTTTGACTCTCTCACCCTCTCCACCAGCTTCCGAGCAAAACCTTAGCCCTTTGACTCTCTCACCCGATTCACCAGCTTCCAAGCAAAAACTGAACCCTTTGACTTCCTCACCCTATCCAATTAGCTTCTTAGCAAAAAACTTGAATTTTTGACTCTCTCACCCTATGCACCAGCTTGCAGAAGGAAGCTGGTGGATAGGATGAGAGAGTCAAAGGGTTAATTTTTTTGCAATTGGTGAACAGGGTGCGGGAGTCAAAGGGTTAACCTCATGGAAGACCGTAATGACCCAAGACAGTAACACCAGCATTTTAAGTCATAAAATCTAATTTCACAGAGGATAATGGAAATTTTCACTTCGCAAGTTTGATTTATTTTTTCACTCCCTCCTCCCCTCGTGTGTGTGTGTGTGTGTGTGTGTGTGTGTGTGTGTGTGTGTGTGTGTGTGTGTGTGTGAGAGAGAGAGAGAGAGAGAGAAGAAGAGAGAGAGGGGTGTGTGTGTGAGAGAGAGAGAGAGGGAGAGAGAGAGAGAGAGAGAGAGAGAGAAGAGAGAGAGAGGAGAGAAAAGAAACAGAGAAGAGAGAGAGACAGACAGACACAGACACAGACACAGACACAGACAGAGAGAATCAGACAGAGAGACAGAGACAGACAGAGAGACAGACAAAGAAAGAGACAGAGACAGAGACAGGGGACAGAGACAGAGACAGAGGGCCAAGGATAAACAGAGGCACGTAGAAAGAAAGAACCTCGAAGAGTGAGACGATCTCGGGAGAGGGAAGGTAGAGGGGGAGGGGGGGGGGAAGGGGAGGGGAGGGTGAGGGTGAGAGACACGCGCGTAATAAACACACACAAACACCTACCACCTAACAGGGACTCGTACTGGCGAAGGCACAAACACCGATGCAAGGTTAGCAAAAACAAATCGATGAGACATACACAGACAAGCGTCGCCCTCACACACACAAGCAGTCATTCCACGACAGTAATAGACAGACAGACAGCAGAGCGGAGAGGAGAGAGAAGAAAGAGGTGAGACTTTACACTCTAGTAGCGTTAGTACTGTGCTGTTTGACGAGATCAGCTTTTTGTTTGTTTGTTGAGCTCTTATAAAAGAGGACAAAAATACCAGTCGCCGTTGGTGTAATGGTCAACGCAACGAACTACCGACTGGAAGGTTGAAAGTTCGAATCCCCCATCAGTCCCTTCTTTTTAACCCTTTAACTCCCGCACCCTATCCACCAGCTGCAAAAACTTAACCCTGTGACTCCCGCACCCCATCCACCAACTGCAAAAACTTCATCCTTTGATACCCTCACCCTATCCACCAGCTTCCTGCAGGAAGCTGTTGGATAGGGCGAGGGAATCAAAGGGTTAAGTTTTTGCTTTGCTAAGAAGGTTGACTATGCAGGATGCTGGTGGACAGGGTGTGGGAGTCGAAGGGTTAAAAATCAATGTGGGATTTTTGGGCTCTAACCGGCTCCTACCCAGAGTTGGGCGTGCTATGGGCTCATTGGGAAGACTAGGGACCACACAGCCGAGTCTCATCCACTTCACGGATGCGTCATTGAGGTTGTTGCTCAAATCTTCTGACCAGCACCGCACCGCGGGTGTCTGTATCTCTCGGGCCTGGTTGACGCCAGGATATCGTATGATAGCGAGCGTAAAGTACAGCTCTGTCACAAAGTCTCAATCCTGGAAGGAACTCCATAGCATCGTGATTATCATCCTCATCGAAAGCATCATAACTAGATAACAAGATTTTATTTTAGCCCAGTGCACAGACACAAGGAAAATGTTTTGGCACACTCACACCTCACAACAATAACAATATTCAACATCAAAAAAGACATATTCGTCAGTCATCCACGGAATCGAAGAAACACATATACACAACATACACACACACACATACACACACACACACACACACACACACACACACACATACACACGCACAACACACACACACACAACTCACACACACCACACCACGCCACGCACAACCACACACCACACACTCGCACACACACACACACACACACACACACACACACACACACACACACACACACACACACACACACACACACACACACACACATACACACACACGCGCTCACGCAAGCACACACGCCCACGGGACTTAAACAACATGAGGTAAAAATTATTCTCATACTTTCCCTCCTCCTCCTCACATGCGCAAGACTAAAATCCAAAGACAGGTAAAAAAGCTCTGATGTGTAACAAAATATTTTGTAAGAGTACATTCTAACGCGAGTTGATAAAAAACATCACTATAATCCAAGCCTGGGGAATTAAAACAGTTTATCAGTTAACAGTAATAACGAACACATAAAAGACGTATAAAGTTCCTTCTAAAAACTATCACCGAATTTCCATAAGCCCTCCCTCGAGTATGTGGACTAAAGATTAGAATTCAAAGAGAAGACAAATAGCTCTTATAAATTTGGTTAAGTATAAGTTCATCACAGGGTAAGAGAAAAATTTGTGACTAAGACACGAATGTGGAAAGCAAATCATTAACACATCAGTAAAAGCAAAGAGGATGTAATGATGTAAGGATGTAAGTCTAGCAGATACACACAACAAAAATAGGTCTACAGATAAACAGGGTGACAGGCAGCCCTTACATAAAAACTGTCTTTAAAGCGACACGTTCTGGCTTTGATGGAACGAAAGCGCCTTCCTGAAGGTAGTGGAGTGAACAGACTTCGCTGGGTGATCTTTGTCAGCTATGATATATTTAACCTTCTTCTTAGTTTTTTTTTCGTAGATGGAATCGATGGAAGGAAGAGTAATGCCGATGATCTTGGAGGCAGTGCTGACAATTCTTTTTAAGCAATTTTTCTCAGTTGTTGTACAGTTATCGTACCAGACTGTGATAGAGAAAGTTAAAACACTTTCTATCACTGCTCGATAAAACCGAATCAAGACAGACTGGCTAACCCCAAACTGTTTAAGCTGACGAAGGAAATAGAGACGCTGCTGTGATTTTTTAATGATTAGTTTTGTGTTTTCCTCCCACTTTAACGAATTCGAAATTGTTGTTCCCAATAAGTTTAAACGTATCTACTACTTCTACCGTGTCTCCCTTGATCACTAGGGGAGATAATGGTGTCTTTTTTTCCTTCTATTGTCTATAATCATTTCCTTTGTTTTCAGAACGTTTAACTCTAAGTTGCTGTTGTTTACCAGCGAACTAATCTGTCTATCTCACTTAAATAGTGAGACTCATCGCTATTTTTGATGAGCCCTTCAGCTGTTGTGTCGTAAGAGAACTTAAAAAACATCACAGAGTCATGAGTAGAAACACATTCATTTGTAAACAAAGTGAATAAGAACGGTGACAGGACACAACCTTGAGGCGCGCCAGTGTTCAGTGTCATCGCATTATAAAAACTGTTCCAGCTTCTGTGGCCATTAAGGTGGCGTAGACAATAATGGGACGAAAAACTGAAGAAAAAAAAAAGAAGAAAAAAAAAAAAGGTGAGCACAAAGGTAACCTCCCGGAGTGCGATGATCCTAAAAAAATTTGAAAAAAAAAAAAAAAAAAAAAAAAGGACAAAGCTGGCAAATGACGAACGTTTTAAGGGTAGCGCGTTCAGTTAGTTGTGATGCCCAAGGAAAATAAACGTTGACCTAAAGTCTTACTTACTCTTTACATGAGGAACGCAGAGAAGGCGTTTGCCGATGATGAGCACAGCTGTGTGGAGTATAAACGATGAAGAGATGAGAAATTTAAGCAGGGGTGGTTTCTACACAGAATCCAAAACAAGTGCGACCGCCCGCGTTCAAGCAAACAGGAACAAACAAACAAACAAACAAAAAACAAACACGAAAATAGAGTCAGAACGAATATCTGGTTGTATTAAATACGCATTCTGATTCTATTTTCTATTTTATTATTATTTGAAGTACAGCTCTCAGTGACTCGTGTAGTATATCAAATATTCTATGAATGATAAGAATCAAACAATTGTGTGTCATCTTTGACTGGAGATAGAATGTCTTTTGATCAATAAAGAGAGGGGTTGGTGTATACAGAATATGACCAATGACTGAGCCTTGTGGAACACCTAACTGTACATCCGCACACATTGAACTGTGATCACTGACGAAAGCAGTGTTTTGTTTTCTGTCATTTAGGTAAGATTTGAACCATGCAAGTGCAGAACCTGAAACAATACAACCATGTCATTTTCTATACGTTTTGTGTAGTAATTATTAATTAACTGACTGATTGATCGATCCATCTAATTTTCCCATGGTAAAGACAGTCAGACAAATCAATGGTGTTTGGTTAATTTTAAATGTCTGTCATTATTAGTGAAAATCTACACGATGAAACTGAAATAATAGCAACACAAGAGGAATGAACAAGAAAAGCAATAAGATATCTAGCTACAGGTTTAAGGCGCTTTAAAAACACACACACATACACAGACACACACAGACACACGCCACACACACATACACACACGCGCGCGCGCGCGCACAGACACACACACACACACACAAATAACGCACAAATTGCTCATCACTGACTAAACACAAGCATTTCCATGAAATAATAATTTCATTAACTGGGTTAACTGGCAATCAACAGACAAACTACTTACCCGCTACCTAACTTTCTACAACAAGCGCAATTTCCACCGATGTGAATAACTCGATCGATATTGCACGTTGATCCTGCGAAGGGAAGTAATCGACCAAAACCAGAAATGTCTGAATGGTACTCTCCTATATCTCGTCCGAAAGTGATAACAACCTCATCACCATCTGTCTCTTGATTTACTATTTCTTTCTTTTGAGCATTTGTAGTTCTGGGCAAATATGTAAATCAGCAACTGCAAGTTTGAAAAAATGCTTCCAGGAAAAATCTTCTACCGTTGGAATATGACGTGTCGTTATCATTGTCATTGTCCTACCGGTATAACTAGTTCCACTCCATGAATTATCGCCTTCTCAGTTTTCAGCCTCACAGGCATAACCCTGATATGGCTCTACGCAGTCGGCTGGGCTTTAAACAACAATAACAACAACAGCCTCACGGGCACATAGTTGCATATCTGTTTTATTCATAGTGCGTGTATAAACCTGTCTGCGTTCAGTGTATTACACATTTATACAGGCAGCCATTTAAATATCACTTACGT